>JAWPHD010001400.1:0-325923 GCA_037043455.1 Cyrtodaria siliqua | reverse complement strand
AGTTATAGCGGCTTAACACAATGTCTTTATATAATAAACTATGTCTGTAATATATCATGAACTATGCTTGATATCAGTGTGTCAGACTCGATTGAAAGGTCGTAGGTTCGATCCTCGTCGTGGCCATGTTATTTATCCTTATTAAGCAAGATAATTAATCCACATTGCTTAGTTTTGGTTCTACCTAGGAAGCCTTAGTTTTGGTTCTACCTAGAAAGCTACCTAGGAAGCCATCGAGACTGATTAATATAAGTTGCAAGAACTTGTCTCGCAATAGATGTAAAAGAAACATATATTTTTCATGTCTAAACAAACAAACGTCTTCACTATCTAAGCAGTTAATCGATTCATATGAAAAGAATTAACAAATACATCAAATTTTAAAGAAAAAAACGGTCAAATTTGTACATAGTCACTCTCGGACTGTTATGCGTGAAAACGGAGGTCATAAACAACTAGGGAAATGTTCTTAATCACATCAGTTTTCAAATAACTGGTTAAATTGTGAAAGTTTTTAGATGATCAAGTTCTGTAACTTTTCATGTAACTTGTTAAGTGCCCCTGGCTTTTAGATTACAGTTCTCCGACATCTGTTTCAGATAGTTGGTTAAGTTCCAAGTGTTTAGATGACTGGTCGAGTTCTCCAGGCTTTCAGATTACAGTTCTCCAACATCTGATTCAGATGGTTGGTTAAGTTCCCAAGTGGTTAGATGACTGGTCAAGTTCTCCAGGCTTCAAGATTACAGTTCTCCAACATCTGATTCAGATAGTTGGTTAAGTTCCCAAGTGGTTAGATGACTGGTCAAGTTCTCCAGGCTTCAAGATTACAGTTTTCCAACATCTGATTCAGATAGTTGGTTAAGTTCCCAAGTGTTTAGATGACTGGTCGAGTTCTCCAGGCTTTCAGATTACAGTTCTCCAACATTTGTTTCAGATAATTAGTTAAGTTCCCAAGTGTGTTCAGTTGACGATTGCCTTTTAAATTCTGCATTATTATTTTAGATTAATGGTTAAATGTGCCAACAGCTGTTGCAGATAACTGGTTTAGTTCTCCAAGTTTCCAGATAACTGGTTTAGTTCTCCAAGTTTCCAGACAAATGGTTAAAGGCTCGAAGTTTCTACTAGTTCTCTAAGTTTATGAGAATTTTTCAGGGATGGTTTCCGATATTAATTCCTGAAATATATTAGAACATTTTAGGAGTTTAGTTTTGAACATAATTATAAAATATGATTAGCATATATTAACATATTTTCCCCCAACATTCATCATAGCCCTACTGTTATGATCTTTTATTGAAAATATTCTGATTATCTAGATTTCAGCCTTACCAACTCCTGACAGGTCGAGAACTGGTTTGGAGATTTGGTCTCAAAAAATATGCTGGTTCTGTTATATTTAAAGGCATATACAATACAAATAACGCAAATTACACTACACAATTGCTGATCCAAAACCTGTCGAGGTGTTCAGGTCATGTGCTGCTTAAAAGCTTATACTTAAAATACCCAAGATTGAATATGCATAATATAAATTAGGAGTTTAATTTAACGTTCCAGTCTGAGGTTGGCTGGTTTAAGCCGTTATATTTGTTGATTATAGAGTACAGATTTCAAAATATATAAGTTATATAATTATATACATCGAATACGATATACATGTCTGGGAATAGTATTGCTTTGGCAATACCAATAATTTAAGGTGGATGCTTTTCGGTAATACAGGCGTGCGATGAAAGTTGACGGAATTAATGAACCACCGTAGGCGTAATGGTAGAGCCACATGTTGTCGGTGTGCGGCAGCACTAAAAGTTAAAAATTAAGCTCACTGATACAAGTATATAGTCACCATCCTGACATGACTGAATGATTGATTGACAGATTTTTCAGAGCAATATTAAACGCCATACATACATATATACTGTAACAGTGTTACATTGAGAGACCACATACGTCAGATGGGGAAGTAAACCCGTTGGTCTCATGTATAGAAGTCTATCTCCGAGCACGTTTAAGAACCATATGAATCTAATCGTTAGTAAGAGTTAAGAGCAAGTTCCCGTGTTCCTATGTACAATCCACTCTCTCTCTCTCTCTCTCTCTCTCTCTCTCTCTGGGGTGGCTTTAAATAACCTATGCTATCTTGATGAGCCATAATACAACATTCAATTTACATTGAGATACCAAAATAACCAAAATATATGATGAAGGATGTTGATCATGCATGTTGATTTAAAGGGGTTAATGCACTATTTTTAAACATTTACTTAAAAGGGCTCTGAAAAACTTGAAAAGAATGAAAGAATTATCAAAATGCAACACAAAATAAAGGAGATATGACCTATTGAAAATGCGCAATGAAATATAAATGGAGGTGGCCATCTTGGAAGGATGACGTCATCCCGCCTTTTTAACATATATGGCATATTGACAAAAAATAAATAAAGTTCTCCGGCCATGTTTTGCTTCGTGAACAGGTTTATGTTTATTTAAATCGAAATCAATACACAACAATAGATATTTACAATTCACACATTGCAATATATGTGAAAAGCGAGAATAAGATTTTATTTAATGAGTAGAAAAATTTGAACAGGTGAATTAATCCACAGGTAAATGTATTTATCAATTATCTGGCAATAGTTGTGCAGCTATACAATTCAGATTTACCTCATTTCCCCGTGCAGTCAAGCAGTGGTAAAAGTAGTATCGACGTCATGCAAATAATACTCTTTTTTTTTTACATACATCTTAGTAGCGGTTTTCAATATATGTTTCACTCCGAGACTATCAAGAAATGTTCATAAGATGTTAAATTTGTTAATTGATAATACTACAAAAAGGGTGGCCATCCATCTTTAAGGCAAAGAGAAAATCACTGCAAATTGATTAAAAATAAATCTACAAATGCAAAATGTATACATGGTATGCTTATTTTTCATTTGCAGTGATTTTTAATTAGCAGTGATTTTCTTTGCCCTAAAACATGTTTTTCCAATATGCCATAAAATTATATGGTAAAAAGGCGCGATGATGTCATCGTTCCAGGATGGCCGCCTCCGTTTATATTTCTTCGCAAGTTTTCAATAGGTCATATCTCCTTTATTTTGTGTTGCATTTTGATATTTCTTTTAGTTTTTTCAAGTTTTTCAGAGCCTTTTTAAATAAAAGTTGTTTGAAAGTAGTGCATCAACCCCTTTAACAATTTGCATGTTTGGCTGGCCGCCATCTTATGTCCGATCTATGTTTAAAAAACTACATGGTTTACAATTGTGGCCTCATATTTTTTATTTCGATATAAATGAGACTTGGATCAAGAAAGTTCATATCAGTATCGAAGCTATGTAATCTATATGTGTTGTGGTACTTAAATGAGTTGATGCACTATTTTCAAACATATTTATTTAAAAGAGCTCTGAAAAACTTGAAAAAAGCTTCAAGAATTATCAAAATGCCATGAAAAAAAAAGAAGATATGACCTACAGAAAATTTGCAACGAACATATTCTTGGAACGATGACGTCATCGCGTCTTTTTGCCATATATGGCATATTGACAAAATGCCTTTTAAAGCAAAGAAAATCACTGCAAATGAAAAATGGAGCAGTGATTTTCTTGCTTTAAAATACACTTGACTGCCTCCATTTATGTTGTTTGCACGTTTTTAATAGGTCATATCTTCTTTGTTTTTCATGGCATTTTGATAATTCTTTCAAATTTTTCAGAGCCTTTAAAATACACCTTGTTTGAAAATAGTGCATCAATCCCTTTAAAAATCCAACTCAAGTTTTATCATTTTTTTCAGAACATAGCCTCTATCAGCCTTCATCTGTACATAATATTCACATATTTTTCTCTTAAAATGAAGAAAATTAACTGTTTGCGATACCATGGACATATATACTGGATGCGAAACGTCCTATACATTCCTTGCACAGACCTACTAACAAACAGATAGGAAACTTCCTATCTTAACCGATGAAGTGTAACCAAAATATCACATGGCACCTTAATTTTTCCTTCTTCTCTCTCAATTATTCACTGATTTTGATGAGAATACATTCAAAGATTCAAAGTGAATAGCAAAATGGAATTATAATAATTTATGTTTATTTTCAAAACAAGAAATTGTATAAAAAGATGTTATTAGGTCTGTCATTCCTTGTTAGTCCCCTACCGTCCGGACCGGAGGGGACTTTAGGTTTGGCCCCCGTCCGTCCGTCCATCGGTCTGTCCGTCTGTCATGTTTTTGTCCGGACTGTAACTTTGTCATGCATTATGGAATTTTTAAACAACTTGGCACAAATGTTCACCCTAATGTGACATCATGTCGCGCACAAGACCCATGTTCGTAGCTCAAAGTTCAAGGTCACACTTGGACGTAAAGGTCAGAAATAGGCTTGTCCGGGCTGTAACTTTGTCGTGCAGTGGGATTTTGAAATAACTTGGCACAAATGTTCACCATAATGAGACGGCGTGTCACGCGCAAGACCCAGGTCCGTAGCTTTAAGATCAAGTTCACAGTTGGAGGTTAAAGGTTAGAAAAGCACATAAAATAATACAAAGGTAAACCTATTATCTGCTTTGTTGTATATTCTCATCCGCTTTACTGTTAAATCATTTCTTTTTGCACAGAAAAATTTTGAAATAACTTGGCACAAATGTCCACCATAATGAGACGACGTGTCAAGCACAAGACCCGGTAGGGGACTATGGCCGTCACTCAGACTGCTTCTTGAAAATTATGCACAGAATGGCGAGTAAACTTTTCCCTGATTACTCAACAGAATTGGACAGGGTACAAGTTATATACCAGTCATGGTGAATATAACTGGACAGGGTAACATGTATATACCATACACGAGGCTTAGCTAGCATATTTCACTACCGCTCGTGAACAGTATCAATCAAACCGAGACTGCAATATTTTGTATGTGTCGTTTTCGGCCGTTTCCAAAGGTCCATTATCATGCTCTTTTTGTATAGGGTTTTAGTGATACAGATTATTCGCCATTTTAGTTTTGGGGATATGGGATATTAACCAAAAACAATAAGGGGATATGGGACATAGATTTGTATTTTGGGGGATATGGGTTATTTTCCAAGTGACAAAAAAAGAAAGAAAGAAGAAACAGTTTTGAAACTGTTGAAGTCTTTTTTCAATCGTTTTTGTTGCAAAGTAGTACATAATAAAAATGATTACATGTTACACGGTTATTTATCCAGACGGACCTATTTACAAGAAATTTGTATAGGTGTCATTGCAGCATTGATTTTCATTGACAAAAAAAATGCACATTTTTCAACGTAGAAAATTTAGAAATACATACCAATCTAAAGATCAATCGTTCGGCAATAGAAAAATGCAATAAAAACAGGGGGTTATGTATCATTTGTTTGTAATGTTTTATTGTGTAGAATTGGTCTTGGATTTCAGGTAAACATTTATTTTGGTCTCAAATGTGTGTATCAAAATGTGTTATAAATGCAAACGTAGTCATTAAAAATGAAATATTTACCTACTTTAAACCTTCTCCCTTATGACCGTGGTGTCGGCATAGTGGTGTTGGGTTCCTTGATTAAGGTCTCTCACTGCTATTACCTCCCCTGAAAACTTTTGGACCTAGAGACAAAGGAAAACACAAATAAATCCATATTTTCCTCAGTTTTAGGCAATTTTGAATTTAAAAAATAGTGTTATCTTTGCAGGCTAAACTACAGATGAAATCCCATGTTGATATGAGATTTCATTCAAATTTCAGAAGTGTTTGACCGAAGCACCACATATTCAGCTAGATAGTGTATGAATTTCATATTTTTCATAGAGGTCACATAAACATGAACAAGAAGGAAAGAAAATTGGCTAACTTAATATGTATTTTATTGATTTAAATTACTGATGTTGGCTTTAAGAAGATATTAAACCAACAACAAGGTCTGCTTCCCAGCTATGAAGCGAAGATGCTGGAAAAGGCTGCACAGTAACCATATGAGAAATTAATTGTGGTGTGAAATCTTGATGTTCTGCATATAAAGGGTAGTGCTAGGACTGGTCTACCTGGTGTATAATGTGACTGGGAGGGGTATAATGTGGCTGGGAGGGGTATAATGTGGCTGGGAGGGGTATAATGTCTCAAAGATTATTAAAAGCAACATTCAGCGTACCGGTATGTACGCACGTACATACAATAAGTAGATGATGCACATCTTGTGTTTTTTTTCAATTTTGTCAAACTGTGGTTTCCATGGCAATAAAATGGAAAATAAGTATTTTAAATATGGATCATGTGTTTATTCGATATTTTTATAAAATTGTGTGTGTAAATCTGGAGCAATCAAGAGATAATGCAGATTTGTTGTTTTTTCTTCATTTTATAGCAAAAACAAATTCCTTGATTTGATAAAAGACTGTTACTATGGCTATTCAATAAGAATACCTTATTGTGTAATATTACTTAGATTAATATCGGTAAATAAGGCGAACTGGTAGGGGACATGTATTGCTATGTAATACTAGAATAGCAATACTAGAGTATCTTGTAAATTATAGATTAATGATTGCGCTGAATGATTACTCGACGGAATTGAACAGTGTACCAGTTATATAATATTATATATGGTGAATAGGACGTCTTCTTTGTGAAAACGAAAAATTAGTATACCTTCTTTGAGTTGTTAAAAAATAAAAATGGTTTGCAATGTTTTATTGTGTAGATTTGGTGACTGGCCTTGGATTTTAGGTAAACATGTTTTGATCTCAAATTTGTGTATCAAAATTAGTAAAAAGTTAACATATATTCATTTAAAAAGTGAAATATTAACCTACTTTTAATCAGACTCTCCTTTATCACCGTGACAGTGGATTAGTGACAGTAGCTCCCTTGCTTGATGTCCCGCATATAAAGGGGTGGTGCTAGGTCTGGTCTACTTGATGTCCCGCATATAAAGGGGTGGTGCTAGGTCTGGTCTACTTGATGTCCCTCATATAAAGGGGTGGTGCTAGGTCTGGTCTACTTGATGTTCTGCATATAAAGGGGTGGTGCTAGGTCTGGTCTACTTGATGTCCCTCATATAAAGGGGTGGTGCTAGGTCTGGTCTACTTGATGTTCTGCATATAAAGGGGTGGTGCTAGGTCTGGTCTACTTAATGTCCCTCATATAAAGGGGTGGTGCTAGGTCTGGTCTACTTGAGGTCCCGCATATAAAGGGGTGGTGCTAGGTCTGGTCTACTTGATGTCCCGCATATAAAGGGGTGGTGCTAGGTCTGGTCTACTTGATGTCCCGTATATAAAGGGGTGGTGCTAGGTCTGGTCTACTTGATGTCCAGCATATAAAGGGGTGGTGCTAGGTCTGGTCTACTTGATGTCCCGCATATAAAGGGGTGGTGCTAGGTTTGGTCTACCTGGTGTCAATATAATGTGACTGGGTGGGGTATCACGTCTGAAAGATTGTTAAAAGCCATGTTAAAACACACACACACACTAATTACATACATACATGCTTACATACTTTTATGATATGATGTTTGAAATAATGCCCTTCAAAACGACACAATATGCCTTTGGAAGATAATGACCGTGAGCGTGCCCACACAGTGTTTGGTATGACACGTCTGACAAGCTTGCATTAGAACAACAACGATCACGTCTGTCTGTTTATGAGGTGGCATTACATGATGGACCAGGGTGGTGTAATCAGTGTGGTTCAACATATATCATGTTTGAGAACAAAGTTGGTCTTTAATGTTTAATGCTATACATTTCTCCATTGGCTAACGTCCCAAATACCGTCTGAAAAAATGATTATGACGTCACATGACGTTGTCAAGAACGACATCATTAGATGAAGTCAACAAAATGCCGCATTCACCCATGAATTTGAGTTCACTTTGAGCCTTCGACTCAGGTGATCTATTGAGATCACCCTTCGTCTGTCGTCCGTCCGTCGGACGACTTCTTCTCAGAAACACCTTCGTCAATTTCGACTTCACATGGGTGATTCGTAGATTAATGCTTTTCATATTTAATCTTATTAGATCAGCGCGATATTCAAGATGGCCGCCGTTACCATAAACAATCGAAGCCTTAACAAATCTTCTACTCAAGAACCCCTGGACAAATTCGAGAGTTTTTGTTTTAAAATGTTCACCAATGCCTAGAGTTTATTCAAATGAAGTCCCCTGAGTAAAAGATGGCCATGACCTTTGGGTCCAATTTTGGTATATGTATATTTTGCATGTTTTGCATAGACTAAGAGGAAAAAAACTTTAAACATTTTCTTCTTTGAAACCACAAGTAACAGAGTTCTCATATATTA
Organism: Cyrtodaria siliqua; assembly: GCA_037043455.1. Taxonomy (NCBI): domain Eukaryota; kingdom Metazoa; phylum Mollusca; class Bivalvia; order Adapedonta; family Hiatellidae; genus Cyrtodaria; species Cyrtodaria siliqua. The sequence goes on along the minus strand of JAWPHD010001400.1, from coordinate 317,612 downwards.
CATGTAACATCAGTTTATGGTCCTCTGGCAAGTTTGTTTAAATGGTGACGGTTGGGTCAAATTTGGCCCCGCCCCAGGTGTCACATGTTTTACAGAGAAAAAGAAAGGAAAAACTTAAAAATTCTTCTTCTCGGAAACCACAGGGCACAGAGCTCTCATATATTACATGTAGCATCAACTTATGATCTTCTACCAATTTTTGTTTATTACGTGGTCCCACCTTAATTATATTAAGCGATGGGAAAGCTTATATAAGCAGGATTTTATAATGGATATTTCGACAATAAAACATGTTTAAAACAGTTTTTTACTGAAGAAAATGCGATAACCTGTTTAATATTACCTATTAAATGTTTTAATATTATAATATGAAAACGTTTAAAGCCGAAATTAAGGTTTTATTTCATACCCCAGCCGCTAACCCCGTTTTCGCTTCTTGGAGAAGTGGTTGGATGGGGTATGAAAGGTAATACTCAGACCACGCAATGCAAAACAAGACAACACAACGTACAGAACCACTGGCATAGACATAGAACATTTAAACAATCTTCTCCTCTGAGACCACAAGGTGTAGAACTCTCATATATTGCATGTATCATAAGATTATGGTCCTTTATCAGTTTTGCTCAAATGACCGATGACTCTGGGTTAAAATCTGACCCTACTCTGGGGTCATAGATTTACATAAGAGTTATATAGGACAGTTTTTAAATATCTTCTCTGAAACTACATATTTTGCATGTACCATTATAACCTGATGGTCCTCTATCAAGTTGGTTCAAATCATGACCATGATCCACAGAATTGTACAGGTAAACGTCTTAAAAGATTTTCTTCTATGAAACCCCATTTATACACTTATTGAGTATGAACAGATGGATACACCTATCCAACCAGTATCGTCTCCGCGGTCCATCCCCACTCCTGAGGACATAACTTGAAAACAGTTGAGATCCAACCCGTATAACCTATATACACGTAATAGACATGTCAGAACAGAAGTTTACAATCATCCAACCAGCTTCGGCCCCTGGGTCCATCCCCACCCATGGAGACATAGCCCCTTGGTCATAATTTGGAAAATGTTGAGATCCTCACCATATAGCCATATCTACACTTGCTGGGCCTCAACACTTGAAGGCGGTTGCGGGAATTTGCTTGCTTGAAAATTATTTCATCTTTGCAAAGACCGTCAGGTGATCAATTCAAGGCCATTTTGGCTCTCTTGTTATAGAAATTTAAGATTTTGTATTATATTTCTGGCATTTAGGCCATATCAAATTAATTTTCAGTTTATCATCCAAATTTTGGAAAAAATTGGGGCGGGGGTTGCAATTTTATTTTTTATTTTTTATTTTCCTGAGATGACATCAAACATCACAAAAATATTAATAACCAGAAGTATTATGTTTTTTTCTAACAAATACCGAATGTAAAATATGATTGTCCTCTGTTTCAACATCTTGAAGGAACATGTATATTGTAGGTCAGCTAAGATTTGAAGCAAATCAGTTCTTTTCTTTCCTTTCACCACATGTTTACAACACACGACTCTTGGTTTTTCACATTCAGAACAATACACCACAATCTGGACATTATTATTATTATTATTTTATTTTTTTTTTATTTTTTTTTTTTCAAAATAAAAGTTGTCGGGGCGGCATAAAATATTCGGGGTGGGCGGGGATGATAAACTGGGAATTAATTTGATATGGCCTTAAATGGAAAAGCATAACCATGCAATAATGTTCAATCCGGGACGGTATGCAATGGACTTTACAGCCTGAAATTACGTTTTGCGGCTCTGCTACAATGTCGCAGACGAAATTCTCAGACCAAAAAAACCTGCTTAAACTCAGATATACCGTTTTAGGTTATCTCTCAAATGGCCCAAAACAAATAAATCGTGGATATATTTCACTTCCTAATTTTCAATTATACCATTAAATAATTATTATTAACTCATATCTTTATTTGTGCAAATAGAACATAATATGTTTGTTTCCTGAAGTATTGTACACATGTAGGTCATATTTCTATAATTTGTTTATGGCTCAGTATTGATTTATTTATTCGTTACACATAATTAATTATTGGTAATGTTTCAAATGTAAAATTACTTTTTTTTTGGATTTGAAAAATTGTAAAAAAAAACGTTCCTTCTCTTTTAAGTATTTTTCAGACCAACTCTCCATTACTACATGTATTTCATGCAGTCAAAGGTTCTTACAGGGACACACGGCAATTTTGTGTCATAAACAAGTGGGTAGTTTTTCACCTTCAATATTTGTTTCAATTATTTAGAAGAAACATATGGTAAAATTAAAGTAAAATATAATAATATATTAACATGCAGCTTCAATACATACGCCCTGTTTATAATTATAAAATTCATTTTAAAGTTTAATCAAATTCAAACAAAGTTATAGATTAAACTGTACAAAAATATGTAATTATCTGGAAAACACTACAAACCTGTGATTTAACACAACAAACCTGTAATTTGTTGAGAGTAAATTGGTGAAACATATTGTTCTAACATCATTTTTGAGTTTTTACCTTTTACCTTTTACTAATTGTCTAGTTTCTCTTTCATAATGGGAAGTAACTCTGTATAGAATGTCAGGTACAGGTCATACTACACCAATTACTTTTTCATAGACGTACATTATAGCTCTAAGCTCTGTACTGAGTTCCCTAATATAAGAAGCTATATTTTTGCTTACTTGTTTTGAAAGACCTATCTCAGTTTTATCAAAAAATACATACACAAACCATACATTGAGTCATAGATCTACATACCTGTATATAGTCTGGTTCCCGTCGTACTAAATAATGTAATGACAGGGGCAGGTAATCCAGACTAACATTGAGTATGTTTTGAAAAAGGTGTTTGGGTCGGATGGTGCTGACCCACCTACTTGCATGTAAAAACAGAGGAAAATGTAAAATATACTTCTTCTTTTTTTTGATTTTGCAACAAATTATAAATACATTGCACAAGTATGATTTAACCTTTATAAGTACTGTTCAAAAGTTGAATTTTAATTTTTAAGTAAGATTTTCTTTTGGTTTGTTTACCTTGATCAACCTATCAAAATTAAGACTCCGAATTTACCCTGGAACTTTTTCCCTTCCCGCTGATTGGTTGGTAATTGGTGTCTGACCTACAGTGTATCTGCAAAATAGGAGTGTACTATTCAGACACGTGTGTGTGTGTATTTCTAAGGTTTATAGTCCGTCAACCTACGACAGGCGTCCTACCCGAATGAAGTACGCACTACTTTGTCATAAAAGTCTCATATAGTAATTTATGACTTAGTTTTTGTCAGCATAGTCACATAAGAGATTATGACTTAATTGTTTGTCAGCATAGCCACAGAATACTTTATAGTTAGTTGTTTGTCAGAATAGTCACATACGCCGTTATGATACTAGTTATGACTTAGTTGTTTGTCATTAAGAAGATTTATAACTGCTTGGGGCGCTTGTTTCAGCCAAATATGTTTTGGATTTTTGAGATAAAATATATCCGTATATCAATGAAACCGACATTTTTAATGGTAAATAAAAATACCTTACTTTTCAAAATATGTTGAGAAATAAAATTGGTAGTTTTATCTTTATATATTTACATTAATTTTTAATTACTACTTACTGTCGACGTGCCGTAAAACACCATTCATTCATTCATTCATTGTTTGTCAGAATAGTCACATTTATAGGTGTGTAGATTTGTAACCTCTCTTTCAGTATTGTATTAGTTGCCGCCCTTTGATAAACATCGTCACCGGGTGGTTGCCACCACTGCAAATCCCGCTAGAGGCAGAGGGATAGGATCCCCACTTCATGTTCATTTTATCATTTTTTAGCATGCTCGTTTAAGGTCTTCATCATGACACCGCGTATGCAAACGTGGAAACGTGGCTCATCGTAAATGGAGTGTCTACTATATATATAATTTGCAGCAACTCTGCAGTTATGAAGGTTAGAAGGTTCTTGGCCCATTCTCCATATTTTATCTTGATGTAAATTGAGGATGAGCCGGGCATGTTCATTTCTGTTAGGCGCCATATAACCTTTCATGTGTTGGTTCGCCGTAAAACCCAATTAAATTCAATTGATAAACATCGGCCATTTGTAACGGAACGCAGAGTTATCAAAGTATCAATTTCTTGGTTGGTATGAGGCATTTCTATAAGTTTTCTAATCACAAATATGATGTTAGATAGATATATCATTCCTATATAATCAGTTCAATTAATATACCCGATGAATAGTTTACACCTCATACTATAGTTATTCACGCATAAGTAAGCTGACACCCCTTATGTTAATATATACACTATGAGAATAGAATAACCCTAAATAATAAAACAGTCCGCTAGTCCGCAAGGTGGCGCCTCGCTCTGACATTGAGTTCGCTGCTTCAAGTATATCATCACATCACACACAAAAACACACAGACTCCATTCAATCGTGCAAACTCGCTCATTTCCGTAGATCATCGGAAATAATGATTGTGCCTATAATTGTCGGGTAGGACGCCTGTCGTAGGTGGACGGACTATAAACCTTATAGAAACACACACACACACACACACACACACACACACACCGCAAAGTCCAGACTCTATTGTACCCATAAGGCTCATTGAGTGACTATAAACCTTAGAACTACACACACACAAATACTCAACGCAGACCTCTCCCAGATCTTCACCGCGTGCACGTCGCAGAGAGGGCACAGTCAGCAATCATGTAGGGTGACCTATTGGGTCGATCCTTGCCAGCACCCACAGATCACAGACAGATGGGATTGCAGATCTGGTCTTTACTTGTAGTATAGCCACGGGCGTATATGATGCAGTACTAACGGAATGATTGCTAACTGATCGAGAGTGAGATGTCTCCTTCGTCCCGCCAGCGTGGAACAACGCCCGGAACAACCACAGAAGCAGCTAGTTGAGCGTCGGCAGCCTGCATGGGATGAGTGAATGGTGTGGAATGTATGGTCGACGACTCAGCAGCTGAACGGAAGTGGGGAAACCTGGTGTTGTACACGGAGCGAAGGAGTCAACAACCTGCGTGCCTATAGCAGTATAGAACTACATGTATATTACGATAGTTGCTATAGCCTCCGGGGACGCAGGTTGAGTTGGCGGGGTGGCCCAAAGACAGGACCCCAACCATATACCAGTAGCGGATGTAGGACAGCACCACCTAGCGGATGTAGGAGCCAGCGACACGCCAGACAACACTTCACCGCAGCAGCGACAACTACACAGAGCGAAAGCGACACACCATCTACACATAATCAACGGAACTGACAACACAGCAGCAGCACCAGATCAACCAACATACTCCACGCAGAACAGTCCAGACTCTATTGTACCCATCACTTCAAGATACGTGTCGTAAGATTGCGCTTGTCGTGTTTGTTGGTGGAGGGACTATAAACCTCAGAACGACACACACACACACACATACTCAACGCAGAAGTCCAGACTCTATTGTACCCATCTCTTTAAGATACTGCAAGGCTTATCGAGTATTTTGGTGGAGAGACTATAACCCTTAGAACTACACACACACAATTCTTAACGCAGATCATAGTCCAGACTCTCTTTTACCCATCACTGGAGATACCTCACGGCTTAGCGAGTTTGTTGGTGGAGGGACTATAAACCTCAGAACTACACACACACAAACTCATCTTGCCATAAACTTCCTATTAAAGTGTCTGCTTTGTTCTTGACATTTCTTGAAAGATGTTAACGTTAAAATAATCTCCTTAGAATAATTATAATTAACGAATAAATAAAATAAACTACCTAGAAACGCTCGCCCGTAAGGCCTTGGGCCATATGGCGAGCAAAAATAAAAACTTATAGTCGTAGATCATCCTCGAGACAAGTCCAGACTCTATTGTACCCATCTCTTTAAGATACCTCACGGTTTATCGAGATGTTGGTGGAGGAACTATAAACCTTAGAACTACATACACAAACACTCATCTTCAAGACATTCCAGTTCAGACCATCGAACAGGCAGGACGTCTTGCGGCCGTCTGGGACAAAGTGACCTCGCAAGGCATGCCGCTGTCAGGAATCGTCAGCCACGGGGAGGCTATCTGTACATATGTTGTTAACCTGTTTTTACCGTGGCCCTAAAGAGTGACGCTTAAACTCCTACTGAAACTTCAATGTTGGACCAGCGAGATACCCCTTGTCACTCCGAGTCCCAGCACATGACAAGAGGCAATCTACGATGGATCGCAACGACTCACCACGGACTACACGTGCAAAGTCACCAACACGGACTCCACGAACGATGGAATTTACCTACTTGGGATGCTTCTCATCAGCTGTGCCCTGACTGGCTGAGACGACTTCGAGCCGGCAATCGGATTGACCTTGTCACAATTCTGCAGGCAATCCGATGGACCAAAATCTTCAATTTCTACAATTAATCTCTTTGAGAAATGTCAACCATCTACAGTAAACATCGCTGGATTTCTTCAGTCAACTCTACTCTGCTATCTACTGTAATCTACTTTGGACGAGGGATACTGCCTCCTGGACCCATCTGCACTCCGTAATCACCTTTAGAAAAGCTCGCCAAAATGCGTCATGCAATAAGGCGAGGGTAAAGAAAAACTTTTCGATCGATCATCTTCGAGATCTTCACCGCGTGCACTGTCTGTGTGGGCACTCATGACATTCGGGATGTTGAACTGGAGGCATTTATTGCGGAGCAACAGCTTGAGTGTCATGTGACCGAGAGTGGAGATGTCTCTTACGTCCCGTCACAGCACATATCAGCTGATGGCTACGCCGAAGTAGGATGTCGGTCATCAGCAGTTGGAAGCGGAGAGACACCAACGCCTTAGCGTTATCGACGCGAAAGATTGCAGACAGAAGACCAAAGACGGAAGACGTACAGGCCATCGGAAGGTATGTGCGGCGCAGGGGTCATACTTTCATGGGTGTGGCCCCAAACTGGTCTACCAACACTACACAATCCCAGTAGTTCGTTGACCAACCACCGTAGTGTCGTCCAGACCCCCATCCCCCCTCACCGCCGCAGCGCCCCCACCTCACCGCCGCAGCGATAACTACATAGAGCATCAGCGACACGACACGACGCACTCAACGCAGACACTACAAGAAGTACAGTCCAGACTTTCTTGTGCCTTCTCTTTAAGAGGGACGTTAAACCGTAACACTACACACACTAATCTTCGACGCTTGATTGTAAATACAAATGACCCACGTGATCGAATTATTATTTTTTATTAAAGTATTTCTTACCATCCGCATTTAGTTCGTCATAATTTGATGAAGTTTCTCTCTTTGTTTATATATAAATTTATTGTATTTCTGCCTTTCTGTTTATCTTGGATAGCAGGTGTTCCTGTCTAAGCCAATCAGAAACCTTGCCAGTGTATCGGCAAGAATCAAAAATTGTTCAGGAGGTCCTCTCTAGACGTTTGTCTTGAAAACAAGCAAGAGTCGCAGATGGTCTAGACTAATAAACCAGGTAAGTGATAGTTTTATAGGGGGGCAGTCCAGGCTCTATTGTGCCCATCGCTTTAAGACGCCTTATCGAGTATGTTGGTGGAGGAACTCTATTGTACCTATACCTTTAAGACGTCTTACACACACACACACAAACACACAGTGTTATAGAGGGATCATTTTTTTCCAGTTCAGATTATCGAATAGGCAGGACGTGTTGCGGCCGTCTGGAGCAAGGCGACCCCGCAACACGCGCCGCTGTCTGGAACTATTAAGAAACACTGTTGTTGTACATAATTATGTACATATGTTTTTAACCGCCGATATTTTTAACGTGGTCTGAAGAGGGGCGATTAATAGACATCTACTGCAAACTACCGACGCCGAGATACAACTTGTCACTGCAAGCTCCCGCAAGAGACAAGGGAAACCTACGGCAACACCACAGGCACCGAATGCTGGAATAGCTCTGCGAGATGTACACCTGTCGTATGATGTGTGGCAGTTTGAGGGTTCTAAAATTACCATTATACGATGGCGTGGATACCGGAGGAGCCACTACCAACAGAATCACGGGCAGCACGTGCAGCCGGATTGACCTACTTGGGACACATTTGGCGCCTCTAAGCTCCTGTCTCCTGATTGGACGAGACGAATGGGGTTTCTACAAGTAATCTTCTTGAGAAAAGTTAATCATCTACAGTAAACATCTCTGGATTACTTCAGTCAACTCTGCTGCTCGGTATAAGTGTTTTAATCGATAAAAACACTTATACCTCGGGTTGGAATTCCCTATCTTCACCGGATACCCATGAAAGATTCTTATATTCCTGGACCCTTCTGCATTCCGTAAGTATCTATTGAAATGCTCGCCAAAAGGCGCCATGCAACAAGGCGAATTAATTTAAACGTTTATTTTTGCAAGATCCACATTTCTGTGTTGTAAGTCACAGCAATGCAGGTATAGCTTCTATGTGTCATTTCAATACATATCAGACTGGAAACCTATTTGTTTCGACTTTAGGCTAGTTTTTGAGAATAAGTGTAGATTTATTCACTAATGGGTTGTTGCCATAGGCGTCCTTTTGATTCAAAATGGGGTGGGTGAACCAGAGGTCTGATTTATTACGGTTTCTTAATTCTTATCTTCTATCTCATTTATGCTCTATGCTGGTATTTGTCATGAATAATTGGTATTTGGACATCTGAGACAACTAATTGGTTAAAAAGTGGGGTAAACACTAAATCTCGTTAAACACAGTCCCGCTAAAACATGACCGACCTAGAACTCTGGGTGCTAGGACTGGGCACGTTTTCGTGTTAACTACAGCATGTCTTACAGGATGGGTAAATAAAATGCTTTATAATATTGATATTTTGTTTTCATCTTGTAGACTTGACGTTTTAAACTTGATGTTAGTTTGATATTTATATTATATATTGAAATTTGAGAGGACTGATATTGAAAAATCTGCAGTATAATTATGCTTGCACTCATGCATATTTTTCTGCCACTCGCCGTGGAATATGGTGGTACCAGGACATTGTTATGGTTACTGTACAATATCTCGATTAGCATCGACCCGGAGCTGGTTGTTTTCATGGGAACCATACGTTGTGGGATACTGCTTTTGACGATGTATCGACTAAAGGATTTTCAGACTTCCTGTGCCTGTCTAACAATTCAGTGACGGTGGCCAAAATCCGTAGATGGACTGATGATAAACAACAAGATGGGTTGCATCATGGGACTTGTCACACACATACCCATAAGTAAATTGACTTGAAAGTGTGTAACGTGTTAGCTCACGTGTAATGTGTTAGCTCATGTGTAATGTGTTAGCCCATATGTAATGTGTTAGCACATGTGTAACGTGTTAGCTCATGTGTAATGTGTTAGCCCATGTGTAATGGATTGTAACGTGTTAGCTCATGTGTAATGTGTTAGCCCATGTGTAATGGATTGTTACAGTGAGCATTAAGAAGATATGGGTTTTGTTCTTATGGTACCAACTACTTTCTGTTTTGGTATCTACCGGTGTTGTCAATATAAATTGGAACACTGTGTTGTCATGGTAACTCTAACCTGTCAGCTCTGAGACAGACAAGGAACTGTGTTCTGGTACACGTATGGAAAACTATTATTTATGCTGCTAATTGACTTTATTGATGTAATACTATATACCAGTATGTGTGTGTGTATATATAGTTGTGGCCATGAGAGTAACAAACATACTTTGTACTACCGATTAAAGTTTCTATTTTCTGTCAGTGCTCATAAGCATATATGTAAATTCACTCGAAGAACAGGATTGTTGCTTATTCTTACAGTTGGTTATATATGTGTTTAATGAGTTTGATATTATTGAGCACTTAATAGTTTACTTAATGGTTTAATTGTCTCTGACATGATATAGACATTACTTTCTCAAACTCTTCCTGTTCAATACCAAATAAATGAGTTGAATGTGAAATTTAAGGACCACCATCGTTTTCACCAATAGTAATCATTATCGGTATTTAAAAAGGTAGCTTACTTTTAATTTGCTATTTAATTGATTTTGAACACAACAAGGCTTAACCTCAATCATCATCATCATCACCATCATCACCATCATCAAATAATTTATCATAAACTTAGATCATACATATACATTATTACAGTATCTTGTCTCCATCTGTAGCATTGTTGTATAAGTGTAGTATGACAGGCCATGATGGTCAGTATCGTGCCTCCATCTGTATCATTGTTGTATAAGTGTGGTATGACAGGCCATGATGGTCAGTATCGTGTCTCCATCTGTAGCGTTGTTGTATAAGTGTGGTATGACAGGCCATGATGGTCAGTATCTTGCCTCCATCTGAAGCATTGTTGTATAAGTGTGATATGACAGGCCATGATGGTCAGTATCGTGCCTCCATCTGTATCATTGTTGTATAAGTGTGACATGACAGGCCATGATGGTCAGTATCGTGCCTCCATCTGTAGCATTGTTGTATAAGTGTGGTATGGCAGGCCGTGATGGTCAGTATCGTGCTTCCATCTGTATCATTGTTGTATAAGGGTGTATGACAGGCCATTATGGTCAGTATCGTGCTTCCATCTGTAGAGTTGTTGTATAAGGGTGTATGACAGGCCATTATGGTCAGTATCGTGCCTCCATCTGTAGCGTTGTTGTATAAGTGTGGTATGACAGGTCATGATGGCCAAGATGCTGAGTTTGAAACCTTGTCAACTCTCACCACTGCAGCTTCGAATCCCACTGGCAGCTTGACTTGTAAGTGAGAAAGAGTCGATTCTTACAGATCGCAGGATGTATACAGTACTGGTTCTACCCAGGAAAAAAGTGGGTGGTCCGCCTTCATCACTAAAATGTCGACCGCCATAATTATATAGCCTTAACTGTGCTGAAAATGACGTAAAACACTGTTCAACCAACCAACCAACCAACCAACCAACCAACCAACCAACCAACCAACCAACCAACCAACCAACGTGCCGATAGTACATGTATGTTCCTTGGTGCCCTTTCCTCACAGAAGTGACACTTGGGATCATTCGCTATCTGTATAAGATTGAGGGTGATGACCGGAGATCATAATTATACAGATCGCAGGAGAAACTCGAGTGATGGTGACTCATACTGCCAAATGTCTGCCCATGTCAGGTTTCTCTCTGTTGTTGTCCAACGTCTCCAAGCATCCAGTAATCTCATCTTGACTGCCTTGGTTTTCCTATTCTATTCTCCTGATATTTCGTTTGGGATCATCCGTCTCCTCTCCTTGCCCCAGCCATACTCCAACTCCGCCGCTTGATTGTTCCCAGCCCTTGTCGACAAGTGTTCCTACAATGTCTTTGTGTTTCAGTCGACTTCATACTATTTAACAAGTAGGACAGAACTGAGTCATGATCAGTTACAAATTCTGACAAGATCTCTATGTTAAATGTGCTATGGTCAATTAATGTTCAATCAGTATATAATGTTTCTAAGTCATTCTTGTGATGTCTTTGGTTTTCTAAATGTGTCATTCTTGGGATGTTTGGTTTATTGGCTTGTGCAATTATGTATATGATAAACAGGTGTGTAGTCAGTTTGTAAGTTTGGAGTTATAATTCTGATCGGACCCCACTTTGATCAGCCTGGTTGTTTCCAGTTTTGATCATCCTGGTTTGATTCAGTTTCGATCGACTTGGTTGGATCCCATTTAGATCATTTTGGTAAGATCCCGTTTTTATCAGCTTGGTTGTATTTCATTTTGATCATCCTGGTAGGATCCCATTTTGTGTAAGCTATTATGGTGAACATGGCAGGTTTGCGACTTATGAATTAATAATTAATATTAAATCATGTGGTAAGTATTGTATAGTATTGTAAAGTATTGTATAGACACACATTGACCAGATTATACAATATTCTTAGTTTATATTCTTAAGTCAAGTGACTCGTTATGTATATGTTCTCATACATCGTGTGCAATTCTAGTTAATTTATCATTATAATGACTTTATCATCATCATACCGACTATCTGGTGTGGATTGCTGGGTTGAAATCTGGAGGGCCCGGGTTTCGTACTAACCAGTACCACTTAGTTCCACCGGTGTGTTCTTTCCCATAGCCTCATCCTTGGTTTGGGGACGTAAACCAGGCGGTTCCCTGTATCGGAGTCTATCCTCCATGCTTGTTAAAGCAACTAGCAATCCAATTGTTAGTAAGAGTAGTACAGGTTACGTTTTCATCATCACCATCATCCTTAAGCTCCATAATGACTTCATCATCATCATTATATCCGTAACGATTTCATCGTCATGATTATAGTTTTCATCATCACCATCATCCTCTAGCTCCATAATGACTTCATCATCATTTTCGTCGTATCGCCATTAACACTTTTAATTTATGGTGAGCAGCAATTTTTAAAAATATATAATTTTATATTCATAAATATAATAAAATATAACAAAACATTGTATTAAATTCACTTTTTTTCAGAGCCTAAAAAATCTATGATTGTCTTTTCATGCAGTCTCACCCCAGTATGTACCAGATAATGCTACTTTACATCTTTTTACTTTTTCAAACAAGCCTCACAATGCCAGATTTCAGATTTTATCTTGGTTAGTAGGCTGTCAGATGATTGTCTCAGTAAGTCCGCATCGCCGAGAATAGGCGCACAAAAAAGACTCTCCTCCTGCCAGTCATGGTAGAGGAGAGTAGCTGTGAAAAAGTCCGAGAAGAGTTGAAGTCGCCGGTGGGTAGGCTGTCTGCCTCTGCATGCATCACCGTCCAATAGTGTACTCTATACTGATACGGGTGAAGTATTACACAGATGCTAATGTGATACAAACCAGATACGGGTGACGTATTACACAGATGCTAATGTGATACAAACCAGATACGGGTGACGTATTACGCACATGCTAATGTGATACAAACCAGATACGGGTGAAGTATTACACAGATGCTAATGTGATACAAACCAGATACGGGTGAAGTATTACACAGATGCTAACGTGATACAAACCAGATACGGGTGGAGTATTACACAGATGCTAATGTGATACAAACCAGATACGGGTGAAGTATTACACAGATGCTAATGTGATACAAACCAGATACGGGTGAAGTATTACGCACATGCTAATGTGATACAAACCAGATACGGGTGAAGCACACATGCTAATGTGATGCAAACCAGATACGGGTGACGTATTACACAGATGCTAATGTGATACAAACCAGATACGGGTGAATTATTACACAGATGCTAATGTGATACAAACCAGATACGGGTGAAGTATTACACATATGCTAATGTGATACAAACCAGATACGGGTGAAGTAGTACACAGATGCTAATGTGATACAAACCAGATACGGGTGAAGCACACATGCTAATGTGATGCAAACCAGATACGGGTGAAGTATTACACAGATGCTAATGTGATACAAACCAGATACGGGTGACGTATTCCACTGATGCTAATGTGATACAAACCAGATACGGGTGAAGTATTACACACATGCTAATGTGATACAAACCAGATACGGGTGAAGTATTACACATATGCTAATGTGATACAAACCAGATACGGGTGAAGTATTACACAGATGCTAATGTGATGCAAACCAGATACGGGTGAAGCACACATGCTAATGTGATGCAAACCAGATACGTGTGAAGTATTACACAGATGCTAATGTGATACAAACCAGATACGGGTGAAGTATTACACAGATGCTTATGTGATACAAACCAGATACGGGTGAAGCACACATGCTAATGTGATGCAAACCAGATACGGGTGAAGTATTACACAGATGCTAATGCGATACAAACCAGATACGTGTGAAGTATTACACAGATGCTAATGTGATACAAACCAGATATGGGTGAAGTATTACACACATGCTAATGTGATACAAACCAGCACCAATCACATTTTGGCTCTACTTTCTATCTGCTACACACAGTTTATTTGAAAGAGTGAATTTTGTAAGATCGGTTATAGAGTTTGTTTTTATACCATTTCTTGACTAATACTTTATATTAAAAATTCATCTCATTTGTTAAAACTGTAAAGGTTAGATGTAAATGGTGTTATTTATATGATCACAATAAAGTTTAACAACAGTTTCATCTTTATAGTTGTTTACTTGATATGATAGTATAGCTTTAAATAAAAACACATGAACATGTTGATTAAAATGTTTAATACTAAAATAATTATTATAACAATTAAAATGCACTCAAATATGCATACAAACAAGGTATTTGTAACACAAATACATTGAATAAAAAAATACCAGTTAATTTACAGTCAAACTCATGGTGTATTTACTTTTGCACCCATCTAGATATTGGAGAGAACTGTAACTAACGTTGTAATAACTAGTAGTTCAATCCATTTGCACATGTTGTGCATACTATTTTGATGTTTAATACATACATACATCTCTCTCTCTCTCTCTCTCTCTCTCGCTCTGTGTATATATATATACATGTATATCTATCTCTATATCTATAACTCTCTCTCTCTCTCTATATATATATATATATATATTTACTACTCAAACTTTGCTAAGTATCACTTTTCTTGCTGAAATAAATAGCATTATTTCTATTTTACATGGAATAACTTAGGGCAGTGTATGGTCATGTGATCTCATGACTTGATTCAAATTGTGTAATTGTTTAAGTATCAATGAAATTAATTTCTAAAAAATTATATGGAAAAATAAAAGTGATCCTTAGCAAATTTTGAGTAGTATATATATATGCAAAAAATTATTATTAAACTAAGATAATGCTATAAAGAATCCCATACCAAACAATGTTTGGTTGAGCTAAGACAAATAATATAAGAGCCACAAATATATACAATAGCTTACATGCCAACCTTGACCTCCCTTTATTGCACATATTATGTTCCATCACAATTTGGATTCAATGGGAACATAATTGCTTATGCAAAACTATAGGTAATACTATAAGGAAATCCATTCCTAAATTTAGTTGAGCTAGAACAGGAAATGTAAGAGATATAGACTTGTAAACACAGTGTACATGCTAATTCGATGTGCAATTGGACATAGCACAATTTTTGGCTATTATAATTTGAGTTCCACGGTAGCACAGTGTTTACAGAAACCAAAATTAATAATGCAGCCATAGATACTACTGTAAAGAATCTCATGGCCGCATTTTATTGAGCTAAGACGAGAAATGTAAGCGTCTAGTCCTGTAAACACAGACATAAAATTCGATGTGAAGTGGTATGCCGACACAGACGACGACGCAGACGCTGCAGTTATTACAATAATTAATTAATTTGCTGTTACGCCTTCTGTTTCTTAACCAAAGAAATATATTCTTTATCACCCAATAACAACAATAAGGTTTATCAAAAAAAGGAAATGTTAACCTATCTAACATGGTTTATTAAAATACTCAATGCTAATTGGTTATTGGTGAGTTTTTAAAAATGCTATCTACCATGATTTATTACAATACTCACTGCCGATTGGTTATCGGGAAAGTTTTCAAATGTGTATACGGGCAGGAGAACTAATTGATCGAGACAAAAGAAAGCCATGTCTGAATTGGCTCAACAGTCTGACCTGAGATGTGCGGTTGTGAATAAAGAGGAGGAGGAACATCAAGAAGGGGCAGTAGAAACATATGATGATGATGATGATGATGATAGTAACTCGGCAGTGAGTCATAATACGGATTTCCAGAACGAAGAAAGCCAAGATGGATGCAGATCTGCTGTGAGTAACCGGTCAGAAATTTCTGCCAGTACAAGTAACTAAAACCAAAGAGATCTCCAGCGAAGTTCAACCGTCTGATGACTTAAAAGAAGATTCTGACTCGTCTCCTATAAAACTGCCCATGAACTTATCCATTACTGTAGAGAATGACTGGCTGGATGATGTGATCTGTGCAGGTAAGGAGCTCAAGTCACCGAGTGAGATGGCCAAGATAGAGCTCGACCTATACCTGGCCGAGCCAGTGTCCAGCAAGAACCCTCTGTCATGGTGGAAGGAGAAGCATGTACAGTATTCATGCATCAGTAAGGTGGCTAGAAAGCTGCTGGCTATACCAGCCTCTAGTGTCACGGTTCATGATGTCTTCTGTCTGGACAGTAAAACACCCAAGTATAAAATATCTCAGATTAAACCAGAACATGTAGGCATGATGGTTTTCTTAAACTTTAAACTTTAAACTTTATTATTTGATTAAACGCCTATTTCTACATACACAGTATACATTCAATGGCGTTGTACAATGATTAAAATACATGAAAATTAGTAAATAAAATGCATGTCATATAAAACAAATTATTACTCAGAAACAACAATTTTAAGCATTATATCAAAGAAATTCATGGAAATAGAAACTTATATATACATGGAAGAAAAATATTATACTGCATAGAATAAAAATCCAAAGTACGCAAATACTATACAAAAATATACTGTTTCTAACTCAAATAATTTTTAAAAGAGTTGCGATAGGAATATCCTAATATAGAAATCAATAATCGCTTTATTACACACAACAGTCATATCCCATGAAGCACACTGCTCTTAGAAAAGAGAAAAATAGTCTCTGAAAAAATGAGTCTTTAACTGCTTCTTAAAAATGTCCACAGTTTCACTCTGTCTGATTTCAATGGGAAGTTTATTCCACAATCTCGGACCTACTGTGCTAAAGCTTCTATCTGCAAAAGTCTTATTTTTATTAAATGGCACAACAAATGATCCTACAGATGATTGAGATGATCTTAATGAGCGTTTTGCGGTTTGAGGAGTCAACAAATCAATTAAGTATGCTGGTGCTTTTCCTACAGAACAATTATACATATACACAAGGATCTTGAAATTTATACGTGCTTTGATGGGAAGCCAATGTAAATCAAACAATGCTTGTTTTGAACTCTCAAATTTGGTTCGATTTAATACTAGTTTAGCACACATGTTTTGTATCCGTTGAAGTTTTGAAAGCTCAGTTTGGGAAATGCCGTACAAAATGACATTACAATAGTCCAAATGAGATATTACAAGTGATAGAACAAGTGTTTCAGTGGCATCAGAAGACAAATACTGTCGAATACTCTTGATCTTAAAATAGCTAAGCATAGCGGTTTTACATTTTCGTTTGATATGTTCTTTAAAACTTAATGATTCGTCTAAAAATGCACCAAGATATCTAATACAATGCTGTTTTTCAACGTTTTTACCACAGATATTGATTTCATTTGCATCACATTTGTCTAGTTGTTGGCGGCTACCACATTCAATAAATTCAGTTTTTGTACTGTTCATCTTTAACTTGTTCCCATTCATCCATTCATTTGTATCTACTGCAAAGTCTGAAAGTTCCTGTATAGCAGTCGCTTCTTCAGATGGTTTAAAGCGTCTATTTGCCGTATGGTCGTCGGCAAACCCATGAACCGAAATTGAAGGAGGTACAATGTCAAATATTGTCCCAGCGTAGGTCAAGTAGAGCCATGGGCCCAAACAACTACCCTGGGGGACACTACAATCCAGCTCACGCACTGACGACAAGTTCGAGTTAACGCTCACCCGACAACTGCGCGGTCTCAAGTACGAGTCTTAAAGAAAACCCAAAAATTGTACGAGTAATTCGAGTTCACAGAATCGCAAAACAAATATGAGCACATGTTATGACCCGTGGTAGTTGATTGAGGTTATGTGGATAGAAATGTTAATGAATGTGAATCTTCCAAAAATAAGTGCTTAAAGGGACACATGGAAATCTTGAAGTAGCTATCAAATATTAAAATGGTATATCGATTTATTAATCCATTATCATTTTGACTTTAAACTGCTTGCATTTAAATAAAATGTAATAAATGTGTAAACTTCAAAAAAAATTCATTAGACTAAATAGTCTGTCACAGGTTTAAATATGTTATTGATACGCAATTTAATCAACAATTACTTAATTGTTAAAACAACAACTATTAAAACTATTATTAATAATGAGTTGCAAATATCAGGTTATGAAGAAAACGCGACGCAGGACTATCTTCTAAGATAATATGTTCATCTAGAGCTGTAGTAAGAAGAAATAATGAATTGTGAGACATGTACATTAATGTGTATCAGGATGCACCTGTTAGCTACGTGTGAATTATTGCCAGATGCTACTATTATAGAGGTTACCAGTAAAACCTCTTGGCACACGCTAAATTACATTTCCGCTGTCTATAAATCTCAGCAGATGCTTCTCAAAGTCCTTCTCCTAGCAAGCCACAGATTACAGTTAAAATTTAGACAGACATACAATTTGATTCCGTCTCATCGAATATACAATACAAATCTTATCTAAAAATATATATAACAATACAATTGTACATTTTCCACTCTATAAAGAGTTATAAGAGACAATCAGTTAAGATATCTAACTAGTTTCATGTAAGTATCCAACTTATACACTTTATACAGATTTAAAATGTAAGCATCTATAGTTAATCGAAACTTCATATACATGCAAATAAAAAATATTAACAGCTGCAATACAAAGAAAATAAATTATATAAAACAGAAATTCAGCAAAAAGTTCATCTGAAGAACAAAACATAAACGCTTCTAAAAGATAAATCAATATACCATTATTTACAGTATAATACATTTAAAACAACCCTAAGATGTATTTTTAATGTTATTATCACCACCAATAATGTTTGATAGAGGAACACCGTATGTGTTGGATTTCGTAAGCAATTAAAACATAGTGTAGGAAAGTGTTTTATGTCAACAAAACTTAAATCAAATCAGGTTAATACATGATTTGGTCACCTGGCCATTTTCTGTTTTAATATTTTTGGCACCTCTAAACATATTATTATTTATGGTTATGGCCCTCATTGAAATGCGCTGGAATGCACTTTGGAATTCACTTTGGAATTCACTTTGGAATGCACTTTAGAATGCGCTGGAATGCCATAAAGAGTTATACAACTATCATATTTCTCAAGATAAAACAATATATGGATGCTTCAGTTATAACACTAGCATTTTTCTTAAAATAAAACAATATACCATTATTTACAGTATAATAAATTCAATGTTTGAAGGCAAGCGTTATCTCCCTTGAAGCAAATCTCATGAAACTTCATAGGTGAACTTTCTGTGGTGAGAGGATGATCCCTATTGATTTTTAGGTCAAAGGTCAAGGACACCGGAACCCGATAATGAAACACATTTTCCGCTCCATAACTCCTCTCCCCATGAAGCAAATCTCATGAACCTTCATGAGTGGACTGCCTTTGGTGAGAAGATGACTCCTATTTATTTTGAGGTCAGTAGGTCAATGGTCAAGGTCAACAGGACCCCTCCATGAAAAGCCTTGTCCACTCTGTAACTCAACTCCCCCTAAAGCAAATATCATGAAACTTTGTGGGTAGACTGCCTGTGATGAGAGGATGATCCCTATTGATTTTGAGGTCAAGCAAAGGTCAAGTCACTGGGACCAAATAATGAAAAATTGTCCGCTCCATAACTCCTCTCCCCATGAAGCAAATCTCATGAACCTTCATGAGTGGACTGCGTTTGGTGAGAGGATGACTCCTATTAATTTTGAGGTCAGTAGGTCAAAGGTCAAGGTCACCAGGACCGACCATGAAAATCCTTGTCCACTCTGTAACTCATCTCCCCCTAAAGCAAATCTCATTTGTGGGTAGACTGCCTGTGGTGAGAGGATGACCTCTATTGATTTTTTAGGTCAGAGGTCAAGGTCACCGGGACCTGATAATGAAAAAAACTTGTCCGCTCCATAACTCCTCTCCGCCTCCCCCATCCCCCTGAAGCAAATCTCATGAAACCATGAGTGGATTGCCTACAATAGAGGACGACCCCTATTAATTTTGGTCAAATGTTAAGGTCACCAGGACCCAGCCATGAAAAACATTGTCCGCTCCACAACGCCTCTCCCCCTGAAGCAACTCTCATGAAAGGAACATTCACATATTTAACACAAAATTCTTTCTTTTTTAAGTTTATTTTTATTTATTTTTTATACATTTACCTATCGTGAAAATCCTATTCCACTCAATCTTTACTCAAAAGGTAGGATGGGGGTGACTGGTAGTGGCGATATATTTGTTGCCCTTAAAAGGCGGCAGCTCTAGTTCTGATCGCTGCAACATTGGAATGAACAGTGACAGGGTTTAAATCACTGGTGGTACAGGCATTGAATAGGTCTATCGAAAACTACTATGAAGAGAGGGTAGAACAACAACACCGGAGAGCAATGCTGGAATACTGTAGCTGAAGAACAATGTTATTACTATTATAGAAGGGTGAATGCTAAACTATTGTAACATTATATAATTAAAAAGAACAAGACACCATTGTTTCGCATTGAGCCCTGAATATGGTAATACGAGCAAACTAAACAGTACCACAAACTGTTCCAGTCTTAAAAGAACACATTATATTATATAGGCCAAAGCGTTGCAAGAAACACAATTTTCAGTCTTAAAAGAACATATTTATCTTAAAATAGTGTATAGGTTATGGAAATGTACCATCCTCTCTTCATTATTATTTATATTGTATTATCTGACTTCATGCTGTTTGTTGTGAATGTGTTGGTCCACCAGTCTTCATGATAGTATTGTCTGGTATCTCTCAATAAAAATGGAAGCAATGTCTATACCCTGCTGGCACAGCTCTAGCCATTCTGGTACAAGCAGATCAACCATTGCTATCCCTACTCCCCTGTATGATTCATCTTCAAAGCAGAGTTGATCGAGCTCCTCTTCAGACATGTCAGGTCTATCTAATGCTGTTCTTATACATGGCAGCAATAACCACAACCCCTCCAGCATATCTCTTCTCCACCCATACTCCACAACTACGTGTGGAGACATACACATGAACATCATGGTGTCTCTCAGTCTCTCACATCTCAGAAGGAGACTTCCTCCCTCATCTATCAAGCCAGACAACAGAGACACTAGCTGCTGCCTTTGTATGAAGTCCAACCTTCCAGCCAACATGTTTCTCTCAGGAATCATGTAATTTGGGAGGTAGTTGGCCTCCACAAACTGTTGAAGGGCATTAAGTGACTGTACTAGTCTTTGAGTTAATAACTCCTCCCGGAAATGTTCCTGTGGGCTATACTCGGACATCCACAGAACAATATTTTTCACTATGTAAGATGTAATTTCTTCACAGACAGGCTTGATTATGCTTTTGACAACAATTTTAAGCAAAATATACAGTTTGATTTGAGTGTCATTGAGATTGTGAATTAAATGCATTTCTGCTCTGGTGTAGCAAATTCTCCACTCCTTGTAGAAATTGTCACTTCCTTTAAAGCCTACAGGCACAACATGTGCCTCCATACGTGATATGTCATTTAATAGTTGTGGTGTTGGCCATCCATATTGACGGTGCCTTGTGAGCCAGGATTGTAGAAGGTCTGGACAGAAGCACCAGAATGGATATACTGTATCAATGTGACCATGGTGTCCATCAGAAGATGAATAAGATGGTCCACTGATGTTCCCCCCTTCATTAAACGTATCATCTTGTATAAAGGCTTGTTTTACATTTTTAACAAAGAAATCACTGGACAGATACCTATCTCCATACTCAGACTGAAATAATGAAGATTGTATTTCATCTCTAGTGACCCTGCCACCAAGAGAGACTAGTTTAAGTCTTGTATACCCTGGAGATGTTTCCCGAGTATCTGTCAGGAACAATGTCATGTTCCTCATGTTTGTAAAAGGTTGAATGTTGTCAGTACAAACAACATCATGAGACACAATCATTATGTCTTTGTCATTTTCAAATGGAGCTGTGAGTCCCTCTCCCTTACTACCAGCAGTGATGACATGGAGATACTCAACCTTTTGGTTCTCAAGTTTCATAGCTATATTATTCATGTCTATCCTCCACTTGACCATGTCCTGATTATAGCCTAGACAGTCTAATGACCGTGACACAATCCTGGAATATTCTGGATCAGATGCCATTTTTAATACTTCATCCTACCATTATCATTCATTTCAGACTATCAGAAATATACACACATTTTAAGATTTATTTCCTATGGAAATATTTTCTAAGATTTGTTTCATAGTGAGGCATGTCTATCATGATATTTCACCTACACAAATAGTAGGGTGCAATACTGGTTTTTGAGCTATCTTAAGGTAAGTATATGACCAATTTTACATTTTGGCAAATTGTCTACACTTTCAGTACAATGCAAAAAAGAATCACAATAAGTGCACAATAAGTGACTTACGGGTGGAGGAGAGGTTGATTGATTAATCACAATAATCAAATCAAATTAAATTTTAGTCAAATTCAATGTATTGGCTCCTATTCTATGTAGTAAAAAAACACACTATTTGTGGCAAATAAGAGTGGAATATTTGTTGTGGTCTTCGGAGAGCCTTAAAAACTATTACGGATGTTTTTGGAGGGAAAAAAGGTGTGTCGACCAAAACATATTTCCTACGAATAGATTTTCCTCCTAAACTACTGCTTTGTTAGCCAATACTGTGTGCTTTAAGATATGAAACCTAAACTACTGCTTTGTTAGCCAATACTGTGTGCTTTAAGATATGAAACCTAAACTACTGCTTTGTAAGCCAATACTGTGTGCTTTAAGATATGAAATTAATAAGGATATGTAACAGTTGCAGTTCTTGTTTTTGAGAAAAAAAAGAAAATGTATAACCTGTATATTTCTAAAAATGTATCAGTTTTGGAGCAAAAATGCAGAACTTTGTCTTTAACTGTTTACATATACATACCCATGATTTATAAATCAGTAATAGTTCATGTTTTTAGTAAATTCTTATTTTTAAACGGACAGTAATGCGCCAAGTATGAAAGTTATAGCGGCTAAACACAATGTCTTTATATATAATGAACTATGCTTGATATCAGTGTGTCAGACTCAAGATCGAAAGGTCGTAGGTTCAGTCCTCGTCGTGGCCATGTTATTTATCCTTAAGCAGGATAATTAATCCACATTGCTTAGTTTTGGTTCTACCCAGGAAGCCATCACGAGTGATTAATATAAGTTGCAAGAACTTGTCTCGCAATCGATGTAAACTAAATATATATTTTTTAGTTCAAACAAACAAATGTCTTCACTATCTAAGCAGTTAATTGATTCATATGAAAAGCAGTAAAAATACATCAAATTTTAAAGAAAAAATGGTGAAATTTGTACATAGTCGCTCTTGGACTGTTATGCGTGAAAACGGAAGTCATAAACAACTAGGGAAATGTTCTTAATCACATCTGTTTTCAAATAACTGGTTAAACTGAAAGTTTTTAGACGATCAAGTTCTATAACTTTTCATATAACTGGTTAAGTTGTTCAGGCTTTCAGATTACAGTTCTCCAACATCTGTTTCAGATAGTTGTTTAAGTTCCCAAGTGGTTAGATGACTGGTCAAGTTCTCCAGGCTTCAAGATTACAGTTTTCCAACATCTGATTCAGATAATTGGTTAAGTTCCCAAGTGTTTAGATGACTGGTCGAGTTCTCCAGACTTTCAGATTACAGTTCTCCAACATCTGTTTCAGATAGTTGGTTAAGTTCCCAAGTGTTTAGATGACTGGTCAAGTTTTCCAGGCATTCAGATTACAGTTCTCCAACATCTGTTTCAGATAATAGGTTAAGTTTCCAGTGTTTATATGACTGGTCGAGTTATCCAGGCTTTTAGATTACAGTTCTCCAACATCTGTTTCAGATAATTGGTTAAGTTTCCAAGTGTGTTCAGATGACTGGTCAAGTTCTCCACAGCTATTTAAGATTGCATTTCAAATTCTGCATAACTATTTTAGATTACTGGTTAAATTTGCCAACAGCTGTTGCAGATAACTGGTTTAGTTCTCCAAGTTTCCAGATAACTGGTTAAAGGCTCCAAGTTTCTACTAGTCCTCTAAGTTTAAGAGAATTTTTCAGGGATGGTTTCCGATATTAATTCCTGAAAAACATTTTAGGAGTTTAGTTTTGAACATATTTCAGTGTCAAATTATAAATTATGATAAGCCAACATATTTTCCACAACAGTCATCATAGCCCTACTGTTATGATGTTTTATTGAAAATATACTAATTATCTAGATTTCAGCCAGGTCAGTAAATAATCTATATGTGCTGATTAAAAGTATAGGTTTATTCACGGGTACTTAAAATACCTAAGATTGAATATGCGCAATATAAATTAAGAGTTTAATTTAATGTTGTAGTCTGAGGTTAGCTGGTTTAATCCGTTATATTTGTTGAATATAGAGTACATAAATGTTATATATACCTTGTCATTAATATATTTAGAAATGGTATACATGTCCGGGAATAGCAGCATTGATGTGGATGATTTCCGGTAATGCAGGCGTGCAATGAAAATTTATGGAATTAATGAACCACCGTGGTGGAGATGAATTGGTAGAGCCACATGTTGTCAGTGTGTGGCAGCACTAAAAGTCAAGGGTAAAAGTTAAGCTCACTGATACAAGTATATAGTCACCATCCTGACATGACTGAACGATTGACAGATTTTTCAAAGCAATATTAAACGCCATACATACATTTATCATATACTTCCCTACAAATATGTTGTTTTTGAATATACGATAAGACAATAGACCTAGCTAGTCATATCAATCAGGATTTCTTTGCCGGGTAATAAAGCTTTATCACGCGTGAAATATAGGGTGAAAAAATGTCATATCACGTAAATAACACAACGTTCATCTCGATCCTTTTACCGGAGTGATACGGAAATTCCCGATTAGTTACGATTGTATACGATTTGTCACGGGTATGGTTTGTCATCTGCGTTTCATTATTTACTTCCATCCTGTTTTCGTGGCAAATTATTGGCTATAGAATCATTATCCGTGGATGAAATAACCACTGATGACAATTCACCTTGATTAGAAAATTTCAAATGCAATGGAATTCATTTTCAATAAGGTATCGGGCAAAAATAAATGTTGTGTACCACTTACGCGACATACATGAGCACATCAGAAAGGACTAGATCTAATGATAAAAACATATTTTTTTCTCCCTGGAAAACAGCGTAGTGAGAGAGCTGAAGATGACATTTCGACAAAGCTGAAGTATATGATAAATAGAATAAACAAGAGGTCAATGACCTTGAAGCTCTACTGATAGGTTTTTGATAGCTAGATCAGCATTCCTGTGAAGTTTCATGACAATCCTTCAAATAGTTTCAGAGGAGTAGTCGCTACAAGTTTTCATTATATAACTCTATGTAAACAAAGATGGCCGCTGGCGGCCATGTTTAATGTCGCATCAAAATAATTTTCGACAAGGATCAACATCATTCCATACTGATCATTATAGAAAAAGTCCCATATCAATATCACTTATAGTTTTCAAGAAGTACTCGCTACAAACTTGTTTTTTGAAAATCTATTTTTAGCTGGGGTGGCCATCTTGAATTTCCGACCAACCTGAAATGTTGCTAGGATCATTTAGACATCAAGAGCAACATTCCTGTGAAGTTTCATGAAATCCGTCAAGTAGTTTCAGAGGAGTAGTCGCTACATACATCTATGTAAACAAAGATGGCCGCTGGCAGCCATGTTTAACGTCGAATCAAAACGATTTTCGACAAGGACCAACATAATGTAATGCTTATCATTTTAGAAAAGATCCCATATCAATATCACTTAGAGTTTTCAAGAAGTAGTCGCTACAAACTTGTTTTTTAAAAATCTATTTTTAGATTTGGTGGCCATCTTGGATTTCACATCAACATGAATTTTTGATAGGATCAACTAGACTTCATGGGCAACATTTCTGTAAAGTTTCATGAAAATCCATTCAGTAGTCTCAGAGAAGTAATCGCTACAAAAAAGGTTTACGGACAGACGGACGACGGACACCGCACCACGACATAAGCTCTCGGGCTGATATGGCGTCTCAGGCCTGATATAGGGTGTGATATGAAAATACCCATTTATTATTCTCTATATATACTGTAACAATGTTACATTGAGAGACCACATACGTCAGATGGGGACGTAAACCAGCTGGTCTCATGTATAGAAGTCTATCCTCCGAGCACGTTTAAGAACTATATGAATCTATTCGTTAGTAAGAGTTAAGTGCAAGTTCCCGTGTTCCTATGTACAATCCACCATCTCTCTGGGGTGGCTTTAAATAACCTATGCTATGTTGATGAGCCATAATTCAACATTCAATTTACATTGAGATCAAAATAAACAAAATATATGATGAAGGATGTTGATCATGCATGTTGATTTAAAGGGGTCAATGCACTAGTTTTAAACAACATTTACTTAAAAGGGCTCTGAAAAAATGAAAGAATTATCAAAATGCAACACAAAATAAAGGAGATATGACCTATTAAAAATGTTCAATGAAATATAAATGGAGGTGGCCATCTTGGAACTATGACGTCATCGCGCTTTTTTACTATATATGGCATATTAACAAAAAAAAGAGAAAAGTTCTCCGGCCATGTTTTGCCTCGTGAACAGGTTTATGTTTATTTAAATCGAAATCAATACACAACAATAGATATTTACAATTCACAAATTGCAATATATGTGAAAAGCGAGAATAAGATTTTATTTAATGACGTAGAAAACTTTGAACAGGTAAATTAATCCACAGGTAAATGTATTTATCAATTATCTGGCAATAGTTGTGCAGCTATACAATTCAGATTTACCTCATTTCCCCGTGCAGTCACGCAGTGGTAAAAGTAGTATCGACGTCATGCAAATAATACTTTTTTTTAAAATACAACTTAGTAGCGGTTTTCAATATATGTTTCTCTCCGAGACTATCAAGAAATTTTCATAAGATGTTTAAGAGTTAAATTTGTTAATTGATAATACTACAAAAACGGTGGCCATTCATCTTTAAGGCAAAGAAAATCACTGCAAACTGATTAAAAATAAATATACAAATGTAAAATGTATACGTGGTATGCTTATTTTTCATTTGCAGTGATTTTTAATTAACAATGATTTTCTTTGCCCTAAAACATATTTTTCCAATATGCCATATATGGTAAAAAGGCGCAATTATGTCATCGTTCCAAGATGGCCGCCTCCGTTTATATTTGTTTGCAAATTTGCAATAGGTCATATTTCCTTTATTTTGTGTTGCATTTTGATAATTCTTTTAGCTTTTTTCAAGTTTTTCAGAGCCCTTTTCGAATAAAAGTTGTTTGAAAATAGTGCTTTAACAATTTGCATGTTTGGCTGGCCGCCATCTTATGTCCGATCTACATTTAAAAAACTACAATTGTGGCCTCATATTTTTATTTCGATATAAATGAGTCTTGGATCAAGAAAGTTCATATCAGTATCGAAGCTATGTAATCTATTTTGTGTTGTGGTACTTAAATGGGTTGATGCACTATTTTCAAACATATTTATTTAAAAGAGCTCTGAAAAACTTGAAAAAAACTGAAAGAATTATCAAAATGCCATGAAAAATAAAGAAGACATGACCTACAGAAAATTTGCATAGAACATAAATGGAGGCGGCCTTCTTGGAACGATGACGTCATCGCATCTTTTTGCCATAGATGGCATATTGACAAAATGCCTTTTAAAGCAAAAAGAATCACTGCAAATGAAAAATAAGCATACAATGTATACATTTTTTTTATCTGTATATTTATATTATATATATGGAGCAGTGATTTTCTTGCTTTAAAATACATTTGACTGCCTCCATTTATGTTGTTTGCAAATTTTTAATAGGTCATATCTTCTTTGTTTTTTATGGCATTTTGATAATTCTTTCAAATTTTTACCATTTCTTCAGAGCCCTTTAAAATACATCTTGTTTGAAAAAAGTGCATCAACCCCTTTAAAAATCCGACTCAGTTTTATCAATTTCTTCAGAACATAGCCTCTATCAGCCTTCATCTGATCATAATATTCACATATTTTTCTCTTAAAATGGAGAAAATTAACTGTTTGTGATACCATGGAGATATATACTGGATGCGAAACGTCCTATACATTCCTTGCACAGACCTAATAACAAACAGATAGGAAATTTCCTATCTTAACCGATGAAGTAACCAAAATATCACGTGGCACCTTAACTTTTCCTTCTTCTCTCTCAGTTATTCACAGATTTTGATGAGAATACATTCAAAAGATTCAAAGTGAATAGCAAAATGAGATTATAATAATGTTTATTTTCAAAATAAGAAATTGTATAAAAAGATGTTATTAGGTCTGTGGTTCCTTGTTAGTCCCCTACCGTCCGGACCGGAGGGAACTTTAGGTTTGGCCCCCGTCCGTCCGTCCATCCATCTGTCTGTCCGTCTGTCATTTTTTTGTCCGGACTGTTACTTTGTCATGCATTGTGGGATTTTTGAACAACTTGGCACAAATGCTCACCCTAATGAGACGGCATGTCGCACGCAAGACCCAGGTCTGTAGCTCAAAGGTCAAGGTCACAGTTGGAGGTTAAAGGTCACAAATAGGCTTGTCCTGGCTGTAACTTTGTCATGCAGTGGGATTTTGAAATAACTTGGCACACATGTTCACCATAATGAGACGGCGTGTCACAATCAAGACCCGGGTCCGTAGCTCAAAGGTCAAGGTCACAGTTGGAAGTTAAAGGTCAGAAATAGGCTTGTCCGGGCTGTACATTTGACATGCATGTAACTTTGTCATGCATTGTGGGATTTTGAAATAACTTGGCACAAATGTTCACCATAATGAGACGGCGTGTCGCGCGCAAGACCCAGGTCCGTAGTTCAAGGTCACAGTTGGAGGTTAAAGGTCAGAAAAAGGATTGTCCGGGTTGTAGCTTTGTCATGCATTGTGGGATAAGCACATAAAATAATACAAAGGTAAACCTATTATCCGTTTTGTTGTATATTCTCATCCGCTTTACTGTTAAATCATTTCTTTTTGCACAGAGGAATTTTGAAATAACTTGGCACAAATGTTCACCATAATGAGACGACGTGTCAAACACAAGACTCTGTAGGGGACTATGGCCGTCCCTCGGACTGCTTCTTGAAAATTATGCACAGAATGGCGAGTAAACTTTTCCTTGATTACTCGACATAATTGGACAGGGTACAAGTTATATACCAGTCATGGTGAATATAACTGGACAGGGTAACATGTTTATACCATACATGAGGCTTGTATAGGGGTTTTGCTGATACAGATTATTCGCCATTTTAGTTTTGGGGATATGGGATATTAACCAAAACAAATAAGGGGATATGGGACATTGATTTGTATTTTGGGGGATATGGGTTATTTTCCAAGTGACAAAAAAAGAAAGAAAGAATTAATGAATGAATGGTGTTTTACGGCACTTCGACACATAAATTGGTCATATTGTGCGCAGAAAGAAAGAAGAAACAGTTTTGAAACTGTTGAAGTCTTTTTTCAATTGTTTTTGTTGCAAAGTAGTACATAATAAAAATGAGTACATGTTACACGGTTATTTATCCAGGCGGACCTATGTACAAGAAATTTGTATAGGTGTCATTGCAGCATTGATTTTCCTTCATCTTATGTAGGAATGATGTATGTCAAGAGACAAAAAAATGCACATTTTTCCCCGTAGCAAATTTAGAAACACGTACCAATCAAAAGATAGATCAATCGTTCGGCAATAGAAAAAAGGGCGTTATGTATCATTTGTTTGCAAAGTTTTATTGTGTAGAATTGGTCTTGGATTTCAGGTAAACATTTATTTTGGTCTCAAATATGTGTATCAAAATGTGTTATAAGTATTTACCTACTTTGAAACGTCTCCTTTATGACCGTGGCGTAGGCATAGTGGTGGTGGCTCCCTTGATTAAGGTCTCTCACTGCTATTATCTGCCCTGAAAGCTTTTGGACCTAGAGACAAAGGAAAACAAAAATAAATCTATCTCTTCCTCAATTTTAGGCAATTTTGAGTTTGAAAAATAGTGTTATCTTTGCAGGCTAAACTACAGATGAAACAGAAAATCCAATGTTTATATGAGATTTCATTCAAATTTCAGAAGTGTTTGACCAAAGCACCCCATATTCAGCTAGATAGTGTATGAATTTCATATTTTTCATAGAGTTTACATAAACATGAACGAGAAGAAAAAAAATGGCTCTTGGCTTTAAGAAGATATTAAACCAAAAACAAGGTTAGCTTCCCAGCTATGAAGTGAAGATGCTGGAAAAGGCTGCACAGTCAGCATATGAGAAAATTAATAGTGATGTGAAATCTTGATGTTCTGCATATAAAGGGTAGTGCTAGGACTGGTCTACCTGGTGTATAATGTGACTGGGAGGGGTATAATGTGGCTGGGAGGGGTATACTGTGGCTGGGAAGGGTATAATGTCTCAAAGATTATTAAAAGCAACATTCAGCGTACCGGTATGTACGCACGCACATACAATAAATAGATGATGCACATCTTGTTTTTTTTTCAATTTTGTCAAACTGTGGTTGCCATGGCAATAAAATGGAAAATAAGTATTTTAAATATGGATCGTGTGTTTATTCGAAAACTATTTCAGATATTTTTATAAAATTTTGTGAGTAAATCTGGAGCATTTAAGAGATAATGCAAATGTGTTGTTTTTTCTTCATTTTATAGCAAAAAAAAATCCTTATTTAATAAAAAACTGTTAAAATGGCTATTCAATAAGAATACCTTATTGTGTAATATTACTTAGATTAATATCGGTAAATAAGGCGAACTGGTAGGGGACATGTATTGCTATGTAATACTAGAATACCAATACTAGAGTATCTTGTAAATTATAGATTAATGTGCTGATTGCGCTGAATGATTACTCGACGTCATTGGACAGTGTACCAGTTATATAATATATATACATGTATATATTATAAATTATGGTGAATAGGACGTCTTCTTTGTTAAAACGAAAAATGTAGTATACCCTCTTTGAATTGTTAAAAAATATATATAATTTCTTTCGTTTGAGTGAAACGAATTAGACAGAAATTAATTTCCCTTGATGAGATTGCTTCTCATAGAGGGCGCAATCGTAGATTGGCGTTGAGGTAACCAAATTAAATAATTCAGCCTTGGAGAGCAGACTAGCTTAGACGTTATAAAACTCAGTTATTTTATAGAAAAAGTATTGCAGCAACTCAGAAATGTGAATTTCAAAAGATTTCAGGATATTTATGCTGTCCTGTTGTGTTGGTTTTCATTGATCATTGAAACGTTTGTACTTTTGATAGTCGGAGATCAAGTCCGAGATCTTATCCTGAGAGATACTAGAAATAAAAATGTTAATCGGATACACGTTTCCCACAGGGTTTTTCGTGGACGGCCTGGTATCACTTTGATGGTGCTCTGTTAAAAGTGCGAATGTGATTAATGGAACTGATGAAATAGGGTGACATGTAATATCTTAGAAATGATGGCCCAAATGTTCGAAGATCTGTTGGCTTGACCTCTGAGTCAGGATTTCAGATTTCTCTGAATTTCTTTAATAATAAATGAACATTCAGTCAGATTTTGATTATCTAAAAGCTTTCTGTTCAGAAAGAACGGAATTTGTATACATCTTCTAGTACAAACATAATTTATGAGAAAATGAAATTGGAAGGTTTTTCTTTAACCGAAGGATAGGCTAGCGGATTTTTGAAAACCTGGGCTTATATCATTATCAGTATCGATATGTGTCATAAGTCGAACAAAAGCGTTTCATGTAAGGGGGATACTGGATTCCTTGTATGATTTAAGAATATCTCCCTTGGTCATGCAGTCATGGACAGTTATTACGTAAAGTACAGGTTGTATAAAGATTATTTTAGTGATTTAGGAACTGTTTTGTACGAATTAATGTGGTGATGTTTTGTGTCTAATGCCGTCTGCCGGTCATCCAATGGCTCATACCAAGAAATAATAAATAGGCTATATATTTATTACGTTGTGTTGTAGTTGTTACTTCTATGAGAAGGGTGAGTGTAAAAGGGAAAAATGGTTTGCAATGTTTTATTGTGTAGATTTGGTGACTGGTCTTGGATTTTAGGTAAACATGTTTTGATCTCAAATTTGTGTATCAAAATTAGTAAAAGGTTAACATATATTCATTTAAAAAGTGAAATATTAACCTACTTTTAATCAGACTCTCCTTTATCACCGTGACAGTGGATTAGTGACAGTAGCTCCCTTGCTTGATGTCCCGCATATAAAGGGGTGGTGCTAGGTCTGGTCTACTTGATGTCCCGCATATAAAGGGGTGGTGCTAGGTCTGGTCTACTTGATGTCCCGCATATAAAGGGGTGGTGCTAGGTCTGGTCTTCTTGATGTCCCGCATATAAAGGGGTGGTGCTAGGTCTGGTCTACTTGATGTCCCGCATATAAAGGGGTGGTGCTAGGTTTGGTCTACCTGGTGTCAATATAATGTGACTGAGTGGGGTATCACGTCTGAAAGATTGTTAAAAGCCATGTTAAAACACACAGGCACACTCATTACATACATACATGCTTACATACTTGATTTATGATCTGATGTTTGAAAAAATAATGCCCTTCAAAACGACGCAATATGCCTTTGAAAGTTAATGACCGTGAGCATGCCCACATAGTGTTTGGTATGACACGTCTGACAAGCTTGCATTAGAACAACAACAATCACTTCTGTCTGTTTATTAGGTGGCATAACATGGTGGACCAGTGTGGTGTAATCAGTGTTGTTCAACATATATCATGTTTGAGAACAAAGTTGGTCTTTAATGTTTAATGCTACACATTTCTCCATGGCATAACATGGTGGACCAGGGTGGTGTAATCAGTGTGGTTCAACATATATCATGTTTGAGAACAAAGTTGGTCTTTAATGTTGAATGCTACACATTTCTCCAAGGCATAACATGGTGGACCAGGGTGGTGTAATCAGTGTGGTTCAACATATATCATGTTTGAGAACAAAGTTGTCCTTTAATGTTTAATGCTACACATTTCTCCATTGGCTAACGTCCCAAATTTATGACTGATTTACCATCTGAAAAATGATTATGACGTCACATAAAGTTGTAAAGAACGACATCATTAGATGAAGTCAACAAAATGCCGCATTCACCATGAATTTGAGCCTTCGAGTCAGGTGATCCTTTTTCTGTCGTCCGTCCATGACCAAAATCAGTATCATAACAAAACATTGAGTACATGTACAGATGGTCCAACGCGAACAGTGCGGACGTAAAAATTTGATCATCGCGGATTTCCTCCCAGAATTACCTGAGTTCCATCGTGGTCCGTCGCAATCCGCGGCAATCGCAAATGTCCGAGAAAGCTGGCGAAAAGTTGCCTTCGCGGTAATCCATCTCTAAATGGCTGAAAACTACTCATTATATATTCACACCCTTGTTTACATTTAGCGAGGGATGGGGCAGGGTTGAATACACGATGACAATGCGTCAGTATGAATGAAATTCCATGCTCAATCGTGAACGCCTGTACCACTTTTGCTCAAATGGTGACTGGGTTAAAATTTGACCCCACTCTGGAGGTCTTAGATTTGCATAGAGGTCATAGATTTACAAAAGAGTTATATAAGACATTTTTTAAAATCTTCTTTGAAACTACATATTTTGCAAGTACCGTTATAAGCTTATGGTCCGCTATCAAGTTGGTTCAAATCATGACCATGTTCTACAGAATTGTACAGGGAAAAATCTTAAAAGATATTCTTCTCTGAAACCGCATTTATACATTTACTGAGCATGAACAGACGGATACACCTATCTAACCAGTATCGGCTCCACGGTCCATCCCCACTCCTGAGGACATAGCCCCTGATTCATAACTTGAAGACCATCCAGCCCCTATAACCATATATACACGTAATGGACATGAACAGAAGTATACAATCATCCAACCATCTTTGGCCCCGGTGTCAATCTCCACCTATGGAGACAAAGCCCCTTGGTCATAATTTGGAAAAAGTTGAGATCCACACCCTATAGTCATATATACACTTGCTGGGTCTGAATGCTTGAAGGCGGTTGCTGGAATTTGCTTGTTTGAACATTATTGTATCTTTGCAAAGACAATCAGGTGATCAATGCATGGCCATTTTGGCTCTCTTGTTATAGAAATTTAAGATTTTGTTTTATATTTCTGGCATTTAAATAGAAAAGCATAACCGTGCAATAATGTTCAATCCGGACCGGTATGCAGTAACTTTACAGTCTGAAATGATGTTTTACCGATCTGCTACCACAGTAGGAACGCCAGCCCTATGGCGTAGGAATATTTATCAAACAAGGTCACGTGATAAAATCGATAACAAAATGACATTATTGGGAAAATGTTCACTGGTCAGATTTATACACCTCTTATCTATAAACTGTGATTATGACAAAACACAATCACAGATCGTTGTTAAAGTAATAATATTCACAAACTACATTGTTCGAACATAATTGGTGTACACTTCGTGGAATTCCCATTAATAGTGAAAGGTATTTTTCCAAGGGATGAATTTAGGTTGTTTTAAGGTTTAAATTGCCAACAATGCGCTTTTAAATCAAAATCGATTTATTTCGTCATTTTAGAAGCGAGAATAAAAACAAATGCATGTACGCATAGATAAATCTTTCCTCTGTCCATATGCAAAATTTTAATGAAATCGGAGACAAGTACTTTTTTTTCCCCAAAATTAACTAACATGACCCACGGACTCAAAGACGGCATAACGCATATACATTTACAGACGCGACTGGGTACACAAAAATGAAATAATTCCATTATTTCAATACATATATTTCAAATGTATGTATCCATGCATTCCAGATTAAATTTCTGATCTATACATGCTTTTGGTTTATGCCGGAGTGCTCGGAATAGGTTTTAACAAACCAAATTGCAACGGTACGTCGGGAAAGGAAATGAGGATGGTGAAAATATATATTGCAGTGCTAATTTTCTGAATCCGAAAAAATTGCAAAAAAATGAAGTTTTAACAACGAGAATGAATTTTTTTTCTTGAAAGTGTTCATTGACATGTCTACTATTAAAACCCAAAATTTAAAGTCAATCAGAAAAAAGTACTTTTTTTTCCCCAAAATTAACAAAGTACACCGTGTTCGCTAAAATATGAACAATCGCCTTTCGAAGTTAATGTACACGCGGGATATAAAACCATGAAATTGTGAAATCCTTTTTAAGAGATATATTGATTTCAACATTGCTCTGTATTTAATGAATTATTAGAGTAGAATGTTCGCAGTTTTTTTCAAGGACACCATTACGGTAGTATCCCTGCAACCCCGCCCTTCATGCCACCCCCACCACCCTCTATACCGTATTGATTAAGTTGTATATAGCTGCGAATGCGCAGTTTTAATCAAATTCGATTTATTTCATCATTTTAGAACAGAAAAAAGCATGTACGCGTAAATACATTTTCCTCTGTAGATATGTAAAATATAAATAAAAAAACGGAGGCAAGTTCTTTCATCCCCCCCGCCCCGTATGTGTCTATGTATTTTACACTAAATTTTTGATCTATACATGCTTTGGGTTAATGTCAGAGTGCCCAATTTATTTTACAATGTTGCAACGGTATATCGGAAAATGAAATCATGATACGTTGCAGAGTTAATTTTCGAAATCAGAAAAAGCGATAAACTAATATAAGTTTAACAGGCAGAAAGAAGTATATTCTTTTAACTGTTCGTTTGAAACTGAGGGGGCGACTCGAGTAAATGACTGACGAGTAACAGACATGCTACTGTCAGTAACAAACATGATTTTGTGTAAACTCGAAGATTGCATAACATAAATATGTGGACATGGAATTGTGTCAATGGTTTGTGGTGTTGTGAAACACTGTACGCGTGAATCCGAAAAGTGCGGGTCTGTTATCTTTATAGGGCATTTATAGTTATATTATAACATGTGTGTTGTACCATATGCTTATCCTTGTTTATAAATGTTTGATAATGGATGTCAGCAGGAACTTGACTTTTGACCTAAAAATCAAACGGATCATCCCCTTTCCACTGTCCACCAATGAAGTTTCATGAAATTTGCTTTAGGTAAAAGGAAAAACTGTGTGGACAAGACTTTTCATTTTCCGGTCATGGTAACGGACCTTTCAACTACTGACTTCAAAATAAACAGGGATTATTCACCAAACTGTGTGGACAAGACTTTTCATTTTCCGGTCATGGTAACGGACCTTTCAACTACTGACTTCAAAATAAACAGGGATTATTCACCAAAGGCAGTCAAAGTATGACGTTTTATGAAATTAGCTTTAGAGAAAGTAAAAAATAGTTTCATTACGGACATTATCCGGTCTGTGACCTTGACCGTTGACCCACTCACAATCAAAAGGATCACCCTCTCGCCAGAAGCAATCCATCCATTAAGTTCATGATATTTGACTTACAGTTTACAACATTTTACATTATCATGTTACGGTGACAATGATCTTTGACCTAATGACATCAAAATCAAAAGGCATCATTCTCTCACCAAATGCACTCAAACCATGAATTTTGATGAGATTTGCTTCTGGGGAAGTGCACAGTGCAGACAAGGGTTTTCATGATCATTATTGGGTCACGGCGCACTTGACCTTCAATATTTGATATGCACATACTGATGCTTCTTACAAAGTTTCGTAAAAATCCAACAAATAGCGCAGACAAGATTTGTGACGGACGAACGGAAAAGCCAAATATAATCTGTCTCACCTACCACTTTGTGGTGGAAGACATATTTATAAAGACAATATTTTAGTTCATATGTATACTTTATTAAGCAAATAATTAAGCGAACATAAACTTCAGCATTGACTCTGGCCAGTGGTGTACACGGAGTCTTCTTCCACATGACGTGCAGCCTGAAAGAAAATAAAAAGTAAAAATAAGTCGCGTACAGTATTCAATTTGAATCAGGTGTTGCTAGGGGGAGCTAGGGCATGTTAAGGGGAATGGGACAGTTTGACACAATGGGCTAGCAGGATACATCGAAGTAAACCAGTAGTGCCAGTAAGACTTGAATCCGTGTTCACTGGATTCAAAGCCGATATGCTATAAACGTCCCTTGACCAAAACTGAGTAAATGGCACATCAAATAAAGGGTCAATACATATTATATTGTGTATCATACGAGTATATGATTGACCTGACATGATTACAGAACAATGTTAAGGTATTTTTCACCCAACAGTACTACAGCAAGAATCTATTATAAGGAAAGTTAAATCTGACAGATGGTGCAATGCTCCATAAGCCATTTTTACTAGAAGGGGAATCTAAAATTGTTAAATTGTACACGTTTTGTTGATAGAATATTTTACTTTAATGACTTAGTAAGGTCATTTTACATGGGGAGAAAACATTAATATACAACTATTTATTTTCTATCTCAAAACCTGGTGATGCCGCTAGTTTTAGTAATAAAACACGATTAAATAGGGCAGTTGAGAAGACACTTTTGTTCTGATGTGAAAATGTGTAAAACAGACACAAGATTAAAAAAATTTGCTCTGTGTCCCTTTAATAAATTGGGGACCCATCACATAGACCATAATAATATTGTAATTAGTTCATGTTAAAGGGACACACGGCACTCTTGAAGTATTTATCAAGCATTAACATTAGCATCTCCATTTGTTAACCTGGTAACATTTTAAATTTAAACCTGCTTGCATTAAAAATTAAATAAAAGTGTTTCATTTTGTCTTCGTTATTCTATCAAATACTTAACTATATTATAGGTGCACTGTTATCAACAGTTCTGAACTATTCTAATAAATACTATTAATGATCCCTAATGCAAACTATGCAGAAAAATTTACCGAAACTCCAGAAGTTTAAAAAAAAAAAAGATTGCCTAGTGTCCCTTTAACAAAACTTGTTTTCGCATGTATCCAGTACATGTAGTTTACACGAGCTCATATGACAATCACGCTGCATTATCACCGAAAAACATTTTTTACTGTAACTTTGAACAGCACCGTGCAAGCATAACACAAGCTCCATTTAAAGAACTACACAAGTGTAAACATTTTTTAAAAGGGCTCCCACCTCAAAATGATCCAATGGCATTTAACTCGGCTTGACATTTTGAAGTCGTCAGTATCAATTCACTTAGAATTGCTATAGGGCACGATTCACATTTGAGGCCTCTCTGAAAAACAACATCAATCCAATGTCAATGATCAAACAGACAGAGTTTATCCTTTGTTATACATAATGTAACATATTTATAAAGGAAAACTCAAAACTCTACTAACTGTCATGGATATATATGTACACATATGTGTATGTAGATCTATGTTACTGTACATAAATATTAATCTGACATGTCAATGGCTGTTTACATTATTTCGATGGTAGTTGTATCGAGTATGTATTCACGAATGTGCGAGAAAATGGGGATAACATAACGATAAAGAGACAACACTAACAATTTACATTCATGAATCTGAGGGGTGGGGTTGGAGGGGGTTTCTAGTTTCCTTACCCCCTCCTTGTTTTCGGTATTCAAGCTCCATCTACCCACCCCCATCCTCCCCACATCAACCGTACTTGGGTGGGCGGGGGTGCGGGGGACATTGATAGCATTTCTACTAGTAATTGTTTTATTCCACGAAACGTTCTACAGTTTACAGTACATCCAGTTTAATACTGGAAAGATCGGAGTACACGAAAAATATAAACTTTCTATTATACAGTATACGCCACTTTTTTAGGCACTATATTTGGCTTATGTCTAAATATGTACGATCTAAAAGTGGTGTGTACTGTTTATTAACAAACACATTTTAATGATAAAACAAATACCTTGATCATGGACCTCTAGCAGCAGACAGTAATCTCAAATCCAATTTGACCAACATGTCAATTCCACGTGTCAAGTTATGTCACTGTGACCTGTCAGTCACCAACACTGCATCGTGTTGACACATAATGGGTCGTTATTTCGTCCGGTAATGTATTAGTTTTTACATAATCTACGGTATGAAACACTGTACGCGTGTTGTTAGACTCCATAGGTACCCATAGTGCTCGCCGAGGTAGCGCGCCCAATTTCGGGTGTAAAAAAATGGCGTCTGTTTTAATTGAAAATTCGTAAAATAGTCCGTAAAATACAAAGAAATAGTCCATGTTCGTGGAGTTAAAATGCGAACAGAACTGATATGTTATAGGTCCGTGGCGTTTCTACTGCCATGTCGCAGACAAAATTCTCAGAGCAAAAAAAAATGCTTAAACTCACAGATTTACCGTTTTAGGTTATCTCTCAAATGACTCATCTTACTTGTATTCTTTGCCCAAAACAAATAAATTGTGGATGTATTTCACTTTTTAAGTTTCAATTATACCATTAAATAATTATTATTAACTCATCTTTATTTGTGCAAATAGAACATAGTATGTCTCCTGAAATATTGTACACATTTTTATGCTTTGTCGGTGGGTGTCTCACTGCCTTATGGCTCAGTATTGATTTATTTGTTTGTATGGTGTGTTACGTCATTCCGAACGCATGTAAGGTTATATATGACGGTCAATTTTTTTGTGGTGGAGGCAGACCACCCACTTTTCCTGGGTAGAATCAGTACTGTACAACTCTGCCATCCGTAAGAATCGACACTTCTTCATTTACAAGTCGAGCTCCCAGAGGGATTTGAACCCGCAGCGGTGAGAGGCGAGAAGGTTTACAACGCAACGTTGTTAACCACGCAACCACGGAGGCGCTTTATTCATTTGTTACACACAATTAATTATTGGTAATGTTTCAAATGGAAAATTAGTATTTTTTTGGATTTGAAAAATTGTAAAAAAACAAACATTCCTTCTCTTTTTACCCTTAACAAGCTAAGCACGACAATAATAGCCTTTGCATCCATTGTAAACCCAGATCAGCCTGCGAGTAACTCGCAAGCTGATCAGGGGTTTACAATGTCCGGCTGATCAGTCATTTTCCCCAAAACACCCTTTTGTCACATAAATCAAATGGTCTTAATTCAAAGAAAGAACAGTCCATTATATAAATGTAGCGGGTTAAGGGTTAAGTATTTTTCAGACCAACTCTCCATTACTATTTCATGCAGTCAAAGGTTCTTACACACATGGCAATTTTGTGTCATAAACAAGTTGGTAGTTTTTCACATTCAATATTTGTATCAATTATTTAGAAGAAACATAATTATGGTAAAATTTAAGTAAAAATATCAGATATTTGCATGCAGCTTCGAATTAAACCAACGTTAAATCAAGGTATGGATTACTGTACATACCTCAAGGTAGCTGCGTGTCCCATTACTATTCAGAAAGATTGGTGTGTGTCTTTTAATATGTCCCTTTAAAGATTCAAAAATAGTTCTGCGTGTCCCGTTAATATTTAGAACTATTGCCTGATAACAGAAATATTGCAGTGTGTCCCTTTTATATTCGGAAATAGTGGAGTGTGTCCCTTTAATATTCAGATATATTGCTGTGTGTCCCTTTAATATTCAGAAAGATTGGTGTGTGTCCCTTTAATATTCAGAAATATTGCTGTGTGTCTCTTTAAAATTCAGAAAGATTGATGTGTGTGCCTTTAACATTCAGAAAGATTGGTGTGTGTCCCTTTAATATTCAGAAATATTGCCGTGTCCCTTTAACATTCAAAAAGATAGGTCCCTTTATTATTCAAAGACATTATTGATGATAAGATTCTGAAGAAGTCAAATATATTATGTTTCAGAAGAAAGACAAAGAAAGATTTACTCTTTGACAATAATATCATTCCCCACCTTCCTGCCAATTTTCCTGTTTATAATCAAATTCATTTTAAATTTGATCACATTTTAAACAAAGTTATGGATTAAACTGTACACAAATATTTAATTAGCTGGTTAACACTATAACCCTGTGATTTAAGACAACACACCTGTAATTTGTTGAGAGTAAATTGGTAAAACATTTTGTATTAACATCATTTGGGTTTTTACTAATTGTCTAGTTTCACTTTCATAATGGGAAGTAACTCTGTATAGAATGTCAGGTACAGTGTATCTTTAAAATAGGAGTGTACTCTTTTGTAGTTTTGTATTCAGGTGTAACATGCCCATTGATAGTTGCATTGAGTTGTGTGTGAATTAAAATTTAAATGCCATGTTGTCATTCATATCTAGGCCCAAATTAAAAATGAATAACTTACATTCTCATCACAAATGACACATATGCTGCCAAAAAATCCACAGAAAAATAGGGGTCATGTATCTTCTAAGAAAGAACTTGTCTCATGAATGAATGGTCCCTTTAAAAACATAAACACTGAGATGCCATAATATTGTATTCATACACTCATTTCCATATAAGCAAAATAAATTAAAAACTCACAATTTTAACATGGCAATGCTTGAAAAATGTAACAAATAGATCAACAATGTGATATAAACCAAAAATAGCACTTTAAATTAGTGAAAATGCCTTTTTTTACAAAAAGAAATGAGAATTATTTATTGACGCCATTATGCGACTACCCCAGGCCGACACTTCCCTACCCCAGGCCGACACTTCCTGTGTTGCAATGGGTGTGCTACACCTTCAGACACACAGAAAATGAAGTATGCAATACTTAGTCAGAAAATCTCATAGTAATATATGACATAGTTGTTTGTCAGCATAGTCACAGAAGAATTTACGACTTAGTTATTTGTCAGAATAGTCACATAATAAGTTTTATATCAATGAAACCGACTTTTTTAATGGTAAATAAATATACCTTACTGTTCAAAATATGTTGAGAAATAAAGTTGTTTGTTTGTCAGAATAGTCACATATATAGGTTTATGACTAAGTTGTTTGTCAGAATAGTCATATAAGATTTGTATGACTTACTTTTTTGTCAGAATAGTCACAGAAGACCTAATGGCTTAGTCGTTTGTCAGAATAGTCACACATTGTTTTGCTTTAGTTGTTTGTCAGAATAGTCTCATATTGTTTTGCCTTAGTTGTTTGTCAGAATAGTCGCAACATATTTTATGCCTTAGGCATGATTATTTTTTAATAATTCATTTTACGAACCCTCCTATGATGAAACAAAATTAGGAATTTTATTTTTCCATAGGGAATTTGATAGTTTATTGTTTTTGTGTGTGTTGTTTTTTTACCTCCTGCCAATTTTTATTTTAATCTAGCAAATAAAAAATAGCTTTTCCAATTTTATTTTTAAATGTTTTTTCCTCCTACAGCAGTTCTGTATGCCTTAGTTGTTTTTCAGAATAGTCACAACATAGTTTATGCCTTAGTTGTTTGTCAGATAGTCACATAATACTTTATGACAAAGTTGTTTATCAGAATAGTCGCATAATATTTGATGACTTAGTTGTTTGTCAGTATAGTAACAGAATATGTCACGACATATTTGTTTGTATGAAACATTGTGAAGGACGTTATGAGTTTGTTGTTTGTCAGCAAAGTCTCATAATATTTGATGACTTAATTGTTTGTCTGAACAATTACAGAAGACTTTATGACTTAGTTCTCAGAATAATGACAACTTGAAGACATAACTTGGATTTATTATGATGACATAATGCTCTATTTGTCAAGTATTCAGCTGTAATGCTGGGTACATGGTGGGTGCTTAGCTCTCTCTATTTTGTTTTGCTAAATAAGAGATATCCGGCCTTATAATTTCATATATTGTTCATGAAATTGTTAGCCTCGGTAGCTCAATGGATAAGAGCTATAGACCTCTGCCCTGAGGTGGTTTGCTCCCTGGTGTTGAATGTCTGAATGGAAACTTCATCCTTCATCTCATATCCTTCTGTGGTTGCTGTCCCAATATAGCCTAATTTGATGTGTTAAGGCCTGAGGTGGTTTGCTACCTGGCGTAGGCATGTCTGATGGGAAACTTCATCCTTCATCTCATATCCTTCTGTGGTTGCTGTCCCAATATAACCTAATTTGATGTGTTAAGGCCTGAGGTGGTTTGCTCCCTGGCGTTGGCATGTCTTATGAGAAACTTCATCCATCATATCATCTCCACCTGAGGTTGCTGTTCCAATATAACCTAATTTGATGTTTAAAAGGGACACATGGCAATCTCGATTTTTCAAAAAATCGCGGTGTCCCATTCATTTTTCTACATAACATGCATTCGTTCAGTCATTATTAATAATTATAAGAATAATATAAACCAAATTGTTTGTGTATATTATTGAATTTTGATAACATTGCACCAATAATATATTTCAACATTTGGTAGAAGAGCTTAGAAAAGTGAAAACTCAAAATTGTATTTAATGATACTGAAGCAGTCAAAATGTTACTTCATAAATAAATAGAGAAGTGATAAAAAACTTCAAGATTGCTTTGTGTCGCTTTAAGTCCTAAGGTGGTTTTCTCCCTGGCTTAGGCATGTCTGATGGAGAACTTCATCTTTCATCTCCACCTAAAGTTGCTGTTCCAATATAACCTAATTTGATGTGTTAATGGGACATACATCCCATTTCATTTAGTCCCAGCACTAACATTTACAATCTAAGGGTTTGCGGTTAATTGATGTGAATAAAAGACTTCGAAAATTTCGAAAAACGAATGAGAACTAGACTGTGGCTACATGAAAAAAACATAGTCCCTAAGCGTACTCCCTTTACATGTAAAAAAGAGAGACCAAATGTACCATCCGGAAGTGCTACTTTAAAAAACTATCTTACCGCAACAAAAATTGAACTAGCCAATATGCATGAGAAAAAAAGACATGTTGAAAAAGAAAAATTAAAATATGCAATTATGAACATACACACGAACAAAAAGTTCATAAAAAGATGTAAAGGTAATTTTTCACAAAAATTAAAAAAGGCCCTAAAAAGACTAAAGTCAAATAAAAACATTATTATAAAGAAAAGTGAAAAGGGAAACTCTACGGTGATCATTGATAGAGAACAATACACTAAAGAGGGAATGCGGCAATTAAACTCATGTGAGCATTATACGGAAATAGAAAATGACATTACACAGCAAATAACCCAAGAAGTTAACAGCGTATTATCGGATCTACTCGATAAAAAGGAAATTACAGAAAACAACTAAAATTCCTCAACCCGATTTTTAATGAATCCATCAAGACCGCTGAATTGTACTTACTCAATAAAATACACTCGGATATACCGACAAAGGCGAGACCCATTATCTCTGCCAATAATTGTCCAGTGGAGCGGATCTCAGAATTTGTTGACCATTTTTTAAAACCTTTTGTTGTCGAGCAAGACACATATATCAAGGACACGTCGGATCTGATCAGAAAGGTAGAAAAAATTAAAACCCCACAGGAAGCACTTATTATTACTCTCGATTATGAAAGTATGTACACAAATATTATACACAATGAGGCCATAGAAGCAGTATGCAAAACAATTGAAAATGACACCAATCACAGTCATGTCAAGGGGATAAAACGTCCATCAACAGAATCATTTTGCAAGCTTCTTGAACTAGCAATCAAATGCAATAACTTTAAATTCAATGGTAAAAACTACTATCAGTCACGTGGTGTTGCTATGGGTCACCGGGCCTCACCTAATATATGCGACATAGTCATATATTACTTAGAAAAAAAGATGCTAGCTTTAGCTGATAACAAGATACATACTTGGTTACGCTTCAGGGACGATGTATTTGCAGTATACCTAGGAAATGAAACAGAAGCACGCTCATTTCTAAATAAAGCGAATCAGCTCCACCCCACTCTAAAATTTAAATATAACATC
The DNA here is from genome assembly GCA_037043455.1 of Cyrtodaria siliqua. Classification (NCBI taxonomy): domain Eukaryota; kingdom Metazoa; phylum Mollusca; class Bivalvia; order Adapedonta; family Hiatellidae; genus Cyrtodaria; species Cyrtodaria siliqua. The sequence goes on along the minus strand of JAWPHD010001400.1, from coordinate 272,845 downwards.
TCAATGAGTGAGGGAATCTTCCTAGACACTGTCATCTTTAAAGGTCGGCGATTTGAAAAAGAAAATATACTAGACTTCAAACCATACGTAAAACCCAGTGAACAATTTCAATATATTCACAGGCAATCATCACATCCAAAAACAGTATTTTTGGGTCTAATAAAGGGTGAACTCATTAGATTCATACGCACATCTACAAACCCGGAGGACTTTTTAGCAAGAGCACTCCTATTTAAGAATAAACTCGCACTACGTGGATATAGCAATGATGAATTCGAGACTGCATTTACACAGGTAGACCACGGAAAACGTAATACATACTTACAGGAAAACAATGAAAACGCAAACAAATGCGCACCTTTGGTATTCATTACGACTTTCAACCCACACCTATACGGATTAAGTGGAGCAATTACAAATAACTGGCACATAATAGATAAAAACGAAACACTTCGAGGTATCTTTCCTGAAAAACCTATGATAGCTTATAAACGAGGGAAAAATCTAAGTGATACCTTGGTCCGGGCAAAATTGCATCCAGAAACACAGGTACAACAAGACATGGATACGGATTTAGAAATACTAATCTCCCTACTAAAAAAGGACAATGACTCAGGGCTAACAACCACATAACAATCCTATTACAACGACCAACGTAATGGTCAAATTATGGTTACTTAAGATACACGCAAGGGTACTAATTATAAATTATGAACGTAACATAATACACCATATAAATGACTAAAAAGAAAACAGGGACACGACATTTAACCATGATTATAACGGTTATATAATAAACGCTTTGAAATATGAAAGTGCTCATAAAAATATATATAGAAACTATATATTATACATAAAAAATAAAATACAGTTTGATAACCAGTCTGGGTTACTTAAGACACACGCAAGGGTACAAATTATAAATTTTGAACGAAACATAATACACCATATAAATGACTAAAAAGAAAACAGGGACACGACAGTTAACCGTGATTATATCGGTTATATAATAAACGTTTTGAAATATGAAAGTGTTCATAAAAATATATATAAAAACTATACATACACATAAAATTAAATATAGTTTGATAACTCCATATATATTTTTAAAAAAAAACTTAAATATGACCAACATAAAATAAGTATAAAAGAAATAACACATGTGACCAATGCCACCCACAGATAGGAGGTGGAACCTATCACATACATCGTCCAATCAAATTCAAACATAGTGACGTCTGGACAGGGGGTCGTCTTTGGCCATTATGCAAGGCGGAGTGTCTCCGGTAATTAATTACAATCAATAACGACATGTCGAGCCAACCAATGAAAAGTGAGATGATATTGTATCACAGAGAATAGCAAGGAAACGGAACACATATATACCGTTCACAAACACTGATTGATCATTTACCACTGAAAACTTGCTGCTACAACCATGTACAGTCAACAATCCATCAGAGGCCGGGGCCGTGGGCGAGGTCGGGCTTTGAGAAGACACGACCCGTATCACAGGGACCACCGCCCGGAATCGGTAGACAACACACTACCGAGGGCTACGCCAGATGAAAGGCTTCAATCCAACGGAAGTACCAGGGGTCGTGCCATTGCCAGAGCCCAGGACGACTTGAGGGTAGCTAAAGACTGGGCAGCCTTCTATGACCGGGTCTTCACTACCAGGCGATACACGTTACCGAGGCCTAGTCACTGCCATATGATTCCAGGGGCGGAGGCTGCCAGGGTGGAGATCGACAACATCCTCACAACTAGCGTCGACAAGATAGGGGAGATACTGACAACGCACTGTCAGACACTACAAACGGAGGCGGAGGCGCGGATAGAGAACCCTCCAGATGAAAACCAAAACCTGATGGAGGGGGTGGCACGGTTTCTACAATAGCAACAGTCGCAGCAGCGTGATAGCATGGAGGCTATGGTGCTAATATTGGCAAAAACCATGCGAGAAACCATGGGCGCCATGGTTAACCAACCATAAATCACTCTCGGTATGCTGAATACCAGGCCCTTTTAAGGGCCACACACAACTCTCGAAGGAGAACTTACAAAATTGTCAAACATAAAGTACTTAGTACTATAGTAATTCTGCATAACCAACACGCAAAAGCAGGGACATACCTGACATGACCCATTGCCAATATATACACAAGTATATAACGAAAACTCAAAGCAAATTCACTACGTGTCATACATCTATTCAATCTACATCACACATACATCGTGACTATCACGGATTGATCTTTACTAAGGAGTTTAAATAAAAATTCAAATAAAAGATTAACTGTAGGGTACACTAAACATGTTTAGAGAAAACATATACTCTTGTTTTTATGTGGTGGTCAGTTTTCACTAAAGATGTTATCTGTGTTATATTCTTTTAAATAGTGAAGTTCATTACGATAAGTACCTTTACTTATAGTATAGGAAGTGTACCTTTAACTATATTGTAGAGAGTGTACCTTTAACCTTATGGAAGAAAGTATACCTCTAACTGTATTATGGAAGTATACCTTTAACAGTGACCAATATATTGATATGTATATTGACGTGACTGTAGTAGGGGCTTGTAGGGACCCGTATTTGTTAAAAAAACTATATTTATATACATACAGAGAAAGAAATACATAAAGAGAAACTTATAAAATATGCTCTTGGAAGTAAACACGGCATACTTTGTCTGTTCGACTTTTATATCTACTTGATGTAGTCTTACGGAATAAAACTAACACTAGTTTTATTGAGTTGCAATAACTGATGGACATTATTATATCGTAATTATTCGCCTGAGAGTTCACAGTGCATACACGAATCTCACCCAGTATTGTTTTTGAAAAAACATAAACTCATTACATATACGAATGTGTGTGTACTCTATCTAAAGTGCTGCAATTACGTTTCCTTTCTAACATCAATGAATCAGTAACGCAGTCTCTTCAAACTACACGTATATGGTATATACCAACTTAGCCTATTCCATATAGGTAATAGGTAAAGTAGCATACCCATTTAATAAAATACGAGCACCTCACGTGACGTATTATTTGAAATAAGTTTAGTCTGCAACTAACGGAATAAACCAAAAGCTACTATTAAATATAACCATTGTGGTTATACTGTACTCTTAACAATATCCCGTGGGCATCCATACATGTATGGATGTGTATGTACATGAATGTGTACATGTATGTATGTGCCCTCCGGCCGACTAGAAATGCCATAAATACACACAATATGTATTTAAATTAAATAATTCTCAGGAATAGGAATAAAAATATGAATATATAGAGATATAGAACATATATGTAGACTAACAAATACGATACACTTACAGGAAAACAATGGAAAGATAAGCTTGCTTATGTTAAAAATACACTAACGAGCACTGAAACTGACAGGCAAATCAAACAGTGTATGGCGACATAGACACAACACAATGTCATATAATTAAAAAGCACACAAGCCGTCGTATACCAAGGTAAAACACAACGTGCCAATTGTCTATGCAAATTACATCACACATACATCGTGACTATCACGGATTGATTTATACTAAGGATTTCAACTGAAAATTCAAATAAAAGATATACTAAAAGGTACACTAAACTTGTTTTAGGGAAAATATATACTCTTGTTTTTATTTTAATAAAAACTATATTTATACACGCATAGAGAAAGAATTACATAAAGAGACACTTATAAAATATGCTCTTGGAAGTAAACACGGCTGTTAGATTCTAATATCTGGTGGTTTACTGAAAAATGACATTAACGCATTTTTAACTATTACCCAATCGAGATCTCATACAGTATCAGAAGTACTGCCTAAGGGTAATTAATCATGATATATCGGCGGTAGTATGGTCAGAAGAATTTCTCACCTTGAGCGTGAACTAATTGACCACACTGAGCGCGTCAATTGATTCGCGTCGAAACAGTTATCAAAAGGAAGACGGTAGACACACAGATGGAACCAATTAATAACCAACACACTACACTTTGTAGAAACACCAGCAGCGAGATAGGTAGGCAGTCGCTGTCCCTACATCGACTGAGTAACACGCATGTTTTCAGCTCTGAAAACATTATATATTTCACTTCTATGAGCAATCTATATACAGTACAGATTTACACACTTCTGGAGATACTCCAGAATTTGTCTCGGTACAAACCCGACGTGTAAACTGCATATTTCTCGGAATATATGACACATTCGTATCTTATGTTGCTAATATTTCGTCCATGAGAACATATTTACTCACATTTGGAGATACTCCAAATTTTGTCTCGGTACCAACCCGACGAGTAGATTATACATAGCGTTTTCTTCGGAATACATGCTACCTATAAGACACATTTAGACGGTACCAACCCAGTCGTGTCTGAACATCTTGCTGCATGTTCATTGAAAGACAATACATTCGGTACCAACCCGACTTGTCTTACAGTACTGTTGTACTTTAAAATATCAGTTCTCAATTAAGAACCACACATATATAAAGTATTGAATCTGTGTTACAAACTAACTCAGACAGATTGAATACACTATATATACTTAACTGGTTAATCACAGTGTACCGGTATAAACCTCATTACATCAGTAAATGAGAGAATTTATATATTAAATAGAAATCGTTTAGGATTGCATGTTGCAACTGAAGAAGGTTTCAAGACCGAAAGCGCTCTTGCAGTTCGAATTATTGTCTATCCGAGTGGAATCAGAGACGATTTCTGTGCTTGGGCTATTAACACACGTGACACATATATAGTGTGTCTATAACGTACGTGTTACATAGAAAAAGTGTGTATACATAATATACACATACACACATTAAGAACTGTTAAACTAATTGACAGGTTACTTAACACTAAAGCAACCATACATGGTTATATAATAACTATACTATACTGTCCATAATTATACATGGTAGTAAGTAACCTTAATCAACTGTTGTTGGTGATAAAAACAATCACAAACACATTGTACCACCATTGTGTACAATATAAATAAGAACAACAACAAACGCAAAACCCTGGGGGTGAGAAAAAAACCCGTGCGTAGTGTTCTAACTGGGCAGGCCGCTACCACGAGGCAATCTGGAGTCTCGTCGTGGTCAGACACTCGTACCCCCCCCCCCCCCCCCATTCAAAATAACCTATACTATCTTGATGAGCCGTTAAACAACATTCAATTCAATTCTCTTAAGTATTTGTTAGACCAACTCTCCATTGTTATTTCATGCAATCAAAGGTTCTTAAAGAGACACTTTTCAATTTTGTTTCTTAAACAACTGGCTAGTTTCCAATATTTGTAGCAATTATTAAGAAAACAAATACGGTAAAAATTAAGTAAAATACAAATAAAACATTGGCATACAGCTTCAAAGTAAAGCAACATTAAATCAAGGTGCTGATTTCTGTAAATACCTGAAGATAATTGTGTGTCCCTTTAATATTGAGAAAGATAGGACTGTGCCCCTTTAATATTAAGAAATATTGCTGTGTGTCCCTTTAATATTTAGAAAGATTGATGTATGTCTCTTTAATATTCAAAAAAGATTGCTGTACAGTGTCCCTTAGTGTTCAGAAATATTGCTGTGTGTCCCTTTAATATTCAGAAAGATTGATGTATGTCTCTTTTATATTCAGAAAGATTGGTGTGTGTTCCTTTTATATTCAGAAAGATTGATGTGTGTCCCTTTTATATTCAGAAAGATTGATGCGTGTCCCTTTTATATTCAGAACTATTGATGTGTGTCCCTTTTATATTCAGAAAGATTAATGTGTGTAGAACTATTGATGTGTGTCCCTTTTATATTCAGAAAGATTGGTGTGTGTCTCTTTTATATTCAGAAAGATTGATATGTGTCCCTTTAATATTCAGAAGTATTGCTGTGTGTCCCTTTAATATTCAGAAAGATTGTTGTGTGTCATGGTCATGGTCAAAGGTAAGGAGTATATTGACCTGACAATTTAACATAAAAACTTTATGAAACGGGCATATAATGCCCCATTTGGCGGCGCTCTTGTTACATAAATGATAATAATTGTTTAGTTTCACGTTCATAATGGGAAGTAACTCTGTATAGTCAATCTTCCCCCCACCCACCTGCCACCCTGTTTACAATCAAATTCATTTTAAGGTAACAATATTTTAACAAATATATAGGATACACTATAAAACAGATATGTAATTAACTGGATAACACAACAAACATGTGATTGGACACAACAAACCTGTGATTGAACACAACAAACCTGTGATTTAACAAAACAAACCTGTGATTGAACACAACGCACCTGTGATATAACACAATTAACCTGTAATTTGTTGAGAGTAAATTGACAATAAATTCTGTTTTAACGTCATTTAGGTTTTAGGTTTTTACATAATTTGTTTAGTTTTACTTTCATAATGGGAAGTAACTCTGTATAGCCTGTACAGTGTGTCTGCAAAGACAGGGTGTACGTTTGTATTCAGACACAAAGTGAATGCAGTATGCTCTACTTTTAGATCACCTGAGCTCACCTGAGCTGAAGGCTCAAAGGTGAGCTATTAGGATCTCTCTTTGTTTGTCTACCATTGTCTGAGTCTGTCGCCCGCCTGTGGGCCACGGTTTTACATAGAAATATATATGACAATCGGTGAAAATTCTTTTTCTGAAACTACAAAAGGTACTGCAGAGGCCTCATATAGTTGCATGTACCATAAGCTTATGGTCTCCTAGTACAATTTTAAGTGTGTTGAAATGTTGATTCTCACATTTGGCCGCACCTCAAGGGTCATATGTTTTACATAGACTTACAAAGGGAAAATTATTTTACAAGTGGAAACTCATTTTCTCTAAAATCACGAGGTATAAAGCTCTCACTTGAAAAATATGAAGGAGATCTAGTATTTGATTGAAATTTAAAAAAAACAACAGACTTTCACAGCAACTTTCGAGGGGGAAAATAAATTTGACATAATATTATATTCTCATAAAATATTGCAAAATAAAATCAAAATAAATAAATTTATATAAAGAAATAATGTAATCTGGAATAATTCTGAAGTAAAGAAATAAGAAATATAATATTAAACAAAACACATATTGGTATAATAAATGTATAAAACACATAAGAGCATAATATATAGACGATTTCAGATAGAACAGTTTTACTCATTTACATATCTGTCGTATAATGTACTGAATAAACATGATGACAAATAATTAGGCAAGACAGAACATTTTGCATGATGAGAAACTTTTAAGGGAAACATGGCAATCTTGAGTTTTATTCAAACATTAAAACTTGCTCCTTGATTTAGTAATCCTGCGTCATTTTGACTTTAAAACTGCTTGCGCATAATTAAATAAAAAAATTGAGATTTCAATTTTCTTCACTATTTTACCAATTTTTAATATATTATTGGTGCAATATTTATATAAAAATTAGTAAAATGTAAAAACAATTTGCTTTGAATTATTCCAACAATTAATATTAATGATTGAACAAATACCGTGAGTTTTTTAAGGGTGGCCACTGCTGAGGTTTTGGATTTTTGCACTTCCGGAAATTTACATTTGTTATATTTCAAAAATTATAATAAAACTGGAAAAAATAATTATACAGTAACAAACTAATGCCCAATAGGGATATTTTAGTGCCAAAAAAATGAAAATTGTTTAGAATTTTTTTTGACCTCACATTTTGTGCCCAAAATTGACAATTTTTAACATAAGCCAAAATGGGGGGTAGGGGTACAAAAGATGGTATTTTTCAAAAACCATTTAAGATATTCACTTAATTTAAACTTTATTACAAAGACATGTGTTAGGATATACAGAGACAGCAATAAAAAGTATTGTTCCTATTATTTGTTACAGACCTATGCCGTTATATGTCAGAGCTCGTCAAAATCTAAAAAAGCACATTTTTTTCTCAGTTTTTATTGAATATCTTTCTTATATGCACACCGACCCCCAATTTATATTTTTTTCATTCTAAAACTCAGGTCTTGTATATATTGTAGACAAAATATATCAAAAAGTTTACTGTTCCTTTATCATGAAAAATTAATTGATCACAAATTTAAAAATGCAATTTATAGTAAACTGGGTGGGGTAATGACAAGGGATGTAATAATTTTTCAGATGGTGATAAAAATACCACAACCCTTAATTTTTCGTCCTAAAGTATGAACTATTACATTAAAAAAGACGGAAAACCGATACCTGTTCTGCAAACCACACTACACACATATAAGTTGCCATACACAATGTTGCAGCTGATTCAGAATTTAAAACCACACTGTGAGAGTGTATTACTAAAGATTAATTTTGCGAAAAAGTTCAATCACCGACCCATCATTATTTTTCCAGAAACTAACTAGTAATATGTTAGTCTTCATAAAAAACAGGGAAATTAAAAAATCTTACTGTTCTGATATTCACCAGAGGGCACCCTTAAAAATCAAGATTGCCGCGTGTCCTTTTAAAGAGACGTACTGAAATCTTATTCCTTGTTTATCAGGCATGAAAATATGCGTCTCGATTTAGTAACCCAGTATCATTTTAACTTTAACACTGCTTGTATACAATTAAATAAAATGTTGAGTTATAAAGTTTTCTTCTTATTCTAACAATATTAGTTTAAATTATATTATTGGTACAATATTATCAAAAGTTATGCAAAAACAAATTTGCTTTATACTTTTCTAATAATTAATATTAATGATTGAACAAATGCAAAAAGACTTACGGGGCGCAGCGAGTTTTTCAAAGATCAAGATTGACGTGTGTCCCTATAAGATGGTTCTAGTTGATGTTCATTTTCAAACATTTTTAAACGTAATTCACTAAATGTGATCTTTTTGGAAAGTATAAGCCCAAGGACGCGTGAAACAAAATTTTGTGATATACTTTTATTATTAAGGATTGAACGAGTTGCTGAAATTGGTAAAATCAGAAAAATATAAACAAAAATAGCGATCGCCTAATGAAGAAAGTGAGTTCTGTTTTCATGCCAACGAAACAAACACCGAATAACGGTAAAGATAATTAATTGTCAGGAAAGGAAATTTTGTTAACTTTCTATCGGTATTTGACTTTAAACAATCGAAATCATATTATTAACTAGAGCAAGTCTGCCTTCGCATATCCCCGCATTTTTTAATTAGTAGCATGTCTCTGCTGGAAATCCATGGGACTAGCCCGATATATATGTAGAAGTGTCCCAACTTAACTTACGAGCTAGTGACAATGGTCAAACATTGTAAACAAAGGTAAGTGTGACTGGACAGATGGATGAGTAAACACATGGCATTCTTTCACACGAGATAAGTCCCTGGCTTCAAATAAAACATTTATCTAGAGTAACTCCAGGTCGTGAGCAAGTATGAACATTATTACGTGGAATGTCATTCCCTGATTTTTCAAATGAAGCCTGTTGTTGTTTTTTCTAGAAAAAAAAATCAACAGTCACACCACCTTTGTTTACAATATTTTACCACTGTCACTATTTTTGAAGTTACATTTGGACATGTGCACGTCTCAGTAATTACGTATTCACACGTGAGCCAGTGATAAAACAAGGGTAGTTAATATTGCAAACAGAAACAGGATAAAAAAAATCAAATATAGACCAAGTTCTACACTTTGACCTCTCCCTACCACCCATAATGACCCTCAGGCAATTTATATTTTGCGTCGGTGCACTCCTCTTGCGCTAGCATTTTATTTGATATGCAGCATGACCATATTTGGAGTCTCTCATAGACAGATAGGACGAGTGTCTACACCCTGCTGCAGGTCTCGCCATTCTGGTACAAGCAGATCACGCATGGCTCTCATTACTCCCATGTATGATTCATCTTCATAGCAGAAGGAAAGACATGCCATTTCTATATTTTCCCAGGCCAAAACAGAACTGCAAAACGCCCAGATACCACAACATATCTCTCCTCCACCCATACTCCACAACTACGTGTGGAGACAACATGCACATCAGCATCATGGTGTCTCCCAGTCTCTCGCATCTCAGAAGGAGACTTCTTCAATCGTCTATCAAGACAGACAACAGAGCCACTATTATATTTTGCGTCGTTGCACTCCTCTTGCGCTAGTATTTTATTTGATATGCAGCATGACCATATTTGGAGTCTCTCTAGACAGATAGGACGAATGTCTATACCCTGCTGCAGGTCTCGCCATTCTGGTACAAGCAGATCACGCATGGCTCTCATTACTCCCCTGTATGATTCATCTGCATAGCAGAAGGAAAGACATGCCATTTCTATATTTTCCCAGGCCAAAACAGAACTGCAAAACGCCCAGATACCCCAGCATATCTCTCCTCCACCCATACTCCACAACTACGTGTGGAGACAACATGCACATCAGCATCATGGTGTCTTCCAGTCTCTCGCATCTCAGAAGGGGACTTCTTCCATCGTCTATCAAGACAGACAACAGAGCCACTATGAAGTCCAACCTTCCAGCCAACATGTTTCTCTCAGGAATCATGTAGTTTGGGAGGTAGCCTCCACAAAATGCATTAAGTGACTGTACTAGTCTCTGAGCTAATAACTCGTCCCGGAAATGTTCCTCTGGGTTATGCCACAGAACAATATTCTTCACTATGTAAGATGTTATTTCTTCACAGACAGGCTTGATTATGCTTTTGACAACACTTTTTAACAAAGTATACAGTTTGATTTGAGTGTCATTTAGATTGTTAATCTTACTTTCTAAACTTTAAAGACCAGCTGCCTTTTAAAATCGTTATTTTATTATAAAAAGGATGGTATGAAAAGAATTTAACATAAATTATATAAGTATTCGGATGCCTTTTATCAACTTATGAAATATTAAGGTAGGTTAGGCTGCATGTTTTAGCATTCTCCTGATTTTTGTCTGCTAAAAACACTAAAAGATGAACTCTAAATTTTAAAAATACTAGGAAAACCATTGGTCCTGATCCCATATGAACAGTGTCAAAAAAAGGTGCACATGTCCTCTTCATGAATATATTAGATTCATTACAATGAAGGGTCGTGCAAAAGAGTGCATAGGGGTTCAAAATACCGGTAATACGCGGTTTTATACAATTTGTGACCCATCATTGACGTGTTATACTTCGATAACATCGCAAAAAATGAAAAACAATCCTAAATACTGGTTATGTATGAGATATATATAGGTGAATACTGGTTATGTGCGAGATATATATAGGTGAATACTGGCTATGTATGAGATATATATATATAGGTGAATACTGGTTATGTATGAGATATATATTGGTGAATACTGGTTATGTATGAGTTATATATTGGTGAAAACTGGTTATGTATGAGATATATATAGGTGAATACTGGTTATGTATGAGATATGTATTGGTGAATACTGGCTATGTATGAGATATATATATAGGTGAATACTGGTTTTTTATGAGATATATATATTGATGAATGCTTGTTGTGTATGTGATATATATTGTTGAATGATTGTTGTGTGTGAGATATATATAGTTGAATAATTACAACAAACATCATGTTACTGTTGTTTATTGATAGTTATATTGATCTATTCCAGAGTAAGGTTCAGTATTACCTGACACACGAAGGGTGCAACATGCATCTTGTTACTGTTGTATATTGATAGTTATATTGATCTATTCCAGAGTAAGGTTCAGTATTACCTGACACACGTACAACATGCATAATGTTACTGTTGTATATTGATAGTTATATTGATCTATTCCAGAGTATGGTCCAGTATTACCTGACACGAAGGGTACAACATGCATCATGTTACTGTTGTATATTGATAGTTACATTGATCTATTCCAGAGTATGGTTCAGTATTACCTGACACACGAAGGGTACAACATGCATAATGTTACTGTTGTATATTGATAGTTATATTGATCTATTCCAGAGTAAGGTCCAGTATTACCTGACACACGAAGGGTACAACATGCATCATGTTACTGTTGTATATTGATAGTTATATTGATCTATTCCAGAGTAAGGTCCAGTATTACCTGACACACGAAGGGTACAACAAGCATCATGTTACTGTTGTATATTGATAGTTATATTGATCTATTCCAGAGTATGGTCCAGTATTACCTGACACACGAAGGGTACAACAAGCATCATGTTACTGTTGTATATTGATAGTTATATTGATCTATTCCAGAGTAAGGTCCAGTATTACCTGACACACGAAGGGTACAACATGCATCATGTTACTGTTGTATATTGGTAGTTATGTTGATCTATTCCAGAGTATGGTCCAGTATTACCTGACACACGAAGGGTACAACAAGCATCATGTTACTGTTGTCTATTGATAGTTATATTGATCTATTCCAGAGTATGGTCCAGTATTACCTGACACACGAAGGGTACAACATGCACAGCCCGAGGATGTGGAAGGGGAGGAGGAACTGTCGCCTAAAGCCGTAATTATGTTCGAGGATGAATCATCAGGTACAGCTTTCTCGGGACACATTACACATCGAAACACTCTGAAGAATAATGTGTACACTTACACCCTTATCCCATCTTTATGGATTGAGCCCCGGTACTAATTTCAGGTTGTAAGCACGTGTGTATGGTGGGGAGAGGTGGGGGTTACACAAATTACTCTGCACACCCCGCCTTAATCCCCTTACTACCCAAACCCCCTCACAGATTAGGTGGGGGAAACCTTCTAACCCCACTGTTTCCAGGCCTATGCATTTTCTTGAACAGTAGAACTAGGGGAAGGATCCGTGGCCCTCACTCACCTGTGATGTAGGAAATATACTCACTGGTTTCTTAACAAATCTTAACAACGAAACTGTGATACTAATAAACAACAATGAAACTGTGACACTAAGGCTTAAAAGAAAAAAGTGTTTGTTTTTGCTAAACCAACCCTATTATTTAGCCGCCGACTCTAACTTTTTTATTGCAAAAAAAAAAAAGAATAACAATTTTTTTTTTTTAAAAATTTAAAAAAAAAAAAAAAAAAAGAATAATAATAAAAAAAGCTGAACCCATGAACCAAGGTTTCTTATTGAGAGAAAAAGCAAAAAAAACACAACATACCTCCAGTGAGATTTGAACCCACAACCCCTGGGGTTTCCAGTGTACATTACCAAATATTGAAAAAAGGCCATAACCATGTATTATCTAGGTATTAATACCTTCCCAAGCATTTTCTATCATATTAAAAGCGTTTTTTCATTAACAAAAATAAGGTCATTTAATAATAATAAAAAAATAAATAAAAATAAAAAGTTGCCTACCTACCCTACCTACCCTATTTTTTTTGAAGCCGTTAGCTGAAACAAACCATTTTTTTTGTTGGCCTAATCAGATGATCAGGGTCTTCCACCATGTCCACAGGCCATTTAAGAGCATATTCCCCTATCCCTTAATTCTAAAATTCTTAATTCTAATTTAACCCCAACTCCTTAATTAACCCCCTATCCTTTGATCTCTCTGTCCTATCTCTTAAAAACAACACTAAATCTCCAAAATGCATTATACCTGTCTATAAATAGCTCTTCGTAGGTTATACTTCTTAAAAACCCTTTCATTTACAGTTGAAATACACTTCAAATTGCATCTAACTAAATAATGATCCATAAAAAATATTGGTCACGCGAAGGGTACGGTACCTCCCTCGCACACCAACCCCATGACATTCAAATTTGATTTCCCCAATCCCTTAAATAATTTCTGAGAAAGATCCTGATCATTGTTGGCATTGGTAACTGATTTGATGCCTTTGTTTCTAATCATCTGTTTTTACTAAGAACAACATGTAGTTAATTTTCTGGATAGGATAGATTCATAACATATATCTAGGTTTAGATATGAATAGATGCATGTCAAGTTGTCAGATAGCGTCAGCTACGTAAATGAGATTACATGTATACATTCGCCATAGCCCACACGCCATCTGAGGGTTGTTCGGAAACTGGGACAGATGTGGAGGTGCAGAAGATCCTGGAGGTTGTGGAGGACACAGAGATAGAACTGACAGACGAGACTGGACATTACTGGCAGGAGGAGGAGAATAAACGAGTCATTAAAAAGTAAGATTAGGAAACAATACTTTGTCTATTATTTATTCACATCTGTTTTGTGTGGCCCCATTCCAAAAGCAATGCAAAAGAATGCTTCCTTTGAAATTCACGATAATGTTAATATATTATAATAATAATTTCATGAGTACTTGGCTTTTAAACAAAAAGTAGGCCAGCCATAGCTCAGGGAAAACAGGGAATTGGAGCGAACATCAATAGTTAATTAGAAAAAGAAAATATAAAACAAAAAATTGTTATGAACAAAATACAAACAACTTTTTGTATGTGTGTGATAGGATTAACTTTCTTCGCACTTAGCTTATTACTGTGTCTCTGACAGCTTTATTACAGACAAGCATTGCTGTTCCACTGACAGCTTTATTACAGACAAGCATTGCTGTTCCACTGACAGCTTTATTGCAGACAAGCATTTCTGTTACTCTGAAAGCTTTATTACAGACAAGCATTACTGTTCGACTGACAGCTTTATTACAGAAAAGCATTGCTGTTACTCTGAAAGCTTTATTACAGACAAGCATTACTGTTCCGCTGACAGCTTTATTACAGACAAGCATTGCTGTTACTCTGAAAGCTTTATTACAGGCAAGCATTGTTGTTACTCTGAAAACTTTATTACAGACAAGCATTGCTGTTACTCTGACAGCTTTATTACAGACACGCATTGCTGTTACTCTGACAGCTTTATTACAGACAACCATTGCTGTTACCCTGAAAGCTTTATTATAGACAAGCATTGCTGTTCCTCTGACAGCTTTATTACAGACAATCATTGCTGTTGCTCTGACAGCTTTATTGCAGACAAGCATTGCTGTTACTCTGAAAGCTTTATTACAGACAAAGCTTTATTACAGACAAGCATTGCTGTTCCTCTGACAGCTTTATTAAAGACAAGCATTGCTGTTACTCTGAAAGCTTTATTACAGACAAGCATTGTTGTTACTCTGAAAACTTTATTACAGACAAGCATTACTGTTCCACTGACAGCTTTATTACAGAAAAGCATTGCTTTTCCTCTGAAAGCTTTATTACAGACAAGCATTACTGTTACTCTGAAAGCTTTATAACAGACAAGCATTGCTGTTCCTCTGACAGCTTTATTACAGACAAGCATTGCTGTTCCTCTGACAGCTTTATTACAGACAAGCATTGTTGTTACTAAAGACAGCTTTATGACAGACAAGCATTGCTGTTACTCTGACAGCTTTATAACAGACAAGCATTGCTGTTACTCTGACAGCTTTAAGACAGACAAGCATTGCTGTTACTCTGACAGCTTTATTACAGACAAACATTGCTGTTCCTCTGTCAGCTTTATTACAGACAAGCATTGCTGTTACTCTAACAGCTTTATTACAGACTAGCATTGCTGTTCCTCTGAAAGCTTTATTACAGACAAGCATTGCTGTTCCTTTCACAGCTTTATTACAGACAAGCATTGCTGTTACTTTGACAGCTTTATTACAGAAAAGCATTGCTGAACCTCTAACAGCTTTATTACAAGCATTGCTGTTACTCTGACAGGTTTATTACAGACAAGCATTGCTGTTACTCTGACAGCTTTATTACAGACAAGCATTGCTGTTCCTGTGACAGCTTTATTACAGAAAAGCATTGCTGTTCCTCTGACAGCTTTATTACATACAATATTACTGTTCCTCTGACAGCTTTATTACAGAAAAGCATTGCTGTTCCTCTGACAGCTCTATTACAGACAGGCATTGATGTTACTGAAAGCTTTTTTACAAAAAAGCATTGCTGTACCTTTGACAGCTTTATAACAGAAAGCATTGTTTTATTTATGTTCCTCTGATAGCTTTATTATAGACAAGCATTGCCTTTATTGCGGTGCCTCTGACAGCTTTATTACAGGCAAGTATTGCTGTCATTGTTGTTCCTCTGACAGCTTTATTACACACAAGCATTGTTGTTCCTCTGACAGCTTTATTACAGACAAGCATTGCTGTTACTCTGAAAGCTTTATTACAGACAAGCATTGCTGTTACTCTGAAAGCTTTATTACAGACAAGCATTGCTGTTCCTCTGACAGCTTTATTAAAGACAAGCATTGCTGTTACTCTGAAAGCTTTAATACAGACAAGCATTGTTGTTACTCTGAAAACTTTATTACAGACAAGCATTACTGTTCCACTGACTGCTTTATTACAGAAAAGCATTGCTGTTCCTCTAAAAGCTTTATTACAGACAAGCATTACTGTTACTCTGAAAGCTTTATTACAGACAAGCATTGCTGTTCCTCTGACAGCGTTATTACAGACACGCATTGCTGTTACTCTGAAAGCTTTATTACAGACATTCATTGTTGTTACTCTGAAAACTTTATTACGGACACGCATTGCTGTTACTCTGACAGCTTTATTACAGACAAACATTGCTGTTCCTCTGTCAGTTTTATTACAGACAAGCATTGCTCTTACTCTGACAGCTTTATTACAGACTAGCATTGCTGTTCCTCTGAAAGTTTTATTACAGACAAGCATTGCTGTTCCTCTCACAGCTTTATTACAGACAAGCATTGCTGTTTCTTTGACAGCTTTATTACAGAAAAGCATTGCTGTTCCTCTAACAGCTTTATTACAAGCATTGCTGTTACTCTGACAGCTTTATTACAGACAAGCATTGCTGTTCCTCTGACAGCTTTATTACAGATAAGCATTGCTGTTCGAGTGACAGCTTTATTACAGAAAAGCATTGCTGTTCCTCTGACAGCTTTATTACATACAATATTACTGTTCCTCTGACAGCTTTATTGCAGAAAAGCATTGCTGTTCCTCTGACAGCTCTATTACAGAAAGCATTGCTGTTACTGAAAGCTTTATTACAAAAAAGCATTGCTGTACCTTTCACAGCTTTATAACAGAAATTATTGTTTTATTTATGTTCCTCTGATAGCTTTATTATAGACAAGCATTGCCGTTATTGCTGTGCCTCTGACAGCTTTATTACAGGCAAGTATTGCTGTTATTGTTGTTCCTCTGACAGCTTTATTACACACAAGCATTGTTGTTCCTCTGACAGCTTTATTACAGGCAATCATAGCTGTTTCACTGACAGCTGTATTACAGGAAACATTGTTTTATTTATGTTCCTCTGACAGCTTTATTATAGACAAGATTGCTGTTATTGCTGTGCCTCTGACAGCTTTATTACAGGCAAGTATTGCTGTTATTGTTGTTCCCCTGACAGCTTTATTACAGGCAATCATTGTTTTATTGATGTTTTTATTATAGACAAGCATTGCTGTTATTGCTGTGCCTCTGGCAGCTTTATTACAGTCAAGTATTGCTGTTATTGTTGTTCCTCTGACAGCTTTATTACAGTCAAGCATTGCCTGTTTGTGCTATTCCTCTGTCAGCTTTATTACAGGCAAGTTTTGCTGTTATTGTTGTTCCTCTGAAAGCTTTATTATTGGCAAGCATTGCTGTTATTGTTGTGCTTCTGACAGCTTCATTACAGGCAAGCATTGCTGTTATTGTTGTTCCTAAGACAGTTTTATTACAGGCAAGCATTGCTGTTCCTCTGACAGCTTTATTACAGGCAATCAAGTTTTGCTGTTATTGTTGTTCCTCTGAAAGCTTTATTACTGGTAAGCATTGCTGTTATTGCTGTGCTTCTGACAGCTTTATTACAGGCAAGCATTGCTGTTATTGTTGTTCCTAAGACAGCTTTATTACAGGTAAGCATTGCTGTTCCTCTGACAGCTTTATTACAGGCAATCATTGCTGTTCCCCTGACAGCTTTATTAAAAGAAGCATTGCTTTATTTATGTTCCTCTGACAGCTTTATTATAGACAAGCATTGCTGTTATTGCTGTGCCTCTGACAGCTTTATTACAGGCAAGTATTGCTGTTATTGTTTTCCTCTGACAGCTTTATTACATACAAGCTTTGCCTGTTAGTGCTATTCCTCTGTCAGCTTTATTATAGGCAAGTATTGCTGTTATTGTTGTTCCTCTGACAGCTTTATTACAGACTAGCATTACTGTTATTGCTGTGCCTCTGACAGCTTTATTACAGGCAAGTACTTCTGTTATTGTTATTCCTCTGACAGTTTTATTATAGGCAAGTATTGCTGTTATTGTTGTTCCCCTGACAGCTTTATTACAGACAGAGATTGCTGTTATTGCTGTTCCTCTGCTGTTATTTATGTTTCTCTGACAGCTCTATTACAGGCCGGCATTGCTGTTATTGTTGTTCCTCTTACAGCTTTATTACAGGCAAGATTGATGTTATTGTTGTTCCTCTGACAGCTTTATTACAGGCATGCATTGCTGTTATTAATGTTCCTCTGACAGCTTTAGTACAGGCAAGCATTACGTTTATTACTGTTCCTCGGACAGTTTTATTACAGGCAAATATTGCTGACAGCTTTATTTCAGGCAAGCATTGCTGACAGCTTTATTTATCATGTTTTCCTGCAGGGAGAGAAAGACACCATCACCAGCAGATCCCAAGTTTATAGTGACATTAGATGGTGTAGATCCAACCACATACATGGTGTTACCCGAGACCAGGAAGAACATGGTCCAGGTAAGGCCCGTGTGTGTAACTAAGAGTGGCTCAGAATAGTGGAGGTGTATTAACATGTATTTAAACTTTGTTTGATTAATAATTTAAAAGAAGCACCTCATTAGCTCAATATATAATGATTTCAGCATACTATTTTCAAGCAAGGTTTGTTTTAAAGGGCTCTGAAAAACTTGAAAAAAGCTAAAGGAATTATCAAAAAGCCATGAAAAATAAAGGAGATAATTATGACCTACTAAAAATATGTAAAGAACAATAAATGGAGGCCGCCATCTTAGAACGATGACATCATCACGCCTTTTTACCATATATGCATACATGTGATACCTCACGGCGTGAGATAGAATCTCACGGAATTTTAACCCTCCCCCGAGCCCCACGCAATTGTGTGAAAAACTCCCGTAGAAACGATCTCAAAGCAGTTTGCAATTTTTATTCCAAAAGCCCAAACTTATTTCTTGGTCTTAATCATTAAGATGCTTGATTTTAAATACAAACGTTTGTCTTAAGAATAAGCAAGCATGGAGATGATCAAGACTTGTTTATTGTCACATGGCTCTGTTGTTTTTAGCTCTACTGATCAGAGATCAGCAGAGCTTATGCCGTGGTGCGGCGTCCGTCGTCCGTCTGTCCGTCTGTCTGTCCGTCCGTCTGTCTGTCCGTAAACTTTTTTTTGTAGCGACTACTCCTCTGAAACTACTAATTGGATTTTCATGAAACTTTACAGAAATGTTGCCCATGAAGTCTAGTTGATCCTAGCAAAAATTCATGTAGATGTGAAATCCAAGATGGCCGCCAAATCTAAAAATAGGTTTTTAAAAAACAAGTTTGTAGCGACTACTTCTTGAAAACTCTAAGGGATATTGCTATGGGACTTTTTCTAAAATGATCAGCATGACATGATGTTGGTCCTTGTCGAAAATCGTTTTGATTCAATGTTAAACATGGCTGCCAGCGGCCATCTTTGTTTACATAGAGTTATATAATGAAAACTTGTAGCGACTACTCCTCTGACACTACTTGACGGATTTTCATGAAACTTCAAAGGAATGTTGCTCTTGATGTCTTATTGATCCTAGCACAATTTCAGTTCGGCCGGAAATTCAAGATGGCCGCCACGGCTAAAAATAGATTTTCAAAAAACCAGTTTGTAGCGACTACTTCTTGAAATCAAAATCAATCAGTAGAGCTTCAAGGTCATTGACCTCTTGTTATAATTTTGACACCTCTTACCTGGAGCCCAAGGGGTAATGTTTGATCAGCAGTTTATCCAATCAAATGATTAGCCTAGCAGCATGCTGTTGAAGGCATTAATGATGTAGGTAATTAATTGGATTAGGACTTGAAACAAATTGCTATCATTTATATAGACGTGGAAAATGAAAATTATTGGATAGAGAAAACGAAAGTAGAATTTTCATTTGGAGTTTCTATTCCTCAGGACTTTTGGACAATGAAAATAGGTATCTAAATAATAGTGTTTGATGATATTAAATGTTTGTATCATAATTGCATTCAAATTTCATAATTATAAAAAAAAAATCAAAAAAAAAATTCTAAAGCATAAATAAAATATTTTTTAATGAAATTAATGTTATGACTATCTCCCTTTTCTAAAAGAAGTTAGTAAAAAATATTTTAAAACTGTATTTTATGGTATTCATTTATAATATTTGAGTGAAAAAATACCCCGCACACGCTAACATTTATGATTAAAAAAAACTCCCAGATTTTTGCATGAATCAAATCACTAAACTCCCAGATTGAGGTCCTGAAAATATCACAAGTATGTATATGGCATATTGACAAAATGTCTTTTAAAACAAAGGAAATCTCTGCAAATGAAAAATAAGCGAAAATAAGAATACAATTTATACATTTTACGTCTGTATATTTATTTTTAATCAATTTGCAGTGATTTTCTTTACTTTAAAATTTATTTTGTCAATATGCCATATATGGTAAAAAGGCGCGACGACATCATCGTCCCAAAATGGTATTTGAAATGTTACAATAGGTCATATCTCCTTTATATTTCATGGCATTTTGATAATTCTTTCAGCCTTTTTCAAGTTTTTCAGAGCCCTTTTAAATAAATAGTGCAGTGCATCAAGCCCTGTTACATACCTCTGACTCATGTGTGTTCAATCCCTGAAGAAGGCATTTCTGATCTTACATTCATCCTTTAGCGCATCTCCATCTGAAGTTGCTGTTCCAATATAACCTTACATGTGTTAGCACCCACATTTAATTATACCCCTGCAAACGAAGTTTGAGAGGGGGTATATTGGAGTCACTGCGACGGGCGGTCTGTTGGTTTGTTGGTCTGTTGAATCTTGTGGAGCAAACTACTTCTACCGTTTTCAAGATATGGAATTGAAACTTTGTATACATGATCAACATGAAATGTTTTCAAGATATGGAATTGAAAATTTGTATACATGATCAACATGAAGTGTAGATATGCGTGACACAATTTTGGTGTGGCTCGCTCAATTCCATGCAGAGTTATTGCCCTTGCAGATAGTCAAAATTGCTATATTCAGCATATGCAATCTTGTGGAGCGAACTTCTTCTATAGTTTTCAAGATATTGAATTGAAACTGTTTGCCTGATTAAAATGAAATGAAGATGTGCGTGACTCAATTTTTCTTTGGCTCAGTCAATGCCATGCAGAGTTATTGCGCTTGAACTTAGTCAAAATTGCTATTGAGCATATGCAATACTGTGGAGCGACCTACTTCAACAGTTAAGATATTGAATTGAAACTTTGTGTACGTGATCATCATGAAGTGTTGCTGTGCGTGACACAATTTTGGTGCAGCTCAGTCAGTTCCATGCACAGTTATTGCCCTTGCACGTAGTAAACATTGCTTTATTCAGCATATGCAATCTTTTGGAGTGAACTACCTTTACAGTTTGGAAGATATTGAATTAAACTTTGTGTACATGATAAACATGAAGTGTACATGTACTTGACACAATTTTGGTGTGACTCAGTCAATGCCATGCAGAGTTATTGCCATTGATCTTACTAAAAAAAAATGCGGGGATATTTATCACCTTCAGTGATAGTTCTAGTTTCATTTGCTTTTCATGACCCTCCAGACACTATTTCCTTAACATGGTTCTTGCAGTGACGTAAGTTTTAAGGGCTAAATTCCTTATTTAAAGATGAGTCGTGCAGCATAATGGTATAATAAACAACAATTTGCAATCAAAAATATTGCATTGCTCGCAGACAGAACAGGCTTAAAAGTGTCCATTCTTACCAATTAATGCCCAGAAAATATCATAACTTGGCAACTTCACAAGTAGTCTACAGTAGGTTATGTACCGTGTCCCTTCACATTTCTGCTGTGGCCGGATATTTTCTATAATGTTTTCATGTATAAGTAGCAAACAAATCAGATGTTTAAAAATTCTAAGGTCTTAGGTCAGTTTAGGAAGGCTAACATATATATCAACTAGTTTATTTTAGTTTTTGGTTGATGATATTAACCATGTTGCAGACTGTGAGGCCAATACAGAAATATGAGCCGCCCAAGTGGTGCCAGATATCGCCGACCGTGTAAAGGCAGCAGTAGAATCGGAGGAGCTGTACTCCAAGATCACCCCACCCAAGATCAAACCTTTCAATATAAATCTCAAGGATACAGATGGTAATATCACCCCACCCAGATCAAACCTTTCAGTATAAATCTCAAGGATACAGATGGTAATATCACCCCACCCAAGATGGTAATATATCCCCATCCAAGATCAAACCTTTCAATATAAATCTTAAGGATACAGATGGTAATATCACCCCACCAAAGATGGTAATATCACCCCACACAAGATCAAACCTTTCAACTTAAATCTCACGGATACAGATGGTAATATCACCCCACCCAGGATAAATCCTTCCAGTATAAATCTCAAGGATACAGATGGTTATATCACCCCACACAAGATCAAACCTTTCAATATAAATCTCAAGGCGACAGATGGTAATATCACCCCACCCAAGATCAAACCTTTTAATATAAATCTCAAGGATATAGATGGTAAAATCACCCCATCCAAGATAAATCCTTCCAGTATAAATCTCAAGGATACATAATGGTAATATCACTACACACAAGATCAAACCTTTCAACTTAAATCTCATGGATACAGATGGTAATATCACCCACCCAAGATCAAATCCTTCAACTTAAATCTCATGGATACAGATGGTAATATCACCCCACCCAAGATCAAACCTTTCAATATAAATCTCGAGGATATAGATGGTAATATCACCCCATCCAAGATAAATCCTTCCAGTATAAATCTCAAGGATACATAATGGTAATATCACCACACACAAAATCAAACCTTTCAACTTAAATCTCATGGATTCATAATGGTAATATCACCCCACACAAGATCAAACCTTTCAACTTAAAATCTCAAGGATATAGATGGTAATATCACCCCCACCCAGGGTAAATCCTTCCAGTATACATCTCAATGAGGTAATATTACCCCACCCAAGATCAAACCTTTCAATATAAATCTCAAAGATACAGATGGTAATATCACCCCACCCAGGATAAATCCTTCCAGTATAAATCTCAAGGATACAGATGGTGATATCACCCACCCAGGATAAATACATTCATTATAAATCGCAAGGATACAAATGGTGATATCACCCCACCCAGGATAAATCCATTCAATAGGAGTAGAGGCAATGAATAGATTTCATAATATAAAATAATGTTTATTTTTGATACTATAACATTAAAATTATCTGTGTAAAATAAGTCTGTATGTATTGACAATGTGGGTTGTACTCTGGGTTTTGAAACAAATATTCTTTACATTTATTATTGTCTTATTCTCCAGAGTTTATAGAGACTCGCTGCAATCTTATAGCTTCCATATATTCCATATAGTCCCTATATAGCAATCATACTATATTTTCCACCAAAATTGTTTTGGAAATACCTCTGGATTGCAGTGGGGCCTTTTTTTTACACTCTGTTAAAATTGTACATTGTATAATATACTTATATTATTGTAAAGAATAAGAAAACCTCCCCATTTATTCTGTCTCTGATTACAATATACGCATTTATTCACTTGATTATATTTTCTATTACTTTATTTACAAACTAATAGATGCATATTACATTTATTTTATGTAAGGTTTGTTGATGGATGGCCCACCCCGACCCTCACAAACCTATTATGGGGTGAATAAATGGATCACCATTAATCTGGTGATTGAAATTTAAAAAAAATCCATTCAATATAAATCTCAAGGATCACCCACCCAGGATAAATCCATTCAATATAAATATCAAGGATACAAAAGTTGACTATACTAGCTGTAATGATATTTAAAAACAATATTTCTCTTTTACCTGAGTATCACACTAACATTGTGCATTTGAGGTTTTAAATCTGAACATTTAGACTAGTATTGTCTACCTATATAGACGAAGAAAAAGTAAATAAAATAAAAAGATAATCCTCATGAAATTTAAGATAGTAATGTGAGATCATTTTTCTGTTCTTGTAAATAAAATGAAGGCCTTTGAAGAAGTTGATGTATATATATATATATGTGGAACATATTCTTATCAAACCTCTACTACAGATGAGGATGAGCCAGAAGAGATGTCTGTACAAACACAGGAGTTGCAGAAGTCACCAGTGATCAATGAGAGGTGTCGATTCTGGCCTGCCTGTGCCAATGGGAATGCATGTCAGTTTATACACCCATCCATTCCCTGCAAGTAAGTTGGGGCTGTGGAGGCTGGGGTTGAATCAATAAGCAGGTATACTAAACGTGCCACTGAGGTCGGAGACTAAAAAAACTAGGGTTGTGGACATAGCTAGAATTCATGAAATCTTCATGCCAATTGCATTTCATTGTGTGAGTTTACTAGTATCATTTAGTTGATATGCATCTTTTCCATTCAGTGAAATTGAAGTGTACCCTCAAACTAGTGGGGAGAAGATGCAGAAGAATAAATTATCCACTTGCTTCTTTTGTGATCAACATTTAAATAATTTAAATGAATACTAATTTAATACATATTATATTCCTTGTATGATATTTTTCACTTTTCAAACATTCTTGTACTGTAAGTTTTGGGACATGTATGGGCAGTCATCAACACAAAGTTTGATGCCAAATCTATGTGGGTTGCCTGGACTGTCCATTACTTTCTAGGATATTCTATACTATTCACTGTAAATTGTGGGGCTTGTCTGTTGGTTGGTTGAATGGTGTTTAGCGTCATTTTCAGTACATTTTAGACTATAATTTTTAGCTCTTCCTTTTCGAAGAATAAGAGAGCTTATGTACTCCTAGCACAACCAAATTTGACCATGGGCTTCCTTATAGCATTATCGTAAGGGCTGCTTAAGTAATTTTGGTTCCTGTAACCCCTGGGCTCCCATGGAACCCAAGTTAGGATAGCCCTTAATATGTGTCTCATTTCACATCAAATCTTGCGTGTAAGCTGTGTTTACAGGTCTATATTTCTTACATTTCTTATCCTAGCACAACCAAATTTGGCCATGAGCTTCCTCATAGCATTATCTTAAGGACAGCTGCTTTCCCTGTACGATATTTTTATCTTTCTTCTTCTTGTGATATTCCTAGTCGCAGAAGTGTTTTCACGTTGGTGTTGTACTTCTCCAGTAGGTTTTCGTTGCGGCGGTAGAATTTTGAGAAAGATCTACGTAGTTTGTGATAACGAAAACCCTGCTGAAGAAGTATACTTGTTTCGATCATTGAATTCTATAACATCATTACAAGCTCTAGCAAAACGAATGAGCTGGGAGATAAAAAAACCCTGTATGATGTAGCACGAGGTACATCTCCATCCAGGGGTGGATTGTTAAAGATGTTAAAGTTGATGTCATCTCTCTTATCATAGAATTTAGTATGTATGAAATCATTAGAAATTGAGAGATAAAGATCGAGGAATGCTGCTTCAGTATCCAAACTGTTGGCTTTATTCAATGTGAGCTCTGGTGGATAAATGCTAGTAACCATATGAGCAGAGAACAGAGTATCAATATTGCGTATTTCATCTAGATACCGAGTTGTTTTATTAAATGCATCAACAACTTCACTCTGGCTAGCAGGTGACAAACTCAACATAAAATTTCTTTCATAGCAGTACAAAAACAAATCTGCAACAAATGGCGCACAGTTAGTACCTATCCATCTCTGCTTCCACGGCTGTCTACTTACAATTTACGACACATTAAGAAGGGTATTCAGAATCTGCATACTAAATTTGTTCTAGTTCCTGCAGACAAAGCTTCCAACAATATAATTATTGTCTGACGATTACATTATAAGCACATTTAACTTACGTCATCCTTTACCTTTCAGGACGTTTCCATACTGTAAGTTTGGGGACAAGTGTATGTACATCCACCCAAACTGTAAGTTTGATGCCAAATGTACGAGGATGGACTGTCCTTTCACACATGCGACCAGGAGAGGAGGCTTTGGTGTACCCACAGTTATACATAAAAGTAGGTCAAACTAATATAATTAAAATGTATGAACAGTTTTAGATACATGTATAGTATTTTCACGTTATAAAATTTCATGGAGATACTTAAAATCATACCATTATGTGTATACTTGAAAAGCGACATTGACTCTTAATTCCTTTCTGGAAATTATACTTATCGAGCCATTGCGAAAATGCACAGCCACGAGTAAATTATTTAATACTGGAAAATAAAAGCAGAGATGTGAAATTAATCATGTATTAATACACATGTATCATTCTTAAAAAAAGAAGCATGCTGTTTCTTAAATAAATTGTTTTAAAAGTGGAGAAAAAAATGTTATTTAGACTCGTTTATCAACAACAAATAGAACTACATATTAAAATGATTTAAAATTAACTAAAATTTCTCCTTCAAACCTTATTTCTTGCTAACTATTATTTCATATTAAGAACCAATAAGTTAATATTAAAATTAATACTAAAAACACTATTTTCCTTAACATTGCAACAGTTGTGCAAGTTCCAGTGCAGCCGTACTTGCCCGTTGTATCTCAGGCAGTTGAAGTTCCAGGGGGTGCCACAGAGGTGCCTTCGGCGACTTGTAGTTTTTTTCCAAACTGTCACAACATGAACTGCCCATTTACACATCCAAAGGTATGTTTATAAAATTGTAAAAGTGTCTTAACATCCAATCATTTAACTATATTATATTTCTAAATTAAGAAAGGAAACATTTTGGGCAAGGCTTTTTTTCTCAGCATAAAATGCCGGTTTAGGAAAATACTATTAACACAAAATTAGACCAGCAAGTAAAAAAACACCATAAAATGAAGACAATAATATCCAAACGGGTATCAGAAGTTCAGGAAGTAAAAAGAATTGATAGGTTGAGTTTAGATAAAACGTAAAGACAGAAACCGAAACTTGTCACACAATATCATTTATGCAATATCATTTATGCAAACCTATGTCTGTCTCTTATATGTATTGTTGAACTGTATCACTACTGAAAAGGAGTTTAAAATTAAATGGTTGTTTTAAAGTTAGATAAACTGGCATCGAAGTAATACACTTTTGTAGATGCTTGAATGTTGCATTTAGTAGGGTGGAGTAATATCCTATGACACAATTAACGACTTCATTTAAACTTTAATTAGCTCTGTTTCAACTAAACATTTTTGTATTTTTAGTTTATATTGAGGTTCTTTGTATCACCTTACATGTGTAAAATAATATCTTCTATGCTCCTTATGCCTTAATGTTTCAAAGCCCAGTAAATTAATTGCTTCTTTTCATGTTGTATATGTAGCCCTGTAGATACGGTATAGGCTGTATGAACAAGAGTACATGTACATTCTACCACCCTCCTCTCCCGACGAAGAACAAAATGAAATGGTCATCATCGGATAAGAAGGATCTAGCCGGGTAGGTGGTCTTAGTATTTGTGACATTTGTAGGTCAAATATATCAATCTATAATTTTATTGAAGTTCATTGTAATTTATGTTTTAATTATTTAACTCCTATCTTTGATATATACCCTAGGCTTTCATTTTCTGAGAGTGAAATACAAAAACCTGTATCACTGTGTTGACTATTACCATCATGACATGTTGTGTTGTTTAAATGACACCTCTTACCTATGTACTATTGTTCCACTGTGTGATAATACTGTTGAGGAGTATTGGACATATTTTGTTTTGTGAATTATTTACAAGGATACTTATCAAGGTACATTATTACCGGAGTAACGTGTTATGGAAACTTTAACGTGTTCTGGAAGGTTGAACATGTTCTGGAAGCTTTAACGTGTTATTTAAGCTTTAAAATGTTCTGGAAGCTTTAACGTGTTCTGGAAACTTTAACGTGTTCTGGAAGCTTGAACGTGTTCTGGAAACTTTAACGTGTTCTGGAAGGTTGAACATGTTCTGGAAGCTTTAACGTGTTCTGGAAACTTTAACGCGGAAAC
This sequence comes from Cyrtodaria siliqua, assembly GCA_037043455.1. Lineage (NCBI taxonomy): Eukaryota > Metazoa > Mollusca > Bivalvia > Adapedonta > Hiatellidae > Cyrtodaria > Cyrtodaria siliqua. Next base: position 244,713 of record JAWPHD010001400.1, on the reverse strand, counting down.
TTTAACGTGTTCTGGAAGGTTGAAAATGTTCTGGAAGCTTTTACGTGTTCTGGAAGGTTGAACATGTTCTGGAAGCTTTAACGTGTTATGCTTTAACGTGTTCTGAAAGCTTTAACGTGTTCTGGAAGCTTTCTGGAAGCTTTAACGTGTTCTGAAAGCTTTAACGTGTTCTGGAAACTTTAATGTGTTATGGATACTTTAACATGTTCTAGAAGCTTTAACGTGTTCTGGAAACTTTAACGTGTTAACGTGTTCTGGAAACTTTAACGTGTTCTGGAAGCTTTAACATGTTCTGGAAGCTTTTAACATCATCTGGAAACATTAACGTGTTCTGGAAGCTTTAACGTGTTCTGCACCACCTCCACTTGTGGGATTCTGCAGGTTCAGCATGTCCACACTTATAGAACACGTTACTTCAGTCATAATCATATTATATTATAGTCATCCTATAATCACAAGTGTCTGCAGAGAATAAAAAGGGAACATTCTAAAACCCTAATAAAATAAATTCATATTTCGACTGTGTACGACAAAACTTAACCCTGATTACCTGCAACATTTAATATATATGTATTGACCGTCATTTACATTTTTTGTAGAGCAAACATATATAACAACAGGTAAATAGTTCAGTTTTGTATCTTGAAAAATATTTAATACGGAAACAAAGTTTGCAAATTCCTGGATCATCCCTGTTATGTGCATTGACTTATTTGAGAAAACCTTTTTAAAATAATGGTTTCTTCTTTCTCTTTCTAGAATGCCTTACAGAAATTGTTTTAAGCAGTCTTAGAAATAATAATTTATTTATTAAAGGGACGCATGTCAATTTTGATATTTATTTTAAACTCGTGGCATGCTGTTATTTTTCTGTCGCCTTTTCGAAGAAAATCGCGATACATAGGGATCACTTTGTCGTCCGTCAGTCCGCCGTGAAAACATAACGTTGGCTATAACTTTCTCATTCCATGATATTTCTTCATCAAACTTTCAATAGATACTCATCATGACAACATCGACATGACTATACTAAAATATAAAGGTCAAGGTCACACTGAAGATCATTATATGGGTTAAATACTCATTTTTTTCTTTATGAAAAGTTAACATTGGCCATAACTTTCTCATTTCTTGATATTTCTTCATCAAACTTTCAATATATACTTATCATGACAACATCAACATGGCCATACTAAAATTTAAAGGTCAAGGCCACACTGAAGGTCATTATATGGGTTAAATACTAATTTTTTTCTTTACGAAGACTTAGGCCAGTTTGTCAAGCTCATGCATTTATCTGGGTCCAAAAAAACTTGTTACACTGACAAAGCTCTGACAGGCAACACACGTGTTCTGCGGAACATCGGTCTAGTTTCTGTATTTGCATATGACTAATTGTTGCTTTATTGCAGAAATAATGCATTTAAACCAATAGTAGAATAATGAATATATACTGAAAACTCCATTATATTTAAAGTTAAAATAAAGCTACTGTGCATTTCAGGGTGCCTAGACGTCGAATATGAATCGAGATTTTTTTATTACTTGTTATATGTTTTCATACCTGATATGGTTAGATAAAATGAAAATAGACGCTTCTTAATCTGTTTACAATTTTACCATGGCCATCCGTTATGTTTCACAAAGCCCAACATTCATTTTGACCCCATTAGATGTTTACATTGTAAAAATTAAAACAACATGGTGGCTTTATTTTTAGAAATTGTCGTCTGCGCATGTCTGTTTCTAGGGTTCGAATGTACCAAGTAAAACGTAGGCAATGCAGGGTGATTTTGTTGTTCAATGTTCAGCAATCGAGCATACTTTACTTTTATTTTGGAATAAAAATCATATCTAGCAAATAAAGGGTAGGTAAATAGTATACCGTGTTTATATTTTGTTATATACACACACAATATTGGTCAACTGATTTTTTTAAGTCACCCTACCCTAGAAAGTGGAATGTTCCGCCGTTGCCATTTTGGTTTTCGGCTGTCCATAAAATTACATATAAACATGGGGGTCAAATTGAATTTTTGGCTTTGCGAAGCTTAGCGGATATCTACAGCAATATTGCAAACAGATCCAGGACCGTCTATTTTCATTCTATCCAACTGTATCAGATATGAAAACATATAGCAAGTAGTAAAAAATCGATTCATATTCACCGTCTAGGCACCCTGAAATGCACAGTAGGAGCTTATTTGAAAGCTTGATAAGTGCATGTACTTCAAGATCGATGTGTGTAATTTTATATGGCTGTTTTCTTTTTCATTCGAACCATGATCCGGGGCATTTGTCCATATTCTCAATCATAATTAGAATGGGTCAAACTATTTGTTTACCGTATTTTGAAATATTGCAGGAAACATATGATGCTTATTCCCATTAAGGTATTTAAAGTAGGTATACAAGTCGTATAGCAAATGTAGCATTCACATTATAAGTCAACATAACATACAATACATACAACAGTTACAAGGAAAAGCAATGTATGAGCCACCACAAAGATAAAAGGGTTGACAATAGTGGTACTACATTGAAACGGTCAGTGGAAAATAATCTGTTGGGCGTTTAAACCAGGTTATAGGGTGCACCAAACGTCATTGGAACAGTCAGTGGAAAATAATCTGATAGGGGTTTAAACCATGTTTTAGGGTGCACCAAACGTCATTGGAACGGTCAGTTTAAAATAATTTGATGGGGGTTTAAACCAGGTTCTAGGGTGCACCAAACGTCATTGGAACGGTCAGTGTAAAATAATCTGATAGGGGTTTAAACCAGGTTCTAGGGTGCACCAAACGTCATTGGAATGGTCAGTGGAATATAATTTGATTGGGGTTTAAACCAGGTTCTAGGGAGAAAAACGTCATTGGAACAGTCAGTGTAAAATAATCTAATGGGTTCTAAACCAGGTTCTAGGGTGCACCAAACTTCATTGGAACGGTCAGTGGAAAATAATCTGTTGGGCGTTTAAACCAGGTTATAGGGTGCAGCAGAGGTCATTGAAACGGTCGGTAGAAAATATAATCTGATGAGGGTTTAAACCAGGTTCTAAGGTGGACAAAATGTCTTTGGAACGGTCAGTGAAAAATAATTTGATGGGGGATTAAACCAGATTCTAGGGTGCACCAAACGTCATTGTAATGGTCAGTGGAAAATAATCTGATGGGGGGTCAAACCAGGTTCTAGGGTGCACAAAACATCATTGGAACTCTCAGTGGAAAATAATCTGATGTGGGTTTAAACCAGGTTCTAGGGTGCACCAAACGTCATTGGAACGGTCAGTGAAAATAATCGGATTGGGGTTTAAAGCAGGTTCTAGGGTGCACCAAACTTCATTGGAACTCTCAGTGGAAAATAATCTGATGAGGGTTTAAACCAGGTTCTAGTGTGCACCAAACGTCATTGGAACGGTCAGTGGAAAATAATGTGATGAGGTTTTAACGAGGTTCTAGGGTGCACCAACGGTCAGTCTTACCCTAAGCCATACATTTCTGTTGGTCAATCCATATCTTTTCATTATTATGACAATCCTTGTACAGAGATTAATTTCAAACATATGGTAATCGTTTAGTAAAACAGATGTTCATATTCTATATTTAGGCAGTCAGCAGGCAGATCTATGAGTGTACCGTAATAGATGGATATGTGTTGATACCACGCAAGAAGAAGATGAATTTCCCCGCCCACCAATCATCGGGTGACCGATGACAAAAAGAAGAGTGGATCGTTTCTTCGAATGATGTTAATTTGATACATGGACCGAGGGCAAGCACTATGTACTGCAGATTTTTCAGTTTCACTAATTTAAAGTTTTTGTTTTTTTGTTTTTTTGCTAGATCCACATTTCCGTGTTGTAAGTCACAGGAATGCGGGTGTAACTTACTATGTGTCGTTTCTGATATGACTATATATAAGACTGGAACTCTTGTTTCTATTTTATTGTCTGTGCTTGAGGCTGTCCATTGGTAGTTAGTGAGAATAAGCGTAGATTTATTTACTAAAGGGTTGGTACATAGGCACCAGTTTTATTCAGAAGGGGATGGGTGAACCAAAGCTTTGATTTATTGGTGAAGATTTCTCTTTATAACCCTTATCTGACTCCGCTCTTAATCATGGGAGTGCTGGTAGTCTGCTAGTAAAATCTTCATGAATAATTGGTGCAAGCAAGTGAAGATCTGAGGCAATTGATTGGTTAAAAGAGTCGGATAAACACTAAATCTCATTAAACACAGTCATGTTTTAATCACTGACCCAGAACATTGGTAAACGCTAAATCTCATTAAACACAGTCATGTTTTAATCACTGACCCAGAACTCTGGGTGCTAAGAATGGACACGTTTTTGTGTTAACTACAGCATGCCTTTTTAATGTTGGTGGACAAGGTGAATTCTTTATAATGTTGTTTTCATCTTTTAGACTTAAAGTTTAAACTTGTTGTTAGTTTGATGTTTGGATTACTTTTACAATATTTTAAGAAATTTGAAAAGAACTGATATTGAAAAATCTGCAGTACTATTATTCTTGCACTCATGTATATTTTTCTGCCATTTCTGGTTGGAGATTCACCGTGGAGTATGTTGGAACCAAGACATTGCTATGGTTAATGTAGTGGACAATATCTCGACTAGCATCGCCCCGGAGCTGGTTGTTTCCATGGGAACCATAAGTTGTGGGATACAAATTTTGTGGATGAATCGATTAAAGGATTTGTGGACTTTGTGTGTCTGTTGAAAATTTCAGTGACGTTGGCCAAAGTATATAGACACAGAATGGATGGATGATAAACGAGATGAGACGCATCATGGACTTGTCACACATACCCATAAGTAAATGGACTTGGAAGTGTGTAACATGTTAGCTCATGTGTAACGTGTTAGCTCATGTGTAATGTGTTAGCCCATGTGTAATGGATTGTTACAGTGAGCATTAAGAAGATATGGGTTTTGTTTGTATGGTACCGACTACTTTCTGTTTTGGTATCTACCGGTGTTGTCAATATAAATTGGAACACTGTGTTGTCATGGTAACTCTAACCTGTCAGCACTGAGATAGACAGGGAACTGTGTTCTGGTACACGTATGGAAAACTACAATGTCACTACTGGTGTGTATGTCAGTTATTTATGCTGCTAATTGACTTTATTGATGTGTATTGTAATATTATATACCAGTATATGTGTGTATGTATATATAGTTGTGGCCATGAGAGTAACAAACATATTCTGTATTACCGATTAAAGGTTCTATTTTCTGTCAGTGCTCATAAGCATACATGCAAATTCACTTAAAGAACAGAAATGTTGCTTATTCTTACAGTTGGTTATATATGTGTTTAATGAGTTTGGTTTAACTGAGCACTTAATAGTTTACTTGATGGTTTAATTGTCTCTGACATGATATAGACATTACTTTCTCAAACTCTTCCTGTTCAATACAAAATAAATTAGTTGGATGTAAAATTTAAGGACCATCATCGTTTTCACCAATAGTAATCATCATCATTATCGGTATCTAAAAAGATAGCTTAATTTTAGTTTGCTATTTAATTGATTTTGAACACAATAAGGCTTAACCTCAATCATCATCATCATCAATCATCATCATCATCATCATCACCATCATCAAATAATTCATCATAAACTTAGATCATACATGTATATTATTACAGTATCGAGTCTTCATCTGCAGCATTGTTGTGTAAGTGTGGTATGACAGGCCATGAGGGTCAGTATCTTGTCTCCATCTGTAGCGTTGTTGTGTAAGTGTGGTATGACAGGCCATGATGGTCAGTATCGTGCCTCCATCTGTAGCGTTGTTGTATAAGTGTGGTATGACAGGCCATGATGGTCAGTGTCGTGTCTCCATATGTAGCATTGTTGTGTAAGTGTGGTATGACAGGCCATGATGGTCAGTATCGTGCCTCCATCTGTAGCGTTGTTGTATAAGTGTGCATGACAGGCCATGATGGTTAGTATCGTGCCTCCATCTGTAGCGTTGTTGTATAAGTGTGCATGACAGGCCATGATGGTCAGTAGCGTGCCTCCATCTGTAGCGTTGTTGTATAAGTGTGTATGACAGGCCATGATGGTCAGTAACGTGCCTCCATCTGTAGCGTTGTTGTATAAGTGTGTATGACAGGCCATGATGGTCAGTAACGTGCCTCCATCTGTAGCGTTGTTGTATAAGTGTGGTATGACAGGCCATGATGGTCAGTATCGTGCCTCCGTCTGTAGCGTTGTTGTGTAAGTGTGGTATGACAGGCCATGATGTCCAAGATGCTGAGTTTGAAACCTTGTCAACTCTCACCACTGCAGCTTCGAATCCCACTGGCAGCTTGACTTGTGAGAAAGAGTGGATTCTTACAGATCGCAGGATGTATACAGTACTGGTTCTACCCAGGAAAAAAGTGGGTGGTCCGCCTTCACCACTAAAATGTCGACCGCCATAATTATATAGCCTTAACTGTGCTGAAAATGACGTAGAACACTGTTCAACCAACCAACCAACCAACCAACCGACATGTCGGTAGTACATGCATGTTCCTTGGTGCCCTTTCCTCACAGAAGTGACACTTGGGATCATTCACTATCTGTTTAAGATTGACAGTGATGACCGGAGATCATAATTATACAGATCGCAGGAGAAACTGGAGTGATAGTGACTCATACTGCCAAATGTCTGCCCATGTCAGGTTTCTCTCTGTTGTTGTCCAACGTCTCCAAGCATCCAGTAATCTCATCTTGACTGCCTTGGTTTTCCTATTCTATTCTCCTGATATTTCGTTTTGGATCATCCGTCTCCTCTCCTTGCCCGAGCCATACTGAAACTCTGCCGCTTGATTGTACCCAGCCCTTGTCGACCGTCTGCAAGTGTTCTTACAATGTCTCTGTGCTTCAGTCGACTTCATACTATTTAACAAGTAGGACAGAATTGAGTCATGATCAGTTACACATTCTGACAAGATCTCTGTTAAATGTGCTATGGTCAATTAATGTTGAATCAGTAAATAGTGTTTCTAAGTCATTCTTGTGATGTCTTTGGTTTTCTAAATGTGTCATTCTTGGGATGTCTTGGTTTATTGGCTTGTGCAATTATGTAAATGATAAGCAGGTGTGTAGCCAGTTTGTAAGTTTGGAGCTACTTGAAACTTGGTCATGGGCCAGCAGAGCTTATGGGAAGCCGAGTTGTCTGTCCGTCGTCCGTCCGTCGTTAACTTTTGTCTCTTTAAGACAATAGGGCCTTCATATTTCATCTGATTATCAAACTTTACCAGATTGTTAATGTCAATGAAAGCTCGGACAAGTTCGAAAACTAGCCAAATCGGACCTGTAACAGCGGAGTTATGGCCCTTGATTTAGTTAAAAATGCTATATTTTGCCTCGTTAAGACGATAGAACGTTCATTTTTTAACCAATCTTTACCAAACTTTTCCAGATTGTTAATGTCAATGATAGCTCGGATAAGTTCGAGAACCAGCCAGATCGGACCAGTAACAGCAGAGTTATGGCCCTTCATTTAGTTAAAAATGCTTTATTTTGACTCGTTAAGACGATAAGACCTCTTGGGCCTCTTGCTATAATTCTGATTGGATCCCATTTTGATCAGCCTGGTTGTATCCAGTTTTGATCATCCTGGTTTGATTCAGTTTTGATCAACTTGGTTGGATCCCATTTAGATCATTTTGGTTAGATCCCATTTGATCAGCTTGGTTGTATTCCATTTTGATCATCATGGTAGGATCCCATTTTGTGTAAGCTATTATGGTGAACATGGCAGGTTTGCGACTTATGAATTACTAATTAATATTAAATCATGTTGTAAGTATTGTATAGACACACATTGACCAGATTATACAATATTCTTAGTTCATATTCTTAAGTCAAGTGACTCGTTATGTATATGTTCTCATACGTCGTGTGTAATTCTAGTTCATTTATCATTATAATGACTTTATCATCATCATACCGACTATCTTGTGTGGATAGCATGGTTGAGTTGAAATCCGGAGGGCCCGGGTTTCGTACTAACCAGTACCACTGAGTTCCACCGGTGTGTTCTATCCGATAGCCTCATCCTTGGTTTGGGGACGTAAACCAGGCGGTTCCCTGTATCGGAGTCTATCCTCCATTCTTGTTAAGCAACTAGCAATCCAATTGTTAGTAAGAGTAGGACAGGTTACCAGATTCCTATATGCATGTATCCTTCCCCTCTATCTGGGGCGGGGGGCGTCCGTGGCCGAGTGGTTAACGTCTCTGACTTCAAATCACTTGCCCCTCACCTCTGTAGGTTCGATCCCTCAGGGGCCTAGGAATCTTTATGTGAGGAAGCTATCCAGCTGGCTTGCGGAACGTCGGTGGTTCTACCCAGGCGCCCGCCCGTGCACGAAAATTGCCCGGAGGGGCACCTGGGGTCTTCCTCCACCAATGGAAGCTGGAAAGTCGCCATATGACCTTAGCTGTTGGTGCGACTATAAAATCCAATTCAATCAATCTATCTGGGGCGGGTATAAATATCCTATACTGTGTGTTAATGAGCCGTACAACAACATTCCCTTCATCATCATTATATCCATAATGACTTCATCATCATCATCATCATTATATCCATAACATCATTATATCCATAATGACTTCATCATCATCATCATTATATCCATAATGACTTCATTATTCATAATGACTTCATCATCATCATCATTGTATTCATAGTGACTCATCCTCATCATTATATCCATAATGACATCATTATTAATAATGACTTCATCATCATCATTATATTCACAATGACTTCATCATCATCATTATATCCGTAATGACTTCATCATCATCATTATATCCTTAACGACTTCATCATCATCATTATATGAGGGCTGGCGTGGCGCAGTCGGTAGCACAGCGGATTTGTAACCGAAGGCCCCTGGTTCAATCCTCCGTGATGCCACTGAGTTTCGTCGGTGTGTTCTTGGGCAAGACACTTTACCTTAGCCTCGCCCGTCGGATGGGGGGACGTAAACCGGTCTGTCCTCCGAGCACGTTCAAGAACCATAGGAATCTATTTGATAATAAGAGTAGGACACAGTTCCCGGATTCCTATGTATTCTTCCCCTCTCTCTGAAGCGGCTCTAAATAACCTGTACTGTGTTGATGAGCTGTTGAACAACATTCACTTCATCATCATCATTATATCAGTAACGATTTCATCATCATCATTACCGTTTTCATCATCACCATCATCCTCCAGCACCATAATGACTTCATCATCATCATTATATCCGTGACGACTTCATCATCATGATTATAGTTTTCATCATCACCATCATCCTCTAGCTCCATAATGACTTCATCATCATCATCGTCGTATCGTCATTAACACTTCTCATTTATGGTGACTATCAATTTATAACAGAAAGTTACACATATTGGCAGCAATTTTTAAAAATATATAATTTTATATTCATAAATCTAATTAAATATAACAAAACATTGTATTAAATTCACTTTTTTTTATTGCCTAAAAAATGTATGATTGTCTTTTCATTCAGTCTCACCCCAGTATGTACCAGATAATGCTACGTTAAATCTTTTACTTTTTCAAACAAGCCTCACAATGCCAGATTTCAGATTTAATCTTGGTTAGTAGGCTGTCAGATAATTCTCAATAAGTCCGCATCGCCGAGCATAGGCGCACAAAAAAAGACTCTCCTGCTGGCAGTCATGGTAGAGGAGAGTAGCTGTGAAAAAGTCTGAGAAGAGTTGTAGTGGCCGGTGGGTAGGCTGCCTGCCTTTGCATGCATCACCGTCCAATAGTGTACTCTATACTGATACGGGTGAAGTATTACACAGACGCTAATGTGATGCAAACCAGCACCAATCACATTTGGCTTTACTTTCTATCTGCCAAACACAGTTTATTTGAAAGAGTGAATTTTGTAAGATCAGTTATAGAGTATGTTTTTATACCATTTCTTGACTAATACTTTATATTAAAAATTCATCTCATTTGTTAAAACTGTAAAGGTTAAATGTAAATGGTGTTTATTTGTTATATAATTTATATGATCACAATAAAGTTTAGCAGCAGTTTCATCTTTATAGTTGTAATTTTCTGAACCCAATATTTACTTGATATGGTAGTATAGATTTTAATAAAAACACATGAACGTATTGATTAAAATGTTTAATACTGAAATAATTATTATAACAATTAAAATGCACACAAATATGCATACAAACAAGGTATTTGTAACATAAATACATTGAATAACAAAATACCAGTTAATTTACAGTCAAACTCATGGTGTATTTACTTTTGCACCCATCTAGATAATGCTAGATAATGGAGAGCACTGTAACTAACGTAATAATTAGTAGTTCAATCCGTTTGCACATGTTGTGCATAATATTTTGATGTCTGAATACATACATCTCTCTCTCTCTCTCTCTGTATATATATTTACTAGCTAAAAATGTGTGGCTATTAATTTAAAATGACCAGTGTGAGCACTGTATATCTATATCTTATATCTATAACTCTCTCTCTCTCTCTCTCTCTCTCTCTCTCTATATATATATATATATATACTACTCAAAATTGCTAAAGATCACTTTTTTGTCATCTAAATTTCTTGCTGAAAAAAATAGCATTATTTCTATTTTACATGGAATTACTTAGGGCAGTGTATGGTCCTGTGATCTCATGACTTGATTCAAATTGTGGAATTGTTGAAGTATCAATGAAATTAATTTTTAATAAAATTATATGGAAAAATAAAAGTGATCCTTAGCAAATTTTGAGTAGTATATATATATGCACAAAATATTATTAAACTAAGATAATGCTATAAAGAATCCCATACCAAACAATGTTTGGTTGAGCTAAGACAAGTAATATAAGATCCACAAATATATACAATAGCTTACATGCCAACCTTGACCTCCCTTTATTGCACATATTATGTTCCATCACAATTTGGATTCCATGGGAACATAATTGCTTATGCACAACTCTAGGTAATACTATAAGGAAATCCATTCCTAAATTTAGTTGAGTTAGAACAGGAAATGTAAGATATGTAGACTTGTAAACACAGTATACATGCTAATTCGATGTGAAATTGGACAGAGTACATTTTTTGGCTATTATAATTTGAGCAGCCATAGATCATGGCCGCATTTTATTGAGCTAAGACGAGAAATGTAAGAGTCTAGTCCTGTAAACACAGACATAAAATTCGATATAAAGTGGTATGCCGACACAGACAACGACGCAGACGCTGCAGTTATTACAATAATTACAATAATTAATTTCTTAATAGTCGAGCTAAAAATTAATTTATTATTACGCCTTCTGTTTCTTAATCAGAGAAATATATTCTTTATCACCCAATAAAAAAATAATGTTTATAAAAAAAAAGGAAATATTAACCTATCTAACATGGTTTATTAAAATATTCAATGCTAATTGGTTATTGGTGAGTTTTTAAAAATGCTATCTACCATGATTTATTAAAATAATCACTGCCGATTGGTTATCGGGAAAGTTTTCAAATGTGTAATTGATCGAGACAAAAGAAGGCCATGTCTGAATTGGCTCAACAGTCTGACCTGAGATGTGTGGTGAATAAAGGAGGAACATGAAGGAGCATGAACATGAAGAAGGAGCAGTAGAAACATATGATGATGATGATGATAGTAACTCGGCAGTGAGTCAGAATACGAATTCCCAGAATGAAGAAAGCCAAGATGGATGCAGATCTGTTGTGAGTAACCGGTCAGAAATTTCTGCCAGTACATGTAACCAAAACCAAAGTTCTCCAACACGCGAAGTTCAACAGTCTGATGACTTAAAAGAAGATTCTGACTCATCCCCTATAAAACTGCCCATGAACTTATCCATTACTGTAGAGAATGACTGGCTGGATGATGTGATCTGTGCAGCTCAAGTCACCGAGTGAGATGGCCAAGATAAAGCTCGACCTATACCTGGCCGAGCCAGCGTCCAGCAAGAACCCTCTGTCCTGGTGGAAGGAGAAGCAATGTACAGTATTCACGCATCAGTAAGGTGGCTAGAAAGCTGCTCGCTATACCTGCCTCTAGTGTCACGGCTCATGATGTCTTCTGTCTAGACAGTAAAACACCCAAGTATAAAATATCTCAGATTAAACCAGACACGCAGACATGATGGTTTTCTGAAAGAAAAAAGAATTCATAACTTTCACATCTGGTCAACTTCCGGTAGGTTGAGATAAAGGGGTTTACTCGGACTTTATCCTCAAACTCTATATGAAAACTGAAAACATTAGACCATGATTTAAATTAAATGTATCCACATTGGTGTTTTAAAATCAGACAACACCATAAGAAGATACGTAGATGTACAGAAAAAATAAAGCTTTTAATATAATTATCACTACAAACAAGTTTTATAAAGGGCTAAAGTCAGTTGAACACCAACATAAACACCGAGTTTACCCCCTACCAGAATGTGGAGGTCTTTTATTTTATTGATCACTGATTGGTCAAATTATTTTGATGATGTCATGTAAAATTCAAGTTCACAGAATCGCAAAACAAATATGAGCACATGTTATGACCTGTGGTAGTTGATTGAGGTTATGTGGATAGAAATGTTAATGAATGCGAATCTTCCAAAATAAGTGCTTAAAGGGACACATGGCAATCTTGAAGTAGCTATCAAATATTAAAATGGTACATCAATTTATTAATCCACTATCATTTTGACTTTAAACTGCTTGCATTCATTTAAATAAAATGTAATAAATGTGTAAACTTCAAATTTTCTTCATTGACTAAATAGTCTGTCACAGATTTAAATATGTTATTGATACGCAATTTAATCAACAATTAGTTAATTGTTAAAAACAACAACTATCAAAACTATTATTAATAATGAGTTGCAAATATCAGGTTATGAAGAAAACGCGACGCAGGACTATGTTCTGAGATAATATGTTCATCTAGAGCTGTAGTAAGAAGAAATAATGAATTGTGAGACAATATGTACATTATTGTGTATCAGGAAGCACCTGTTAGCTACGTGTGAATTATTGCCAGATGCTACTATTATAGAGGTCACCAGTAGAACCTCTTGGCACACGCTAAATTACATTTCCACTGTCTATAAATCTCAGCAGATGCCTCTCAATGTTCTTCTCCTAGCAAGCCACAGATTACAGTTAAAATTTAGACAGACATACAATTTGTTTCCGTCTTATCGAATATACAATACAAATCTTATCTAAATATATATATAACAATACAATTGTACATTTGCCACTCTATACAGAGTTATAAGAGACAATCAGTTAAGAGCGATCTAACTAATATCATGTAAGTATCCAAGTTATACATTTTATACAGATTTAAAATGTAAGCATCTATAGTTAATCGAAATTTCATGTACAGGCAAATAAAAAATAATAACAGCTGCAATACAAAGAAAATAAATTATATAAAACAGAAATTCAGCAAAAGGTTCATCTGAAGAGCAAAACATAAACGCTTATAAGAAATTCTAAAATAAAATACATCCAAACAAATCAGATTTGACAAGAACTGATTAACTACGAATGCTTATGAGTTATAAAACTAGCATCTTTCTCAAGATAAAACAGTATATGGATCCTTCAGTTATAAAACTAGTTAAGATAAAACAATATATGGATGCTTCAGTTATAACACTAGCATTTTTCTTAAGATAAATCAATATCCCATTATTTACAGTATAATAAATTTAAAACAACCCTAAGATGTATTTTTAATGTTATTATCAACACCAATAATGTTTGATAGAGGAACACTATGTGTTGGATTTCGTAAGCAATTAAATCATAGTGTAGGAAAGTATTTTATTTCAACAAAACTTAAATCAAATCAGGTTAATACATGATTTGGTCACCTGGCCATTTCCTATTTTAATATTTTTGGCACCTCTAAACATAGCATTCATTATTTATGGTTATGGTCCTCACTGAAATGCCCTGGAATGCACTTTGGAATGCTCTGGCATGCAATAAGAGTTATACAACTATCATATTTCTCAAGATAAAACAATATATGGATGCTTCAGTTATAACACTAGCATTTTCTTAAGATAAAACAATATACCATCATTTACAGTATAATAATTTAATGTTTGAAGGGCAGCGTTATCCATTATTTCATCACCCTCTGAGGTGGCTGTCCCGATAAAACCTTATACGATGTGTTACGAATAAGCACCAAGTAATTGAAAAATAATTATATGATGGTTATTATAACTTTTGCTTTTGATACCCCCGATAAAGGAAGTTTAGTGGGTATACTGGTTTCATACAGTCCGTCTGCCCATCCGTCCGTCTGTCTGTCTGTCTGTCTGTAGACGCAACCTTGTCGGCTCCATAAATCCTCTCCTCCTGAAGCATATCTCATGAAACTTAATAGGTGAACTCCCTGTGGTAAGAGAATGACCCCATTGATGTTGAAGTCAGTAGGTCAACGGTCAAGGTCACCGGGACCCGATGTCCGCTCCATAACTCCTCTGCCCCTGAAGCAAATCACATTAAACTTCGTAGTTGAACTGTCTGTGGTAAGAGGATGACTATTGATTTTGAGGTCTGTAAGGTCAAAGGTCAAGGTCACCAGGATCCGATAATGTAATCATTGTCCGCTCCATAACTCCTCTCCCCATTAAGCAAATCTCATGAACCTTCATGAGTGGACTGCCCTTGGTGAGAGGATGTCCTCTATTGATTTTGAGGTCAGTAGGTCAAAGGTCAAGGTTACTGGGACCCGATAATGAAAAACATTGTCCGCGCCATAACTCCTCTCCCCCTGAAGCAAATATCATGAAACTTCATGGGTGAACTGCCTGTGGTGAGAGGACAAACCCTAATGATTTTGAGGTCAGTAGTCAAAGGTCAAGTTCACCGGGACCCGATAATGAAAAAGCTTGTCCACTCCAGAACACCTCTCACACTGAAGCAAATCTCATGAAACTTCATAAGTGGACTGCCTGTGATGAGAAAATGACTCCTATAGATTTTGAGGTCAATAGGTCAAAGGTCAAGGTCACCTGGAGCCGACCATGAAAATCTTTGTCCACTCTGTAACTCCTATCCCCTGAAACAAATCTCATGAAACTTCATAGGTGAACTGCCTGTGATGAGAGGATGATCCCAATTAAGTTTTAGGTCAAAGGTCAAGGCCACCAGAACCCGATAATGAAAAACATTTTCCGCTCCATAACTCCTCTCTCCATGAAGCAAATCTCATGAACCTTCATGAGTGGACTGCCTTTGGTGAGAAAATGACTCCTATTGATTTTGAGGTCAGTAGGTCAAAGGTCAAGGTCACCGGGACCTGACCATGAAAATCCTTGTCCACTCTGTAACTCAAATCCCCCTGAAGCAAATATCATGAAACTTTGTGGGTAGACTGCCTGTGATGAGAGGATGACCCCTATTGATTTTGAGGTCAGGCAAAGGTCAAGTCACCGGGACCCGATAATGAAAATCCTTGTCCGCTCAATAACTCCTCTCCCCATGAAGCAAATCTCATGAACCTTCATGAGTGGACTGACCTTGGTGAGAGGATACTCCTATTGATTTTGAGGTCAGTAGGTCAAAGTCCCCCCCCCCCCCCCCACACACACACACCCGAAGCAAATCTCATGAAACTCCATGGGTGGATTGCTTGGGGTGACTGGGGGTATATTTGTTGCCCTTAAAAGGCGACAACTCTAGTTCTGATCGCTGCAACATTGGAATGAACATTGACGGGGTTTAAATCACTGGTGGTACAGGCATTGAATAGGTCTATTGAAAAGTATTTTGAAGAGAGGGTAGAACAACAACACAGGAGAGCAATGCTGGAATACTGTATCTTGTATCTGAAGAACAATGCTATTAATCGAAACTTCATGTACATGCAAATAGAAAATAATAACAGCTGCAATACAAAGCAAATATATTATATAAAACAGAAATTCAGCAAAAAAGTTCATCTGAAGAGCAAAACATACACGCTTCTAAGAAATTCTAAAATAAAATACATCCGAACAAATCAGATTTGACAATAACTGATTAACTACGAATGCTTATGAGTTATAAAACTAGCATCTTTCTCAAGATAAAACAGTATATGGATCCTTCAGTTATAAAACTAGTTAAGATAAAACAATATATGGATGCTTCAGTTATAACACTAGATTTTCTTAAGATAAATCAATATCCCATTATTTACAGTATAATAAATTTAAAACAACCCTAAGATGTATTTTTAATGTTATTATCAACACCAATAATGTTTGATAGAGGAACACTATGTGTTGGATTTCGTAAGCAATTAAATCATAGTGTAGGAAAGTATTTTATTTCAACAAAACTTAAATCAAATCAGGTTAATACATGATTTGGTCACCTGGCCATTTCCTATTTTAATATTTTTGGCACCTCTAAACATAGCATTCATTATTTATGGTTATGGTCCTCATTGAAATGCGCTGGAATGCACTTTGGAATGCTCTGGCATGCAATTAGAGTTATACAACTATCATATTTCTCAAGATAAAACAATATATGGATGCTTCAGTTATAACACTAGCATTTTCTTAAGATAAAACAATATACCATTATTTACAGTATAATAATTTAATGTTTGAAGGGCAGCGTTATCCATTATTTCATCACCCTCTGAGGTGGCTGTCCCGATAAAACCTTATACGATGTGTTACGAATAAGCACCAAGTAATTGAACAATAATAATATGATGGTTATTATAACTTTTGCTTTTGATACCCCCGATAAAGGAAGTTTAGTGGGTATACTGGTTTCATACAGTCCGTCTGCCCATCCGTCCGTCTGTCTGTCTGTCTGTCTGTCTGTAGACGCAACCTTGTCGGCTCCATAAATCCTCTCCTCCTGAAGCAAATCTCATGAAACTTAATAGGTGAACTCCCTGTGGTGAGAGAATGACCCCATTGATGTTGAAGTCAGTAGGTCAACGGTCAAGGTCACCGGGACCCGATGTCCGCTCCATAACTCCTCTGCCCCTGAAGCAAATCACATTAAACTTCGTAGTTGAACTGTCTGTGGTAAGAGGATGACTATTGATTTGAGGTCTGTAAGGTCAAAGGTCAAGGTCACCAGGATCCGATAATGTAATCATTGTCCGCTCCATAACTCCTCTCCCCATTAAGCAAATCTCATGAACCTTCATGAGTGGACTGCCCTTGGTGAGAGGATGTCCTCTATTGATTTTGAGGTCAGTAGGTCAAAAGTCAAGGTTACTGGGACCCGATAATGAAAACATTGTCCGCGCCATAAATCCTCTCCCCCTGAAGCAAATATCATGAAACTTCATGGGTGAACTGCCTGTGGTGAGAGGACAAACCCTAATGATTTTGAGGTCAGTAGTCAAAGGTCAAGTTCACCGGGACCCGATAATGAAAAAAACTTGTCCACTCCAGAACACCTCTCACACTGAAGCAAATCTCATGAAACTTCATAAGTAGACTGCCTGTGATGAGAAAATGACTCCTATAGATTTTGAGGTCAATAGGTCAAAGGTCAAGGTCACCTGGAGCCGACCATGAAAATCTTTGTCCACTCTGTAACTCCTATCCCCTGAAACAAATCTCATGAAACTTCATAGGTGAACTGCCTGTGATGAGAGGATGATCCCAATTAAGTTTTAGGTCAAAGGTCAAGGCCACCAGAACCCGATAATGAAAAACATTTTCCGCTCCATAACTCCTCTCTCCATGAAGCAAATCTCATGAACCTTCATGAGTGGACTGCCTTTGGTGAGAAAATGACTCCTATTGATTTTGAGGTCAGTAGGTCAAAGGTCAAGGTCACCGGGACCTGACCATGAAAATCCTTGTCCACTCTGTAACTCAAATCCCCCTGAAGCAAATATCATGAAACTTTGTGGGTAGACTGCCTGTGATGAGAGGATGACCTCTATTGATTTTGAGGTCAGGCAAAGGTCAAGTCACCGGGACCCGATAATGAAAATCCTTGTCCGCTCCATAACTCCTCTCCCCATGAAGCAAATCTCATGAACCTTCATGAGTGGACTGACCTTGGTGAGAGGATACTCCTATTGATTTTGAGGTCAGTAGGTCAAAATAAAATACATCCGAACAAATCAGATTTGACAATAACTGATTAACTACGAATGCTTATGAGTTATAAAACTAGCATCTTTCTCAAGATAAAACAAAACAGTATATGGATGTTTCAGTTATAAAACTGGCTTCTCTCTTAAGATAAAACAATATATGGATGCTTCAGTTATAAAGCTAGCATCTTTCTTAAGATAAAACAATATACCATTATTTACAGTATAATACATTTAAAACAACCCTAATAATGTTTGATAGAGGAACACTATGTGTTGGATTTCGTAAGCAATTAAATCATAGTGTAGGAAAGTATTTTATTTCAACAAAACAAAACAAATCGAATGAGGTTAATACAGGATTTGGTCACCTGGCCATTTTCTATTTTAATATTTTTGGCACCTCTAAACATAGCATTATTTATGGATATGGCCCTCATTGAAATGCGTTGGAATGCACTTTGGAATGCTCTGGCATGCCATAAAGAGTTATACAACTATCATATTTCTCAAGATAAAACCAGATATGGATGCTTCAGTTATAACACTAGCATTTTCCTTAAGATAAAACAATATATCATTATTTACAGTATAATAAATTTAATGTTTGAAGGGAAGCGTTATTCATTATCTCATCACCCTCCAAGGTGGCTGTCCAGATATAACCTTGTACGATGTGTTAACGGGACGTAAAACCCCATTTCATTCATTCATTTTGACTCTAAACATGCTTGCATAAAATTAAATATAAAAAGAGTTCAATTTTGATTTTCTTTGTTGTTGTTATTATTATATGATAGTTGCAATATGTTCAAGTCAGTAATATGTAAAAACAATTTGCTTTGAACTATTCTACTAATTAATCTTAATGACTGAACATATGCAAGTTATGTACAAACACCAACGAAATGCTGGAGTTTTGAACGAATTAAGGTTACCGTGTGTCCTTTTAAGATTTTCTTTCTAAAAACATATTTAAAATGGTGGATGTTTCTCCTTTAAAAATATTTCCCAAAATAGCGAAAATTTTAGTACTTTTGCCCCAAATTTAAAAGACAACAGGACTGGTCACAGTGGGATGTGAATAAGCACCAAACTCTGTACTCTGTGAAACAGAACAGTAATATTCAAGTAATTGAAAAATAATAGTATGATGGTTATTATGACAACAGATGTGTTTGCTTTTTGTATCCCCGCTAAAGGAAGTTTAGGGGGTATACTGGTTTCACCCTGTCCGTCTGTCTGTCTGTCTGTCTGTATGTAGTCACAACTTTGTCCGCTCCATAACTCCTCTCCCCCTGAAGCAAATATCATGAAACTTAATAGGTGAACTCCCTATGGCGAGAGGATGACACCTATTGATTTTGAGGTCAGTAGGTAAAAGGTCAAGATCAGCGGGATCCGATAATGCTAAACATTGTCTGCTCCATAACTCCTCTCCCCCTGAAGCAATCTCATGAATCTTCGTAGGTAAACTGCCTGTGGTGAGAGGATGACCTCTAATCATTTTGAGATCAGTAGGTCAAACGTCAAGGTTACTGGGACCCGATAATGAAAAACCTTGTCCGCTCCATAACTCCTCTCCACATGAAGGAAATATCATGAAACTTCATGGGTGAACTGCCTGTGGTGAGAGGACAACCCCTGTTGATTTTGAGATCAAAGGACAAGGTCACCAGGATCCGATAATGAAAAAAATGTCCGCTCCTCTACCCCTGAAGCCCCATCAAACTTCTGTGGTGAGAGGATGACCTCTATTGACTTTTAGGTCAAAGGTCCAGATCACCGGGACCCAATAATGAAAAACCTTGTCCGCTCAATAACTCCTCTCACACTGAAGCAAATCTCATGAAACTTCATGAGTGGACTGATCTTGGGCTCAATAGGTCGAGGTCACTGGGACCCGACCATGAAAATCCTTGTCCGCTCTGTAACTCAACTCACCCTAAAGCAAATATCATGAAACTATGTGGGTAGACTGCCTGTGATGAGAGGATGAGGTCAGAGGTCAAGGTCACCGGGACCCGATAATGAAAAAACTTGTCAAATCCATAACTCCTCTCCCCCTCCCCCCACCCCGCTGAAGTAAATCTCATGAAAATACATGGGTGGACTGCCTGCGGTGAGAGGACGATCCCTATTATTTTTGAGGTCAAAGGTCATTGTCACCGGGACCCAGCCATGAAAAACATTGTCCGCTCCATAACGCCTATCACCCTGAAGCAACTCTCACAAAAGGAACATTCACACATATTTAACACAACATTCTTTCTTTTTTATTTAAGTTCCTTTTTTTTTTTTTTTTTTTGATACATTTACCTATCGTGAAAATCCTACTCCACTCAATCTTTACTCAAACAGTAGGGTGGGGAATGGGGAGTGACTGGTAACGGGGGTATATGTGTTGCCCTTAAAAGGTGACAACTCTAGTTCTGATCGCTGCAACATTTGAATGAACTTGGACGGGGTTTAAATCACTGAATAGGTCAAACGAAAAATACTATGAAGAGAGGGTAGAAGAACAACACAGGAGAGCAATGCTGGAATACTGTAGCTGAAGAACAATGCTATTATTCCATACAGAAGGGTGAATGCTAAACTATTGTAACATTATATAATTAAAAAGAACAAGACACCATTGTTTCGCATTGAGCCCTTAATATGGTAATAAGAGCAAAACTAAACAGTACCACAAAATGTTCCAATCTTAAAAGAACACATTATATTATATAGGCAAGAAACACAATTTTCAGTTTTAAAAGAACATATTTATCTTAAAATAATGTATACAGTCTAGCATTTTATACCAAAATTTGGCTGAATTCTATGCTCTGGCTTATCAGCCACAAATCATCACCCCTGCTTCTCTGACCACCACTTGAGGAAACTGATATCCCTAATAAAAATAGTATAAAACCAGTAACAGGTTACAGAGGGTCATTTGTACAGAGACTTTTCTAACTGAGAAATTTTAATATGTAATTTATTGTATTTAATAGATCATATTGTTCTAATTCGAAGTAAAAAGTAGCAACATATTCATTTGGTTGAAAGGTCAAGACAAATGTGTGAACAAACATGGCAAGGTATTCTGTGTAACTGTTAAGATCGTTCTACATTTCTGTTTTGCTATATGTTGATATTTTTTCTAAAAGCATGATTGTGAAGATTCAATCCCATCCATTAAAAATATTTCTGTCTCCGTTGCAAAATCAAACTTTAGAAACAAGGAAGTATTAAATTTCGTCATTCCATAGACCACACAATTAATACCTTTCTTCTTTGCATTTTACTATCAGCTTGAAGGAGACTAGAAAAATATGCCTTTTAAAAACACAATATTGAATGGTCGACATGAAAACTTTATGTGATTCAACTTCAAGCAATTAAGTATTTTGTATTGACTGTGCATCTTGGACTTGTCACAGAAAACACCCATGTTCTGACATTTTAGTCACAGTTATTCAATCGCACATTTCGAAGAAACGTTATGAGCAATTAAACTGAAGTGTTCTTTTTATCAGGAATTTAAAGGTCCATAATGGGGAAAACATCCTGTTACCTCGACTTTTTCGAAGAAGAGAAAGAGCTATTGTCATCACTTGATCATCGTCTGCGTCCGGTTCAAGTTTATTTGGTGATATCACCAAGTAAGTCATTTTGATATCGCCCCCATAAATAGATAATATCCCCCATATGGGTAGGTACTATAACTCGTTCAAAATGAATGGGTGATATCATCTATACTAATATGTAGGGTTCTGGAAATATTTTGAATTTAATTTATTATGTTACACCAGAGTCGATATATAAACGTTAATGTATAGTGACCCTGGTTACACATAACTCGCATGTATAAGTGATATCACTCATCATGAGTATCAATAGGTGAAGTCACCCATTGGTTCGGAATGCTGTTTAAAACAGGTTTTTAATATCATATATATACAAATGAGCGATATCACTCATTCATTTTCTAAGGTGTCCGTGATATCACTGATTCGAATACTGGTGATATCTGGAAATTTACATGCAATGTATTATCTACCCAAAATAGTAAAAATAATTTCATTCAATCAATACATTAAACTTGTTTGTAGCTGACATTTCCTTTGCATTTGCCCAGTTGTAAATCACTGACTTGAAGAAATAAACATGTCAGAATATATAGTAACGCTACAGAACAAATTAACTTCCTACCTATATTTCATATTCGTTTTTCTCCCACTCATGTAATATGTAAAGGCCCGGTCCCACCGCAAGAACTTTGCTGGAGCGTTCCTGGAGCGGTGAAAAAATTTCATCACCGCTCGTTACCGTTCACCAGAAGTTGGCCCCCGTTAAGGCAACGCCGTATACGCTCGGCCACCGCTTATGGTCCCTCCTACCGCTCCGAAAGTTTTGAGCTGCCCAAAATATTGCGAGCGGTGAGGAGCGGGCAATTTTCCGCTCCGGCAAAGTTCACCACCGCTCCAACAACGCCCAGTCAAAGTTTGGCACCGCTAGACGCAAGTTCGTGGACGCTTGGGTCCGCTAGGCCAACGCAGAAATCTTGAACGCTGGACCACCGCTGCTTCGCCAGCTTTGCCCGGGCGGTGATTAAACGTTGCACAAACTTTGGTGGAGCGGTTGTAAGCGTTTTACGAGCGGACACGGATTGCTGGAACGGTGTCGGGCGTTGAAGCAGCGATCCATTGCGGTGATGAACTTTGGTTTGGCGTTGGTATGGAGGTGTCGGAGCGGGACCAGAATTTGGCTATAGATACGGGGAGAAATGGACCAGGAGCCCATTTGGAATCGAGCTGCCGTTGAGTGCAGACCTCATTCGAATTTGCTCAAAGTTACAGTAAAACTGTACTACCATGGATGCTGAGAGACTTGCTATGATTGGTGCACTAGTCCAGCAGCAGAATCAGAACCTCCTCAGATTGCAACAAGCTGTTGACAGAAGGAGAAGAGAGAGAAGGAGAGACAGAGTTGTGTGGGTCAGACAGTGGATACTGAGAAGGCCTGAACATGGACTGTATGACAAGCTGATGGTGGAGCTGAGGAATGAGGATCCACGAGCCTTCCAGCACTTCATGAGGATGCCAGCAGCCATGTTTGATGAAGTTGTACAGAGGCTGACCCCCAGATTGACCAAGCAAGACACCAATTACCGAGCAAGCCTGAAACCTGGTCTCAAAGTGGCAATCACCCTACGGCACATGGCCTCTGGTAACACATATAGAAACATGCAATACGCCTGGAGGGTTCCCCACAACACCATCAGTGTGGTAGTCAGAGAAGTGGTAAAGGCCATCATTGAGGAGTACACAGATGAAGTCTTGTTTTGCCCAACAACTGAACAAGGATGGAGAGACCTGGCTGACCAATGGTACCAGAGATGGAACTTTCCCCACACAGTTGGTGCCATTGATGGCAAGCACGTGGCCTGTAAAGCTCCTCGTAACTCTGGCTCAGAATTCTACAACTACAAAGGCTTTTACAGCGTGATCCTGTTTGCCATGGTGGATGCTGACTACAAGTTCACCTACATTGACCTATCAGGCAATGGCTCATCCTCAGACGCTCAGATCTACAACGAAAGTGATCTCCATCGTGGGCTGGACCAGAACAGGATTCATGCCTTTCCTCAGCCAGACCCCCTACCCAATGACAATCAGGATGTGCCTTACTTCATCATCGGGGATGACGCCTTCTCACTGCGGACCTACCTCATGAAGCCGTACAGCACCAAAAACCTCACCCATGAAGAGCGCATCTTCAACTATCGGCTGTCCAGGGCAAGACGGGTCGTGGAGAACGCCTTCGGCATCCTGGCCAACAGGTTCCAGATTCTGCTCACCACCATGCAACATCACCATGAAACTGTCAGAACCATCGTGGAAGCTTGCTGCATCCTCCACAACCTGATGCGCACCCGCTTCCCAGTGCTCCAGAACAGACTTGTGGACCGTGCACAACCAGATGGGAACCTGCAGCCTGGGACATGGAGAGAAGGACGGAACTTGGAGGACACTATCATTGTGCAAGGCCCCAACACAGCCTCACGTGATGGGAAGAGGCAGCGAAACCTACTCAAGCATTGGTGCAACTCCCCAACAGGATCAGTGGACTGGCAGGAGAGAATGGTGGCTATCAACTGAACACTGTGCAGAACACTGAGGAGACACTTGTGCATTGTACATATTATATATACTCATGTTTATTACTTTGTTGTAAATGTTATTTGATATTGTTAAAGGAACTCGAACGTTAATGGGGCCCCAGTATTGGAAATGCAATGAACAAATTGTGCTTGTGTTTGATTGAAATGTTATGAGAGATTATTAAAGAAATTTGTGATACGATTCATTCTTGATGTCATACTACATTAAAGCTATATAGGCGGCTTTGGTCAGCAGATTTGTTTATATTTACAAACAGCAACCTAAATAATACATTGAACTAAGCCCCTTGAACACTTCTCATAGCTCCACTACCTGATAGCCAACATAGTCGAATAAAAATAATACATTTGATCAAAGTTGTTAGCGGTCACCTATTGACATTTGAAACAATAACAATAACATCAACAACACATTCGGTCCGCTGCCGTAACGTAAATCTCCGAAATAACCTCGGAAACAACCGGAAGGGAATCGGGATTGGTCACGTGATCAGGAACGAGCTTCAAATATCAAAACAAATGGCGTGTGGGAACTTAAGGTAGTATATAAACGAATTAATATTTCCTCGGTTCTGTTTTACTTACCAATTTCTCGAACGCCATTGAAAATACATATTCTAAAAAAATGTTTTATCATCTTTATTGTATTGTTCGTTATATACTAGACTATATGATTTCAAGGTATTGCACAGTGTATTTTATATAGGTTTAAAGTACCAATACATTATGCCCCATTTTGTCAATTATTTGGAATAAGCTGTGTTTTTGCCGCACCACCTTAACGGATAATTAACACTTGATCGACCGCGATGCTCGATTATTTCGTGTATTTAATGCGGCCAAACTTAACATCGAAATGTGTTTGTTTCCTTTGAGGAAAACCAAGCATAATATGCGTAGTAGTGTCACATTGTTAAACACAAAATACATTATCTTTGGTCTGAGTCGCTGTGCTCGTCATACAATGCTACAATCGATCTGTCATATACATACCAACAACAATGGTGAATGGATGAATTTTGACCTTGTTTGTTTTGACTGTTTTTATTTTTAGATCGCCGACTACCCACGATTATTGCCGTACGCGTCCGTACCTAGTCGGTAGACAAACGGATCACAAAATGTAAACAATGTACTTGATTTTTCAAACGGTAATACAAACTAAATAAACATAAATTTGAATCCGTTTATCTCACGAATTCTCATTAAATTGTCACTTATGGATAACCATACACCAACAAGTAGAATTGATTGGGTGTTTTAAACAGCCTATATACCTTTAATAAAAGCACTTTATATTTAAAACATGTCTTGTTTAATACTTGAAGGTTTTTTGTTAAAGTTAGAAGTTCCAATAAAGGTCTTTAATCTTGTTGTTGTTGTTGTTTCAAAATATGTATTCAGGATAAAAACATGTATCAGCACAATGGCTGTTTTACATCATGGTCCTGAAAAGGACAAAATAATACAGTAGCAACAATACAAATATAAGATACAAACAAAAGTAGTCAAGAGTAGTTTAATAAAAATGCTGTTTATTAAAGCTCAAAGCTTTTGAGACCACCCAAACACACAAGTGCACATGCAAACAATAAACAGCAAACATCAAAACAGCTGGCCAGCTCATCCCTTAAACAAAAATCACATGAAATATCTGAGCAGTCCCTTCAACACATCACAAGCAGTCTCAATTCTCCTCGATGGTGGCCCTCATCTCTGCAAGTACATCAGCAGTCCCTTGAGCTGAGGTGGTGATTGGTATGGGTGGAGCGTTCATCTCCTGCCTCTGGAGGTCCTGGAGAATCCCCCCCTCGCTGACGGCGCTCATGTTGGTGTGGTTAATGGAGAAAAAGTTCTGCGTGTCTGACAACATGAGGCCTTCGTTGGAGCTCCTTGGGGTGGAGGATGGCTGGCTGACTCTGGGTGTCTGCAATTGCTGGAAGTGCTGAGTCTGATGCTCAGGCTGAGACTGTTGCTGGAAGTCGAGAGGCTGCTGCTGGAAGTCGTGATGCTGAGGCTGGGGCTGGAAGTAATACGGCTGCTGCTGCTGGTAGAAGGTGAGCGTGGGTGAAAGTGCTGATGCTGGAGGAAGGGGGTGGGGGATGGGTCGCTGCATCTCGTGGAGGATGGCCGTCATCCTCTCCACTGTGAACTGGTACTGGGCCTCAGGTAGTCCTTGGAGAGACTGGGACATGTACGTGATGAAGGGCTGCCTTTCATGGCTGATCTCTTGGGCTTGGACCAGTCTCTCCATGAGGGCGTTGGTGGCCTTCATACTATCCCTCATCTCCAGCATCGCAGGGGAGTCTTCAGGCTCGGCTCTGGTGGCGGCACGGCGTGGTCTGGTGGTGGTGGAGGAGGGAACTGGTGAGGGGGTGCCCTGGGACCTCGTGACTGCCGCTTGAGTTTCAATGAGCGAGAGGGAGCCCTCGTCCTCTTCCTGTTCCTCGACGTCGTGGGAAGGCTGGCGAGAGGTGCTGGCCGACGCCGAGGGCTGGCCTGCTGGAGGCTGGCTGGCTACAGGTTCCTGTGTGAGGAGTATGCTTCTAAGTGGCTGACCTTTCCTGGGCTTCACCTCCTTGTGCATGAAGGCGCAGTTCCTCTGGATGAACAGTTCTCTGTCCGTCAAGTTCGCTGCAGCCTGGCCAGACTTCTTGGAGAGAAGCTTAGCGTAGAGGTCCCGGACTGACTTCCACCATGTCCTGAGAGCTTCAGCTCCCTCCTCAATGTCCAGCTCTCTTGCCTTCCTGGTCCAAAGCTCCGTCTTCTTCTTTGTATCCTTGTAGTCGGTGGCCCCCTTCCTCCACAAAAGTTCGTGCTCCCGGACCCACTCGATGAGTTGCTCCTGAGTGTCATTGTCGAGCAGGAGGGCCTTGCGGCGAGACTTCTTCTGAGGCTGACGCTGTTCATCGTCCCTCTCCAAGTGTGGGTGCTGAGAGTCAGAGTCTGAAAAATATAACAATTGAATAAACATAATAAATGTATAAATGAAACATATATTATTTAGATCAATTTGTATTGATTTCTCATTGCATTCATCACATTATAATTACCTTCAGCACCAGCAGCAGCACGGCCCTCCTCAGGTTGGTCATCACCAGGGGGTAGCTCCTCATCGTCAGGCTGGTCCTGTGTCAGGGCCTCCTCGGGCTCGTCATGAGAGTCTGCAAAATATAACAAATGAATAATAAATGAGCAATGTCAACGTGAAAGAAAGATTATGGTTATTATTATTATTATTATTATTATTATTATTATTATTATTATTATTATTATTATTAAATTTCATACATTTTCATTCGTGATTACCTTCATCAGCAGCTGCCCCTGCCTGGGCTGTGGTAGCAGTGGCTGTGGCTGTGTTAGCAGTGGCTGTGGTAGCAGTGGCTGTGGCTGTGTTAACAGTGGCTGTGCTAGCAGTGGCTTCTGGTGTGGCCTGACTGGTCTCTGCAAAATATAACAATGGAATAATAAATTAAAAATGTTGAAGTAAAATACATAACAGTATTTTTTCACATTTGTTAAATATTTCTTGACACAACCAGTGGGCCACATATATTTACCTGACTCCATTGGTTCAGCTGCCTGCTCAGTAATGATCTTCTTGGAGGCTGCTGCCTTTCCTTCTCCAGCCTTCCTCTTCTTTTGTCCACGTGGCATGACGAACTTCAACTATCGACTTCTATCAAAAATCTATCAGAACTTCTATGAAAGCGATCCGTTCAGGTCCGTAGTCAAAAGCGGTATGCCGCTAAACCAACTTTAAACCCCCGCCGAGCAAACGCCCGCATGCGCAGAACGCCGCTCTATCAACGCTCGCGTCACCGCTAAACCAACGCTCGCTACCGCTCGCTACCGTTAAGCCAACGCTATAGCAACGCCGGCTTCAGCGGTGCACCGCTAAGGCAACGCCCGTGTTTTCGATTTTTTTCCAATTTTGTGCGCGGTGACGAGCGTTGTCGAAATTCGGTCCCCTCTCCCTACCGTTCAAGGAACGCTCCAACAAAGTTCGGGCGGTGTGACCGGGCCTTAATCAACGTTTCAAATTAAACTTTATACATTATTATTATTATGTGAAAAGTGCAACTCTCAAGAAATGAGAGCCATAATGTTGTATAACATTATAGTGTATCACAGTTCCTTTACACTGTGTACATGTACATTTGTATTTTTAGATGTAAAGTATTACTTTGCTAGTAAAACTGACCCACGTGTGTAATCCTTGTGTAATCTAATACTCCTGATGGTCAGAGCTAGCTCCTCGTGTATGATTTACCCCTTGTGGTGTAAAGTTGTTGTCATAATGTAAAGCCTTATTTATAGTAGGATGCTAATCAGAAGCTTGAAACTGGAGAAAACTCACAAATGTGGCATACAATGCTGGACTGTATAGGTTATGGAAATGTACCATCCTCTCTTCATTATTATTTATATTATCCTATCTGACTTTATGCTGTTTGTTGTGGATGTTGGTCCACCAGTCTTCATGATAGTATTGTCAGCTGTCTCTCATCCAATATAGGTTGAATGTGTATACCCTGCAGGCACAGCTCTCGCCATTCTGGTGCAAGCAGATCCTGCATGGCTATCAATACTCCCCTGTATGATTCATCTTCAAGGCAGAGTTGATTGAGCTCCTCGAAAGACATGCCAGGTCTATCTAATGCTCTTCTCATACAGACTCGCAATAACCACAACCTCTCCAGCTTATCTCTACTCCTCCCATAGTCCACAACTACGTGTGGAGACATGCACATCAGCATTATGGTGTATCTCAGTCTCTCACATCTCAGAAGGAGACTTCCTCCCTCATCTATCAAGCCAGACAGCAGAGCCACTAGCTGCTGTCGTTGTATGAAGTCCAACCTTCCAGCCAACATGTTTCTCTCAGGAATCATGTAGTTTGGGATGTAGTTAGCCTCCACAAACTGTTTAAGGGCATTAAGTGACTGTACTAGTCTCTCAGTTAATAACTCCTCCCGGAAATATTCCTGTGGGCTATACTCGGACATCCACAGAACAATATTCTTCACTATGTAAGATGTTATTTCATCACAGACGGGCTTGATTATGCTTTTGACCACCATTTTCAGCAAAATATACAGTTTGATTTGAGTGTCATTGAGATTGTGAATCAAGCACTTTTCTCCTTTGGTAAAGCAAATTCTCCACTCCTTGTAGAAATTGTCACTTCCTTTAAAGCCTACAGGCACAACATGTGCCTCCATACGTGATATGTCATTTAGTAGTTGTGGTGTTGGCCATCCATATTGACGGGGCCTTGTGAGCCAGGATTGTAGAAGGTCTGGACAGAAGCACCAGATTGATTGTACGGCATCATAGTGACCACTGTATTCATTTGAAAATGAATTAGATGGTCCACTAATGTTTTCATACTGACAACCCTCTCCATTAAACGTATCATGTTGTATTAAGGCTTGTTTTATCATTTTAACATAGAAGTCACTGGACAAATACCTATCACCCGACTCAGACTGAAATAATGAATCCTGTATATAAGTTCTGCTGACCCTGCTACCAAGAGATACTAGTTTAAGTCTTGTATACCCTGGAGATGTTTCCCGAGTATCTGTCTGGAACACTGTCATGTTCCTCAAGTTTGTAAAATGTTGAATGTTGTCAGTACAAACAACATCATGATGCACTAACATTAAGTCGCTGTCACTTTCAAATGGAGCTGTGAGTCCCTCTCCCTTACTACCAGCAAAGATGCCATGGAGATCCTCATACTTTTGGGTCATAAGTTTCATATGTGTATCATTCATGAGTATCCTACACTTGACCATGTCCTGATTATAGCCTAGACAGTCTAATGACCGTGACACAATCCTGGAATATTCTGGATCTGATGCCATTTTTAATACTTCATCCTACCATTATCATTCATTTCAGATCAGAAATATATACACATTTTAAGGACAAGTCCTTCATTTATTCCCTATGAAAATATTTTCTAAGATTTGTTTCATAGTAAGGCATGTCTATCATGATATTTTACCTACACAAATTGTAGGGTGCAATACTGGTTTTGAGCTATCTGAAGGTAAGTATATGACCAATTTTACATTTTTGGCAAATTGCCTACACTTTCAGTACAACTTAATTCCTTTTAAAGGAAGTTTAATCACAATTATCAAATCAAATTCAATTTTGTTCAAATTCAATGTATTGGCTCCTATTCTATGTAGTAAAAAACACACTATTTGTGGCAAATAAGAGTGGAATATTTGTTGTGGTCTTGGAGAGCCTTAAAATGTTACGGATGTTTTTGGAGTGAAAAAAGGTGTGTCGACCAAAACATATTTCCTATGAATAGATTTTCTTCCTAAACTACTGCTTTGTTAACCAATACTTGTACTTTAAGATATGAAACCTAAACTACTGCTTTGTTAGCCAATACTGTGTGCTTTAAGATATGAAATTAATAAAGATATGTAACAGTTGCAGTTCTTGTTTTTGAGAAAAAATAAATAAAATGTATAACCTGTATATTTCTAAGAATGTATAACTTTCATCTTTAACTGTTTACATATACATACCCATGATTTATACAGACACTAATCAAATCAGGAATAGTTCATGTTTTTAGTAAATTCTTACTTTTAAACAGACATTAATGCAAACGGAGGTCATGAACAACTAGTGAAATGACTTGTTAACTTGTGAAAGTTTTTAGATGATCAAGTTCTGTAACTTTTCATGTAGCTGGTTAAGTGCTCCAGGATTTTAGATTACAGTTCTCCAACTTCTGTTTCAGATAGTTGATTAAGTTCCCAAGTGTTTAGATGACTGGTCGAGTTCTCCAGGCTTTCAGATTACAGTTCTTCAACATATGTTTCAGATAATTGGTTAAGTTCCCAAGTGTGTTCAGATGACTGGTCAAGTTCTCCACAGCTATTTAAGATTGCCTTTTAAATTCTGCATAACTATTTTAGATTACTGGTTAAATTTGCCAACAACTGTTGCAGATAACTGGTTTAGTTCTCCAAGTTTCCAGATAACTGGTTAAAAGCTCCAAGTTTCTACTAGTTCTCTAAGTTTAAGAGAATTTTTCAGGGATGGTTTCCGATATTAATTCCTGAAATATATTAGAACATTTTAGGAGTTTAGTTTTGAACATATTTCAGGGTCAACTTACAAAATATGATTAGCATATTTTAACATATTTTCCCCAACATTCATCGCAGCTCTACTGTTATGATCTTTTATTGACAATATACTGATTATCTAGATTTCAGCCTTACCAACTTCTGACAGTTTGAGAACTGGT
Organism: Cyrtodaria siliqua; assembly: GCA_037043455.1. Classification (NCBI taxonomy): domain Eukaryota; kingdom Metazoa; phylum Mollusca; class Bivalvia; order Adapedonta; family Hiatellidae; genus Cyrtodaria; species Cyrtodaria siliqua. The sequence goes on along the minus strand of JAWPHD010001400.1, from coordinate 213,122 downwards.
TTGGCGATTTGGTCGCAAATAATATGCTGGTTCTGTTATATTAAAAGGCATAAACAATATAAATAATGCAAATTACACTACACAATTGTTGATCCAAAACCTGCCACGGTGTTCAAGTCATGTGCTTCTTAAAGTATGGGTTTACTCACGGGTGCTTAAAATACCCAAGATTGAATAAGCGTAATATAAATTAAGAGTTTCATTTCACGTTCCAGTATGAGGTTGGCTGGTTTAAGCCGTTATATTTGTTGATTATAGAGTACAGATTTCAAAATATATGAGTTATATAATTATATACCTCGTCGTCAATAGATATAGAAACGGTGTACACGTTCGGGAATAGCACCACCAGCATTGCTTTGGCAATACCGAGAGTTTAAGATGGATGATTTTCGGTAATGCAGGCGTGTGATGAAAATTTACGGAATTATTTTAAACCACCGCGGCGGAGGCGTAATGGTAGAGCCACATGTTGTCAGTGTGTGGCAGCACTAAAAGTTAAAAGCTCACTGATACATGATACAAGTATATAGTCACCATCCTGACATGACTGAATGATAGACAGATTGTTCAAAGCAATATTAAACACCATACATACATATATACTGTAACAGTGTTTCATTGAGAGACCACATACGTCAGATGGGGACGTAAATCAGCTGGTCTCATGTATAGAAGTCTATCCTCCGAGCACGTTTAAGAACCATATGAATCTATTCGTTAGTAAGAGTTAAGTGCAAGATCCCGTGTTCATATGTACAATCCACTCTCTCTCTCTCTCTGTGGTGGCTTTAAATAACCTATGCTATGTTGATGAGCCATAATACAACATTCAATTTACATTGAGATACCAAAATAACCAAAATATATGATGAAGGATGTTGATCATTCATGTTGATTTAAAGGGGTTATTGCACTTTTTTTAAACAACATTTACTTAAAAGGGCTCTGAAAAACTTGAAAAAAAATGAAAGAATTATAAACATGCAAAACAAAATAAAGGTGATATGACCTATTGAAAATGTGCAATGAAATATAAATGGAGGTGGCCATCTTGGAACGATGACGTCATCGCGCCTTTTTACCATATATGGCATATTGACAAAACAATTTTTATAGTTCTCCGGCCATGTTTTGCTTCGTGAACAGGTTTATGTTTATTTAAATCGAAATCAATACACAACAATAGATATTTACAATTCACACATTGCAATATATGTGAAAAGCGAGAATAAGATTTTATTTAATGACGTAGAAAACTTTGAACAGGTAAATTAATCCACAGGTAAATGTATTTATCAATTATATGGCAGTAGTTGTGCAGCTATACAATTCAGATTTGCCTCATTTCCCCGTGCAGTCACGCAGTGTTAAAAGTAGTATCGACGTCATGCAAATATTATTTTTTTTTACATAAAACTTAGTAGCGGTTTTCAATGTATGTTTCTCTCCGAGACTATCAGGAAATGTTCATAAAATGTTTAAGAGTTACAATTGTTAATTGATAATACTACAAAAAGGGTGGCCATTCATCTTTAAGGCAAAATCACTGCAAATTGATTAAAAATAAATATACAAATGTAAAATGTATACATGGCATGCTTATTTTCCATTTGCAGTGATTTTTAATTAGCAGTGATTTTCTTTGCACTGAAACATTTTCCAATATGCCATATATGGTAAAAAGGCGCGATGATGTCATCGTTCCAAGATGGCCACCTCCGTTTATATTTCTTTACACATTTTCAATAGGTCATATCTCTTTTATTTTTAGTTGCATTTTGATAATTCTTTTAGCTTTTTTCAAGTTTTTCAGAGCCCTTTTAAATAAAAGTTGTTTAAAAATAGTGCATCAACCTCTTTAACAATTTGCATGTTTGGCTGGCCGCCATCTTATGCTCGATCTACGTTTAAAAAAATACATGGTTTACATTTGTGGCCTCATATATTTATTTCGATATAAATGAGTCTTTGATCAAGAAAGTTCATATCAGTATCGAAGCTATCTAATCTATTTTGTGTTGTGGTACTTAAATGGGTTGATGCACTATTTTCAAACACATTTATTTAAAAGAGCTCTGAAAAACTTGAAAAAAGCTGAAAGATCTATCAAAATGCCATGAAAAATGAAGATGATATGACCTACAGAAAATGTACAACGAACATAGATGGAGGCGGCCTTCTTGGAACGATGACATCATCGCGTCTGTTTGCCATATATGGCTTATTGACAAAATGCCTTTTAAAGCAAAGAAAATCACTGCAAATGAAAAATAAGCATACAATGTATACATTTTTTTTATCTGTATATTTATATTATATATATGGAGCAGTGATTTTCTTGCTTTAAAATACATTTGACTGCCTCCATTTATGTTGTTTGCATATTTTTTAATAGGTCATATCTTCTTTGCTTTTCATGGCATTTTGATAATTCTTTCAAACTTTTTCAGAGCCCTTTAAAATACATCTTGTTTGAAAATAGTGCATCAACCCCTTTAAAAATCCAACTCAGTTTTATCAATTTTTTCAGAACAGTCTCTCAGCCTTCATCTGATAATAACATTTTTCTCTTAAAATGGAGAAAATTAACTGTTTGTGATACCATGGACATATATACTGGATGCGAAACGTTCTATACATTCATTGCACAGACCTAATAACAAACAGATAGGAAACTTCCTATCTTAACCGATGAAGTAACCAAAATATCACATGGCACCTTAACTTTTCCGTCTTCTCTCTCAATTCAAACTGAATAGAAAAATGGGATTATAATAATTTATGTTTATTTTCAAAATAAGAAATTGTATAAAAAGATGTTTTTATGTCTGTGGTTCCTTGTTAATCCCCTACCGTCCGGACAGGAGGGGACTTTAGGTTTTTCCCCCCATCCGTCCGTCCGTCTATCTGTCTGTCCGTCTGTCATTCTTTTGTCCGGACTGTAACTTTGTCATGCATTGTGGGATTTTTAAACAACTTAGCACAAATGTTCACCCTAATGAGATGGCATGCCGCGCGCAAGACCCAGGTCCGTAGCTCAAAGGTCAAGGTCACACTTGGAGGTTAAAAGTCGAAATAGGCTTGTCCGGATCGTAACTTTGTCATGCATCGTGGAATTTTGAAATAACTTGGTACAAATATTCACCATAATATGATGGTGTGTCGCGCGCAAGACTCAGGTCCGTAGCTCAAAGGTCAAGGTCACAGATGGAGGTTAAAGGTCAGAAATAGGCTTGTCCGGGCTGTAACTTTGTCATGCAGTGGGATTTTGAAATAACTTGGCACAAATGTTCACCATAATGAGACGACGTGTCAAGCACAAGACCCGGTAGGGGACTATGGCCGTCCCTCGGGGACTGCTTCTTGAAAATTATGCACAGAATGGCGATTAAACTTTTCCCTGATTACTCGACAGAATTAGACAGGGTACAAGTTATATACCAGTCATGGTGAATATAAATGGACAGGGTTACATGTATATACCATACATGAGGCTTGTAAAGGGGTTTTGGTGATTAAGGCTTTTCGCCATTTTAGTTTTGGGGATATGGGATATTAACCAAAATAATTAAAGGGATATGTGACATTGATTTTGGAGAATATGGATTATTTTCCAAGTGACAAAAAAAGAAAGAAAGAAGAAACAGTTTTGATACTGCTGAAGTCTTTTTTCAATCATTTTTGTTGCAAAGTAGTACATAATAACAAGAGGTCAATGACCTTGAAGCTCTACTGATAGGTTTTTGATAGCAAGATTGGCATTCCTGTGAAGTTTCATGAAAATCCGTCAAGTAGTTTCAGAGGAGTAGTTTTCATTATATAACTCTATGTAAACAAAGTTGGCCGCTGGCGGCCATATTTAACGTCAAATCAAATTTTTTGACAAGGATCAACATCATGTCATACTGATCATTTTAGAAAAAGTCCCATATCAATATCACTTATAGTTTTCAAGTAGTAGTTGCTACAAAATTGTATTTTGAAAACCTATTTTTAGCCATGGTGGCCATCTTGAATTTTCTGCCGACCTGAAATTTTGCTAGGATCAATAAGACATCGAGAGCAACAATCCTGCGAAGTTTCATGAAAATCCTTCGAGTAGTTACAGAGGAGTAGTTGCTACAAGTTTTTACTAGATAACTCTATGTAAACAAAGATGGCTTCTGACAGAAATGTTTAACATCGAATCATTATTTTTAGCCTTGGCGGCCATCTTGAATTTCAGGCCGACCTGAAGTTTTGCTAGGATCAATTAGACATCTAGAGCAACATTCGTGTGAAGTTTCATGAAAATCCGTCAAGTAGTTTCAGAGGAGTAGTCACTACAAGTTTATAACTCTATGTAAACAAAGATGGCCGCTGGCAGAAATGTTTAACGTCGAATCAAAATAATTTTTGACAAGGATCAACATCATGTCATACTGATCATTTTAGGAAAAGTAGTTTCAGAGGCGTAGTCGCTAAAAGTTTTCATTATATAACACTATGTAAACAAAGATGGCCGCTGGCAGCCATGTTTAATGTCGATTCAAACTATATTTCGGCAAGGATCAACATCATTCCAAACTGATCATTTTAGAAAAAGTCCCATATCAATATCACTTAAAGTTTTCAAGAAGTACTCGCTACAAACTTGTTTTTTGAAAATATATTTTCAGCTGTGGCGGTCATCTTGAATTTCCGACAACCTGAAATGTTTCTAGGATCATTTAGACATCAAGAGCAACATTCCTGGTAAGTTTCATGGAAATCCGTCGAGTAGTTTCAGAGGAGTAGTCGCTACAAATGTTTACTAAATAACTCTATGTTAACAAAGATGGCCACTGGCAGCCATGTTTAACGTTGAATCAAAACTATTTTCGACAAGGACCAACATCATGTCATGCTGATCATTTTAGAAAAGTCCCATATCAATATCACTTAGAGTTTTCAAGAAGTACTCGCTACCATCTTGTTTATTAAAAATCTATTTTTAGATTTGGCGGCCATCTTGGATTTCACATAAACATGGATTTTGCTAGGATCAACTAGATTTCATGGGCAACATTTCTATAAAGTTTCATGAGAATCCATTCAGTAGTTTCAGAGGAGTAGTCGCTACATGAAAAAGTTTACGGACGAACAGAAGGACGTACGGACGACGGACACTGCACCACGGCAATTACATGTTGCACGGTTATTTATCCAGGTGGACCTATTTACAAGAAATTTGTATAGGTGTCATTGCAGGATTGATTTTCCTTCTGCATCTTATGTAGGAATGATGTATGTCAAGAGACAAAAAAATGCACATTTTCCCCCATAGAAAATTTAGAAACACATACCAATCAAAAGATCAATTGTTCGGCAATAGAAAAATGCAGTAAAAACAGGGGGTTATGTATCATTGTTTGCAATGTTTTATTGTGTAGAATTGGACTTGGATTTCAGGTAAACATTTATTTTGGTCTCAGATGTGTGTTTCAAAATGTGTTATAAGTGCAAACGTAGTCATTATAAATGAAATATTTACCTACTTTGAACCTTCTCCCTTATGATCGTGGCGTAGGCATAGTGGTGGTGGCTCCCTTGATTAAGGTCTCTCACTGCTATTATCTCCCCTGAAAGCTTTTGGACATAGAGACAAAGGAAAACAAAAATAAATCTTTTTTTCCTCAGTTTAGGCAATTTTGAATTTAAAAAATAGTGTTATCTTTGCAGATGAAACAGAAAATCCCATGTTGATATGAGATTTCATTCAAATTTCAGAAGTGTTTGACCGAAGCACCACATATTCAGCTAGATAGTGTATGAATTTCATATTTTTCAAAGAGGTCACATAAACATGAACGAGAAGGAAAGAAAATTGGCTAACTTATGTATTTTATTGATTTAAATTACTGATCTTGGCTTTAAGAAGATATTAAACCAACAACAAGGTCAGCTTCCCAACTAAGAAGCGAAGATGCTGGAAAAGGCTGCACAGTTACCATATGGGAAATTAATTGTGGTGTGAAGTCTTGATGTTCTGCATAAGGGTAGTGCTGGGACTGGTCTACCTGGTGTATAATGTGACTGGGAGGCGTATAATGTCTCAAAGATTGTTAAAAACAACATTCAGCGTACCGGTATGTACGCACGCACATACAATAAGTAGATGATACACATCTTGTGTTTTTTTCAATTTTGTCAAACTGTGGTTGCCATGGCAATAAAATGGAAAATAAGTATTTCAAATATGGATCATGTGTTTATTTTTATAAAAGTTTATGTGTGAATCTGGAGCAGTCAAGAGAAAATGCAAATGTGTTGTTTTTTCTTCATTTTGCAAAAATATCCTTGATTTAATAAAAAATTGTTACTATGGCTGTTCAAAAAGAATACGTTATTGTGTAATATTACTTAGATTAATATCGGTAAATAAGGCGAACTGGTAGTGGACATGTATTGCTATGTAATACTAGAATAGCAATACTAGAGTATCTTGTAAATTATAGATTAATGCGCTGATTGCACTGAATGATTACTCTACAGAATTGGACAGTGTACCAGTTATATAATATATATATATTATATATGGTGAATAGGACGTCTTCTTTTTTAAAACGAAAAATTAGTAGACCCTCTTTGAATTGTTAAAAAATATAAATGGTTTGCAATGTTTTATTGTGTAGATTTGGTGACTGGTCTTGTATTTTAGGTAAACATATGTTTTAATCTCAAATGTGTGGATCAAAATTAGTAAAAAGTTAACATATATCATCAGCCATGTTTAATGTCGATTCAAACTATATTTCGGCAAGGATCAACATCATTCCAAACTGATCATTTTAGAAAAAGTCCCATATCAATATCACTTAAAGTTTTCAAGAAGTACTCGCTACAAACTTGTTTTTTGAAAATATATTTTCAGCTGTGGCGGTCATCTTGAATTTCCGACAACCTGAAATGTTTCTAGGATCATTTAGACATCAAGAGCAACATTCCTGGTAAGTTTCATGGAAATCCGTCGAGTAGTTTCAGAGGAGTAGTCGCTACAAATGTTTACTAAATAACTCTATGTAAACAAAGATGGCCACTGGCAGCCATGTTTAACGTTGAATCAAAACTATTTTCGACAAGGACCAACATCATGTCATGCTGATCATTTTAGAAAAGTCCCATATCAATATCACTTAGAGTTTTCAAGAAGTACTCGCTACCATCTTGTTTATTAAAAATCTATTTTTAGATTTGGCGGCCATCTTGGATTTCACATAAACATGGATTTTGCTAGGATCAACTAGATTTCATGGGCAACATTTCTATAAAGTTTCATGAGAATCCATTCAGTAGTTTCAGAGGAGTAGTCGCTACATGAAAAAGTTTACGGACGGACAGAAGGACGTACGGACGACGGACACTGCACCACGGCAATTACATGTTGCACGGTTATTTATCCAGGTGGACCTATTTACAAGAAATTTGTATAGGTGTCATTGCAGGATTGATTTTCCTTCTGCATCTTATGTAGGAATGATGTATGTCAAGAGACAAAAAAATGCACATTTTCCCCCATAGAAAATTTAGAAACACATACCAATCAAAAGATCAATTGTTCGGCAATAGAAAAATGCAGTAAAAACAGGGGGTTATGTATCATTTGTTTGCAATGTTTTATTGTGTAGAATTGGACTTGGATTTCAGGTAAACATTTATTTTGGTCTCAGATGTGTGTTTCAAAATGTGTTATAAGTGCAAACGTAGTCATTATAAATGAAATATTTACCTACTTTGAACCTTCTCCCTTATGATCGTGGCGTAGGCATAGTGGTGGTGGCTCCCTTGATTAAGGTCTCTCACTGCTATTATCTCCCCTGAAAGCTTTTGGACATAGAGACAAAGGAAAACAAAAATAAATCTTTTTTTCCTCAGTTTAGGCAATTTTGAATTTAAAAAATAGTGTTATCTTTGCAGATGAAACAGAAAATCCCATGTTGATATGAGATTTCATTCAAATTTCAGAAGTGTTTGACCGAAGCACCACATATTCAGCTAGATAGTGTATGAATTTCATATTTTTCAAAGAGGTCACATAAACATGAACGAGAAGGAAAGAAAATTGGCTAACTTATGTATTTTATTGATTTAAATTACTGATCTTGGCTTTAAGAAGATATTAAACCAACAACAAGGTCAGCTTCCCAACTAAGAAGCGAAGATGCTGGAAAAGGCTGCACAGTTACCATATGGGAAATTAATTGTGGTGTGAAGTCTTGATGTTCTGCATAAGGGTAGTGCTGGGACTGGTCTACCTGGTGTATAATGTGACTGGGAGGGGTATAATGTCTCAAAGATTGTTAAAAACAACATTCAGCGTACCGGTATGTACGCACGCACATACAATAAGTAGATGATACACATCTTGTGTTTTTTTCAATTTTGTCAAACTGTGGTTGCCATGGCAATAAAATGGAAAATAAGTATTTCAAATATGGATCATGTGTTTATTTTTATAAAAGTTTATGTGTGAATCTGGAGCAGTCAAGAGATAATGCAAATGTGTTGTTTTTTCTTCATTTTGCAAAAATATCCTTGATTTAATAAAAAAATGTTACTATGGCTGTTCAAAAAGAATACGTTATTGTGTAATATTACTTAGATTAATATCGGTAAATAAGGCGAACTGGTAGTGGACATGTATTGCTATGTAATACTAGAATAGCAATACTAGAGTATCTTGTAAATTATAGATTAATGCGCTGATTGCACTGAATGATTACTCTACAGAATTGGACAGTGTACCAGTTATATAATATATATATATTATATATGGTGAATAGGACGTCTTCTTTTTTAAAACGAAAAATTAGTAGACCCTCTTTGAATTGTTAAAAAATATAAATGGTTTGCAATGTTTTATTGTGTAGATTTGGTGACTGGTCTTGTATTTTAGGTAAACATATGTTTTAATCTCAAATGTGTGGATCAAAATTAGTAAAAAGTTAACATATATCATCAGCCATGTTTAATGTCGATTCAAACTATATTTCGGCAAGGATCAACATCATTCCAAACTGATCATTTTAGAAAAAGTCCCATATCAATATCACTTAAAGTTTTCAAGAAGTACTCGCTACAAACTTGTTTTTTGAAAATATATTTTCAGCTGTGGCGGCCATCTTGAATTTCCGACAACCTGAAATGTTTCTAGGATCATTTAGACATCAAGAGCAACATTCCTGGTAAGTTTCATGGAAATCCGTCGAGTAGTTTCAGAGGAGTAGTCGCTACAAATGTTTACTAAATAACTCAATGTAAACAAAGATGGCCACTGGCAGCCATGTTTAACGTTGAATCAAAACTATTTTCGACAAGGACCAACATCATGTCATGCTGATCATTTTAGAAAAGTCCCATATCAATATCACTTAGAGTTTTCAAGAAGTACTCGCTACCATCTTGTTTATTAAAAATCTATTTTTAGATTTGGCGGCCATCTTGGATTTCACATAAACATGGATTTTGCTAGGATCAACTAGATTTCATGGGCAACATTTCTATAAAGTTTCATGAGAATCCATTCAGTAGTTTCAGAGGAGTAGTCGCTACATGAAAAAGTTTACGGACGGACAGAAGGACGTACGGACGACGGACACTGCACCACGGCAATTACATGTTGCACGGTTATTTATCCAGGTGGACCTATTTACAAGAAATTTGTATAGGTGTCATTGCAGGATTGATTTTCCTTCTGCATCTTATGTAGGAATGATGTATGTCAAGAGACAAAAAAATGCACATTTTCCCCCATAGAAAATTTAGAAACACATACCAATCAAAAGATCAATTGTTCGGCAATAGAAAAATGCAGTAAAAACAGGGGGTTATGTATCATTTGTTTGCAATGTTTTATTGTGTAGAATTGGACTTGGATTTCAGGTAAACATTTATTTTGGTCTCAGATGTGTGTTTCAAAATGTGTTATAAGTGCAAACGTCATTATAAATGAAATATTTACCTACTTTGAACCTTCTCCCTTATGATCGTGGCGTAGGCATAGTGGTGGTGGCTCCCTTGATTAAAGGTCTCTCACTGCTATTATCTCCCCTGAAAGCTTTTGGACATAGAGACAAAGGAAAACAAAAAAAAATATTTTTTTCCTCAGTTTTAGGCAATTTTGAATTTAAAAAATAGTGTTATCTTTGCAGATGAAACAGAAAATCCCATGTTGATATGAGATTTCATTCAAATTCAGAAGTGTTTGACCGAAGCACCACATATTCAGCTAGATAGTGTATGAATTTCATATTTTTCAAAGAGGTCACATAAACATGAACGAGAAGGAAAGAAAATTGGCTAACTTATGTATTTTATTGATTTAAATTACTGATCTTGGCTTTAAGAAGATATTAAACCAACAACAAGGTCAGCTTCCCAACTAAGAAGCGAAGATGCTGGAAAAGGCTGCACAGTTACCATATGGGAAATTAATTGTGGTGTGAAGTCTTGATGTTCTGCATAAGGGTAGTGCTGGGACTGGTCTACCTGGTGTATAATGTGACTGGGAGGGGTATAATGTCTCAAAGATTGTTAAAAACAACATTCAGCGTACCGGTATGTACGCACGCACATACAATAAGTAGATGATACACATCTTGTGTTTTTTTCAATTTTGTCAAACTGTGGTTGCCATGGCAATAAAATGGAAAATAAGTATTTCAAACATGGATCATGTGTTTATTTTTATAAAAGTTTATGTGTGAATCTGGAGCAGTCAAGAGATAATGCAAATGTGTTGTTTTTTCTTCATTTTGCAAAAATATCCTTGATTTAATAAAAAATTGTTACTATGGCTGTTCAAAAAGAATACGTTATTCTGTAATATTACTTAGATTAATATCGGTAAATAAGGCGAACTGGTAGTGGACATGTATTGCTATGTAATACTAGAATAGCAATACTAGAGTATCTTGTAAATTATAGATTAATGCGCTGATTGCACTGAATGATTACTCTACAGAATTGGACAGTGTACCAGTTATATAATATATATATATTACATATGGTGAATAGGACGTCTTCTTTTTTAAAACGAAAAATTAGTAGACCCTCTTTGAATTGTTAAAAAATATAAATGGTTTGCAATGTTTTATTGTGTAGATTTGGTGACTGGTCTTGTATTTTAGGTAAACATATGTTTTAATCTCAAATGTGTGGATCAAAATTAGTAAAAAGTTAACATATATCATCAAAAAGTGAAATATTTACCTACTTTTAATCAGACTCATTCTTTATCACCATGACAGTGGATTAGTGACAGTAGCTCCCTTGCTAGATGTCCCGCATATAATTAAAGGGGTGGTGCTAGGTCTGCTCTACTTGTTCTGCATATAACGGGGTGGTGCTAGGTCTGGTCTACCTGGTGTCAGTATAATGTGTCTGGGTTAGGTATCATGTCTGAAAGAATGTTAAAAGCCATGTTTAAACACACAGGCACACTCATTACATACATGCTTACATACTTGATTTATTATATGATGTTTGAAATAATGCCCTTCAAAACGAGACAATATGCCTTTGAAAGTTAATGACCCTGAGCATGCCACACAGTGTTTGGTAAGCTTGCATTAGAACAAAAACGATCACGTCTGTCTGTTTATGAGGTGGCATAACATGGTGGACCAGGGTGGTGTAATCAGTGTGGTTAAACATGTATCATGTTTGAGAAAAAAGTTGGTCTTTAATGTTTAATGCTACACATTTCTCCATTGGCTAACGTCCCAAATTTATGATGATTATGATTGTGATGTCACATAACATTGTAAAGAACGACATCATAAGATAAAGTCAACAAAATGCCGCATTCACCCATGAATTTGAGTTCACTTTGAGCCTTCGAATCAGGTGATCTATTGAGATCACCCTTTGTCTGTCGTCCGTCCATCGGACGACTTTTTCTCAGAAACCCCTTGGTCAATTTTGACTTGACATGGATGATTCGTAGATTAATGCTTACATAAGGAAAATCTTTAAAAGTCTTCTTCTCTCATATATTACATGTAGCATCAACTTATGATCTTCTACCAAGTTTGTTCAAATGATGATCCTGTGGTCAAATCTGGCCTTTTATATTTGGAAATAGTGGAACTGAACTGAATGTTGTTTAACGGCTTATCAATACAGTATAGATTATTTAGAGCCGTCCCAGAGAGAGGGGAAGGATACATAGGAATCCGGGAACCTGCCCTACTCTTAATATCGAATAGACTCCTATGGTTCTTTAACGTGCTCGGAGGAGAGACCGATACACGGGACCGCCCGGTTTACGTCCCCATCCGACGGACGAGGCTAAGGGAAAGTGTCTTGCTCAAGAACACACCAACGGAACTCAGTGGCACCACGGAAGATTGAACCCGGGGCCTCCGGTTACAAATCCGCCGCTCTACCGACTGCGCCACGCCAGCCCTCTTTAATATTCAGATATATTGCAGTGTGTCCCTTTAATATTCAGAAAGATTGGTGTGTGTGTGTCTCTTTAATATTCAGAAATATTGCTGTGTGTCGCTTTAATATTCAGAAAGATTGGTGTTTGTCCCTTTAATATTCAGAAAGATTGATGTGTGTCCCTTTAATATTCAGAAATATTGCTGTGTGTTCCTTTAACATTCAAAAAGGTATGTCCCTTTAATATTCAAAGAAATACTTGATGATAAGGTATAATATCATATTTCTGAAGAAGTCAAATATATTATGTTTCAGAAGAAAGAGGAAAAAAGATTTACTCTTTGACAATATTATCATTCCCCACCTACCTGCCAACCTGTTTATAATCAAATTCATTTTAAATTTTAATCAAATTTTAAACAAAGTTATGGATTAAACTGTACACAAATGTGTAATTAGCTGGATAACACTATAACCCTGTGATTTAAGACAACTCACCTGTAATTTGTTGAGAGTAAATTGGTAAAACATTTTGTATTAACATCATTTGGGTTTTTACTAATTGTCTAGTTTCACTTTTCATAATGGGAAGTAACTCTGTATAGGATGTCAGGTGCAGTGTATCTGTACTTTTGTAGTTTTGTATTCAGAAACACAGCGAATGAAGTATGCAATACCTTGTCAGAAAATCTCATAGTAATGTATGACTTAGTTGTTTGTCAGCATAGTCACAGAATAATTTATGACTTATTTGTTTGTCAGAATAGTCACATAATAAGTTGTATATCAATGAAACCGACACTTTTAATGGTAAATAAAAATACCTTACTGTTCAAAATATGTTGAGAAATAAAGTTGGTTGTTTGTCAGAATAGTCACATAATCATTTATAGGTTTATGACTAAGTTGTTTGTCAGAATAGTCACACAAGATTTGTTTGACTTACTTTTTTGTCAGAATAGTCACAGAATACATTATGCCTTAGTTGTTTGTCAGAATAGTCACAAAATATATTATGCCTTAGTTGTTTGTCAGAATAGTCACAAAATGCATTAGTCCTCAGTTTGTCAGAATAGTCACAAAATACTTCATGAACAATTTGTTTTTCAGAATAGTCACATGATAATTTATGCCTTAGTTGTTTGTCAGCATAGTCACATAATGCCTTAGTTGTTTGTCAGAATAGTCACATAATGCCTTAGTTGTTTGTCAGCATAGTCACATAATGCCTTAGTTGTTTGTCAGAATAGTCACATAATGCCTTAGTTGTTTGTCAGCATAGTCACATAATGCCTTAGTTGTTTATCAGAATAGTCGAAAAATGATGTATGCCTTAGTTGTTTTTCAGAACAGTCACAACAGTTTATGCCTTAGTAGTTTGTTAGAATAGTCACATAATACTTTATGACAAAGAAGTTTATCAAAAATGTCACAGAATATTTTATGACTTAATTCTTTGGCAGTATAGTAACAGTAGTAGCCTAATTTGATGTGTTAAGGCCTGAGGTGGTTTGCCCCCTGGTGTAGAATGTCTGATCGGAAGCTTCATCCGTCATCTCATCTCCACCTAAAGTTGCTGTTCCAATATAACCTAATTTGATGTATTAATGGGACATACTCGTACATCCCATTTAATTTAGTCCCAGATCATCACTAACATTCAGAAGCTAAGGGTTTGCGGTTACTTGTCAATGTGAATAATTCAGTTCAATTCAACTCACTGCTTTATGGTTCAATATTGATTTGTTTATTTGTTACAACATAAAACAAAACATTACACTACATTCTTGTGGATATGTTTATTGTAAATGCTAACAATTCTTCCTTCTCTTTTAAGTATTTGTTAGACCAACTCTCCATTATTATTTCATGCAATCAAAGGTTCTTAAAGAGACACTTGTCAATTTTGTTTCTTAAACATCTGGCTAGTTTTCAATATTTGTAGCAATTATTAAGAAAACAAATACGGTAAAAATTAATGAAATACAAATAAAACATTGGCATGCAGCTTCAAAGTAAAGCAACATTAAATCAAGGTGCTGATTTCTGTAAATACCTGAAGATAATTGTGCCTTTCTGTGCCTCTTTAATATTCAGAAATATTGCTGTGTGTCTCTTTAATATTCAAAAAAGATTGCTGTACAGTGTCCCCTTAGTGTTCAGAAATATTGCTGTGTGTCCCTTTAATATTCAAAAAGATTGATGTGTGTCTCTTTTATATTCGGAAAGATTGGTGTGTGTCCCTTTTATATTCTGAAAGATTGATGTGTGTCCCTTTTATATTCAGAAAGATTGATGTGTGTCCCTTTTATATTCAGAACTATTGATTTGTGTCCCTTTTATATTCAGAAAGATTGATGTGTGTAGAACTATTGATGTGTGTCCCTTTTATATTCAGAAAGACTGATGTGTGTCTCTTTTATATTCCGAAATATTGATGTGTGTCCCTTTAATATTCAGAAATATTGCTATATGTCTCTTTAATATTCAAAAAAGATTGCTGTACAGTGTCCCTTTAGTGTTCAGAAATATCGCTGTGTGTCCCTTTAATATTCAGAAAGAGTGATGTGTACTGGCGGCGCTCTTGTTACATAATTGATCATAATTGTTTAGTTTCACTTTCATAATGGGAAGTAACTCTGTATAGTCAATCTTCCCCCACCCACCTGCCACCCTGTTTACAATCAAAGTCATTTTAAGCTAACAATTTTAACAAATTTATAGGATACACTATAAAATACACTATCAATTCATCTTTATTTATTAATTACTCAGTTTCACACAGGTGAAATGCATAAGTATATACAATTTACAACAAGTAGTTTTCAAATAGTCACAAATGGCAAATCATACATAAGCATACACAATCAACGATCACACACGTTTTGCAGGAGAACACTATTTAAACAGCTAATATCAATTTGTTAATTAGGTTGCATTGAATAATAAATTAAATGAGAATGTAATATAAATACTGCATATCATTATTTTTTTATTAAATGTTCGTTTGGGACGAAACATAAAAGGACGAATGTATTGAATAATGAGTAAGTACAATACATTTTCCAATATGGACGTGAAACATGTTGTTTACAGAAATCGAACCTATTTAATCTTTTATAGAACGTTTATGAATTAAGATAAAGTAGTTTATGCGTAAGTAAAGGGTGCTATCTCTAGTCCCGGTCTCTATTAAAATAAGCATGTATGATGACAATATACATTTAGTTGTAGTTTACAATTTTTAATGTACTGGATTGTCTGACATGTATATTTTCTATTTTTAGACAATTATTGGAAATTTGGTTTGTTGTGTATTAAGGCTATTAACTGTAAGTATACCGTATACTTGCTTCTTCTAAATATAACAATGGACAAACAATTTATAAATAGAGTAGTCATATTTCAAAATTTAACAGTTAAATAATAATTGAATTGAATCTTGATTTAGAAGACCATTTTTTGGTAATAGCTTAAAAAGTTTATGTCGCTGAAACTTTATTCGGATAGCGTCTTATTTTTTTAAGAAAATAGTTTTCGTCAAGGACAGTCAAAAGTAACACCATTTACTTTTGAAGGACAGTATTTGTTGTGTACATGTGTTGTCAAAATAAACAACCATTACATACTGAATGGTACAATATAGGCTTGCATCCAACTCTCATACTTCTTACAAATATTATGCTTTACATTCTACACAAATATTTACATCAACATATTTACATTTGTTTGTTAGCCGTAACCTTTATGACTTCCAATAAGTATGAGTCTTACCGAAACGAAAAATAAGAACTCATAAAGGACAGTTCATGTGGTAAAGCTTTAAGATTGAGTTTCATTCTAGTATAATAATGGTAACCATACTAGAAACAGAAAAAGAAAAAAGTTATTATTAATATTTAATTTATGTATTCATTTTTATTCTTGTTTTTAATAATATTTTTAAGCCATATTTATAGTTTTAACTATTTGCTCTATAAAGTAGCTTAGCCTTTTAAGTTCCTGTACATTTTCAGTTGAGAGTAACTGTTGAAATTTTAACATATTTGGCCTTGTATAATAGTACCTTTGGATATATTTTTTTCTAATATCTTCAAATTTTGAGCATTTTAATAGGTAGTGAAACTCATCACCAATATCATTACAATGAGGGCACTTTCTTTCGTTATTCGGGATGGATCTCCAACGGCCAACTTCGATTGGTAGCTTATGATTTCTCGTTAGAAACCTGATGAGTAGTTTACAGTAAAAGGTTGGTAACATTTTAATATAGATGCTTTGTTTAAATTCTGTTTTAAATAATTTATAAATATTGGTGTTAGATGTTCTATCTATTTCTGAATGCCAGTTTTGAATAAATATATCTTTCAACTTTTGGTAGGATGATTTAATTAACCATTTTGCATTTGAAAAACTCTGGCTATACCAGATTCCAGAGTAACCCGAAGTACATAGTATGTTTTTAATATTGTCTATCCAAGGGGACTTTATCTTTCTTTTTGATACCAGTTCTTGTATCAGCATATACATTTTTGAAGAGATATTTTGTTGCACATTATTATTCACTTCACTTGAATTGTTGATCAGTTTTGTCCAGTATGAAATGGTTTTATTTTGTATGTCAACTGATATGGGTGTTATGCCTACTTCCCCATAAACCATATATGTAGGGGTAGACTTCTTTAGGTTAAAAATGTATTTTAAGAATTTCAACTGTATTCTTTTTATAATATCTAGGTTTCCAAAACCCCATATTTCACTACCATAAAGTAAGATTGGTTTGACAGTTTTGTTAAACAGATCAATTTGCATATCATATGGGAGTGACAAATATCTAATTTTCCTCAGTAAAGAAAATAATGCTTTATTTGCCTGTTCAGCAATATATTTTTTGGTCTTTAAAAAAGATCCGCTTCTTGAGAAGTGTATTCCAAGATATTTATAATGGTCTACTCTTTCCACTACATCATTTCCTATATTAAAATTTCTGAATTGTCTTAAATTACCTTTACTAAAAATAACTATTTTTGTTTTTTCCACATTAATTTTTAATTTCCAAGTATCACAATATTCTTTAAAATTGTTAAGTGCTATCTGAAAGTCATTTTCGTTTTCACTAAACAATACAGTATCATCTGCATAAAGCAGAATAAATAATTTGAGGTACATATTGGCTTGATCTATATCGGTTTCTCTTGTGACACCATTTACATTTCGGTTATTTAAAAACAGTTCTAGATCATTTAAAAAAATACTGAATAGAAAAGGTGACATGTTTTCGCCTTGACGAACACCATTTAGACATTCGAAAAAGTCAGAACTACCATCTTTTGTGACAACTTTTGACTTAATGTTATTGTAAAGGTTATATATGATATTAAAGCATTTGCCATTTATATTTTCATTCTGCAGTTTTCTCCACAGACCTATCCTCCAAACAGAATCAAAGGCCTGTTTGAAGTCGATGAAACAACAAAATAACTTCTTCTTATAAAACAGATATGTTATTAACTGGATAACACAACAAACCTTCAATCACAACAAACCTGTGATTCTACACAATAAACCTGTGATTGAACACAACAAACCTGTGATTGAACACAACGCACCTGTGATATAACACAATAAACCTGTAATTTGTTGAAAGTAAATTGACAATAGTGAGTCACGTTCTGTTTTAACATCATTTAGGTTTTAGGTTTTTACATCACTTTCATAATGGGAAGTAACTCTGTATAGCCTGTCAGGTACAGTGTGTCTGCAAAGACAGGGTGTACTGTTGTATTCAGACACAAGTGAATGCAGTATGCACTACTTTTAGATCACCTGAGTGAGCTCACCTGAGCTCACCTGAGCTGAAGGCTCAAAGGTGAGCTATTAGGATCACTCTTTGTTTGTCTACCATTTACCGTCTATCTGAGTCTGTCGCCTGCCCATGGGGCACAGTTTTACATAGAAATATACAGGACAATCGGTCAAAATTCTTTTTCTGAAACTGCAAGAGGTACTGCAGAGGCCTCATATAGTTGCATGACTACCATAAGCTTATGATCCCCTAAAAAGTGTTGAAATGTTGATTCTCACATTTGGCCACACCTCAAGGGTCATATGTTGTACATAGACTTACAAAGGGAAAATCATTTTCTCTAAAATCATGAGGTAAAGAGCTCTCACTTGTAAAACATGAAGGAGATCTAGTATTTAAAAAAAAAAACAGACATTCACAGCAACTTTCGATTGGGGGAAATAAATTTGACAGAATATTATATTCTCATGAAATTTGAAAATAAAATCAAACTAAATAAATTTTTATAAAGAAATAATGTAATCTGGAATAATTCTGAAATAAAGAAATATAATATTAAACAAAAAACAAATTGGTATGATAATTGTATGAAACACAGAGCATAATTATATAGACGATTTCATATCAAAACAATCGTACTCATTTACATATCTGTCGTATACTGTACTGAATAAACATGATGACAGATAATTAGGCAAGACAGACCATTTTGCATGATGAGAAACTTTAAAGGGACACATGGCAATCTTGAGTTTTATTCAGACATTAAAAGGTTGATAATTTCTAAGGTTTAAAGTCCGTCTACCAGATGAGCAAATGCAAGTTAAGAGAAAAACTAACGGGACGCCGTGAGGTTTTTTTAAACATCAAAATTGCCGCGTGTACCTTTAAAGAGACGCACTGATTATCAAGCATTAAAATATGCGTCTCGATTTAGTAACCCAGTATCATTTTAACTTTAACACTGCTTGTATACAATTAAATAAAATGTTGAGTTATAAAGTTTTCTTCTTATTCTAACAATATTAGGTTAAATTATATTATTGGTACAATATTATCAAAAGTTATGCAAAAACAAATTTGCTTTATACTTTTCTAATAATTAAAATTAATGATTGAACAAATGCAAAAAGAATAACGGGGCGCGGCGAGTTTTCAAAGATCAAGATTGACGTGTGTCCCTATAAGATGGTTCTAGTTGATGTTCATTTTAAAACATTTTTAAACGTAACTCACTAAATGTGATCTTTCTGGAAAAATGTAAGTGCAAGGACGCGTGAAACAAAATGTTATGATAAACTTTTATTGTAAAGGATTGAACGAGTTGCTGCAATTGGTAAAATCAGAGAAACATAAACAATATAGCGATCTTCTAATAAAGAAAGTGAGTTCTGTTTTCATGCCAACGAAACAAACACAGAATAACGGTAAAGAAAATTAATTGTCAGGAAAGGAAATTTTATTAACTTTCTATCGGTATTTGACAATCGATGACATATTAACTAGAGCAAGTCTATGACGTGCCTTCGCATAATCCCGCATTTTTTAATTAGTAGCATGGCACGGCTGGAAATCCATGGGACTAGCTCGATCTATACGTAGAAGTGTCCCAACTTAACTTACGAGCTAGTGACAATGATCAAAAATTGTAAACAAAGGTAAGTGTGACTGGGCAGATGGATGAGTAAACACACAGCATTCTTTCACAGGAGAAAAGTCCCTGGCTTCAAATAAAACATTTATCTAGAGTAACCCCAGGTCGTGAGCAAGTATGAACATTATTACGTGGAATGCCATTCCCTGATTTTTCAAATAAAGCCTGTTGTTGTTTTTTCTAGAAAAAAAAATCAACAGTCACACCACCTTTGTTTACAATATTTTACCACTGTCACTATTTTTGAAGTTACATTTGGACATGTGCACGTCTCAGTAATTACGTATTCACACGTGAGCCAGTGATAACACAAGGAAAGTTAAGTCTCTATTGCAAACAGAGAAACAGTATAAAACAATCAGATATAGACCAAGTTCTACACTTTGACCTCTGCCTACCACCCATGATGACCCTCAGGCAATTATTATTTTGCGTCGGTGCACTCCTCTTGCGATAGCATTTAATTTGATATGCAGCATGACCATATTTGGAGTCTCTCTAGACAGTTAGGACGAATGTATAGCTCTCGCCATTTTGGTACAAGCAGATCACGCATGGCTCTCATAACTCCCCTGTATGATTCATCATCATGTCCTACCTCCAGGAAAGTCATGCCATTTCTATATTTTCCCAGGCCAATACAGAACTGCAAAACGCCCAGATACCCCCGCATATCTCTCCTCCACCCATACTCCATGGTGTCTCCCAGTCTCTCACATCTCAGAAGGAGACTTCTTCCCTCGTCTATCAAGCCAGACAACAGAGCCACTAGCTGCTGTCTTTGTATGAAGTCCAACCTTCCAGCCAACATGTTTCTCTCAGGAATAGTGTAATTTGGGAGGTAGTTTGCCTCCACAAAATGTTTAAGTGCATTGTACTAGTCTTTGAGTTAATAACTCCTCCCGGAAATATTCCTGTGGGCTATACTCTGACATCCACAGAACAATATTCTTCACTATGTAAGATGTTATTTCTTCACAGACGGGCTTGATTATGCTTTTGACAACACTTTTTAGCAAAATATACAGTTTGATTTGAGTGTCATTGAGATTGTGAATCTCACTTACTAAACTTTAAAGACCAGCTGCCTTTCAAAATCGTTATTTTATTATAAAAAGGATGGTATGGAAAGATTTTAACATAAATTATATAAGTATTCGGATGCTCTTCATCAACTTATGAAATATTAAGGTAGGATAGGCTGCATGTTTTAGCATTCTCCTGATTTTTATCTGCTAAAAACACTAACAGATGAACTCTAAATTTTAGAAATACTAGGAAAACCATTGGTCCTGATCCCATATGAACAGTGTCACAAAAGGTGCACATGTCCTCTTCATGAATATGTTAGATTTATTGCAATGAAGGGTTGTGCAAAAGAGCGTATGCGGGTTCAAAATACCGGTAATACGTGGTTTTATACAATTTGTGACCCATCATTGACGTGTAATACTTTGATAACATCGCAAAAAATTAAAAACAATATATATATGTATTATAGGTGTTCTGGCTCAAACCCAAATCACCCCAAATAATCTAAAATCACCAAACAAAAATTTTCAGTTTACTGAAAATTAAGTCAATTAAACTGGTTATTTAGCATGTCCCAGGCGCTAAATAACCCAAGATTTTAAGATTGAATTGTGAAAATGTTTTAAATTTGGATGTTTAAATTTTATTACAAAATAGAGGTTAAACTATAAATACTCAATATATATATATATATGTATATATACCCTATTTTAACCAAGTTTTAATATGAACACTCCATTATCTGCAACCACTAACTGTCCTCCACCGGTGCCCAACATTGTGTAATATAAATTATCTGATTTTGGCATTTCAGGCATATCATCCAGATATTCCTCGGAAACATAATCCCAATTCTCATAAGCAGTACGTAAATTCATATAATCAAATATCAAATCGAATTGCTTTGAAGTCGATGCGTGATTTTTATCCCACTCATTTTTCGATACTGTAAATTTTTTTAATGATTTATTATACTGTTCTTCCTCTTTGCATATTTTTGACATTTTTATTTACACGTTTTTTTTTTTTTATAAATACAAATTCATTTGATGTTTCTTTAATACAAAACAAATTTGTTGATTTGTTATCAAAATTACATTTAAATTAATAATTTTCTGACCTTGAATACAAAGGTGGTGGATCGTACTCGTACACATTACTAAAACAATTTATTACACACTTTTTAGACTTTTTTGTAAGGTTGCCATTGCTTCTTTTCTTCCCTGCTCTACTAGTTCTTTTTTTTGAACTTCACTTATTTCAGCCTTTTTTTGTTTGGTGTCTTCTTTTAAACTATAATATTTATCCAACTCATCTAAAATCATCTTAAACTCTTGATCAGATATTTGTGCATCACTCAACGCTTTTGATATTAACTGCTTTATACTATTTAACTTTGCCTCTGCCAAAGTTTTTATTTCATGATGTTTTTGAGCTTTTGCATTAAGCTTTCGTCTGATAAAATTAACACAAACACCTGTAGCTCCACATACTATTGCTGCTATTTCTAAAGGTAATAAAACTGGAATAACAAATCCAATCCCAGCCATAATAACACTTGCTGATATCAAGGTAGTGTCAATTCCATCTGTAATATTAATACCACGTTTATATTTTTTATAAAGTGACTGACGTATATCTCGTTCTGTAATTAACTTTTTTTCAATTTCTGAAATATTTTGTAATCTATAATTTTGTCCTTTTTCCACTGAATTTTCCACTGACAAATCAGGATATAAACTTGGTGCTGTCGGTTGCTTCATTTTTTATTAATAAATAAAAAATTAAATTAATTCAATTAATAATGATGCCACCGTATTTACAGCTGTAGCGTTAGCAACCTTGCATACAAAGTTAACAACAGAACCAGCGCCAATCTCTAAAGGTTTATCAAAGTTATCATGATTGCGTGGAATGATGTGAAGCGTTATACCATAATTTGGTTGTTCAACACCATTGACAGAAACTATTACAGTTACGTCACCAACTAATCGGTCACTTGCTAAACCTATTCCCATAATCCGTCCACGGCGTGTCATTACATGCCCCACATTTTTTTCTGCTCCACCATTACCAAATGAGAGTATTCTGTTTGACACAAGTGGACCCTTAGCCTCTGCAAATATTGTTATAATCCCATATTTAAGATTATCAACTCTATCTCTCAATTGATTAAACTGGTTAACAAAAGGCACAATACGTCTATATAAATTTTGAACATCATTTATTTAAGCCTCCAAATCTTCTGTTTTTTTAGGTCTTGTTGGTCCATATATACTCATTGTTTTTTTTTATAAAAATATATTTTTTAAATAATTTCTAAAACACAACTCATAGACAAACCGTGATTATATATTTTGTTGCCATACTCATCTCTAACTTCTATTTTCAATTCAGTAATTGCACCATTCATAAGACAGTGATATTCAGGATAAAAACTTGTATATACTATATCTCCAAACTGCTTATTTACTACAGGTACAACACCTATAATATTGCTTGGTGCACCATTGAAATAATTACTACTCGTATTAACTTGTTCCAGATGAACATATAGCTGTTTATAAGGAGCTAAATTAATTGGGTAATCTCCCATATTAGTACCTGTTAACCATTTTCTGTCCTTGAATCCCAACATTTTTGAAAGACCGCTTGACATTCGTGTCTCTATTGGCGTATGTATAATGGCTGCGCCAATTTGGACAATATTGTCCAGAATAATATTTTCATTTAGCAATTTAAAATCTTCTACCAAGTCTTGAAAGTTATAAAGTCCACTTGGTAAATGTTTTATTTTATCTGGGTTTCGTGTCTTTATGGCTTCATTAATAATATTATGCCAACCGATAGTGTATGTAAAACTTTTTAATCCGACGCGCTTAGTTCCATCTCTATTATCGATATACTGTTGTAAATTAATAGAGTTGTCTATGTTTGAAATTGTATGAAACATTATTTTTTTAATATATATATATAAAAACACAAATAAAAATGATTTCTGAAGAATTCAAATATAACCCAGATGCTCACTATTCAAATACTTTTAGCAAGAAAGTGATAGATATAATAAATCAAAACATAGTTATTACATCAAACGGTAAAGACTTTAAAGCATCATTTCCAAATGTCTTTGAAAAATACAGACTCTCATACGTCAAATCAGATGCTATAGTCCAACGCTGGGGAACAGATTGGATGTTATTTTGGCAGAATCAGTTAAACTTTGCTATTTGGTGTGCGACAACTGGATGTGGTATTGATTTCAACAACCATCTAAAAGCTGATACTCTGGTTGGTTCGTTATTTCGATTTCATGTCTATTACCAAGTCAGAAGAATATTATTTGAGATGAGTGTAGCATTGCCGCAAGACTCAAATTGGAATGCTTTTAATAACATATATAACCGAAACGCATACGAGAGAATATGCAAGGAGTTTAACGTTGACTTAAATTCAGACTGGAGACAGAAACAAAGCTATAATAATGGTCTAGGAACAATTTATAATTACTGGACAAATATTGGTTATCATCCTTTGATAAATTCTGTATACGACAACAAAACGATGAGTTTTACAGTCTATGAAAGTGATAAAACATATCACATTGATTACATTGCACAAGGATTTGAGGCTGACAATAGTTGGTCTACTTTTATACTAGATAGTTCATCTGGATTCACAAGAGCTGGAGTAGAAAGAATCAATGACAGCATAAGAACATACTGCTGGGCAATTCTTGGTTCACAATCACAAACAAGAACTGATATACTTGGAACTGGGACAGCATTTGATGCACAAAAACAATTTTTAGCAAATGTAGAGGACGCAATAAATAGCCCCATCGACTTGCCCAGTCAAATTTCAAGATATGAAAACACTCTAAAATATGCAAGAAGTAAAGTAAATTTTGTCTATGGAAGTGGATTGTATATGTCTCCGAGTGACATGGAATTAAGAATCGGAATAATACAAGACTACAATAATGAAATTGTAATAGCAACCGATGCACAAGCATTAGGATTGAATAATGATGTAAATGTAAAACCAGTGCCACCAAAAAATATTCAACCTTTTCAAGGCACCACAACAAAGAAATTTTTACCGGAACATTCTGACTTTCATAAATCATCAATACATAAAACTGTGGAACATAACCCACCAGAAATACAAAAAATAGCGATTGAACACGAAGATAACAAAACAACTATAATTGTTGGTACTATAGTAATAGGTCTTGCTGCATTACTTATTTACGAGATTTACTGAACCACTCTTTGGCTGCCACATACAACAACCCGGAAACAAACACAAGCAAAGCCCATAGATTGTTACCAAGCCAATTAATAACATTACCAGTTGCAGATAAAAGCCATGATACTATTGCACCAATAACTCCTGGAAGTGCTGCAGCAGCTTTACCAGCTAGGTTGGCAAGAAGTTTACCAAGATTAAATAGTTGTTTTTTTATCCAATCTTTTACACTTGATGGATCAGGCTTTGGAGTTGGAGTTGGTGCAGTCCCTCCTCCCGTTGTAGGAATAATGGTCTCAACTAATACCCCAATAATCATACCAAAGGCAGTCAAAATACTAACAATAGTAATACCTTGCTCCCTAAACAAGGTTTTGATTCTCTCACCCAATGTTGTGTCTTCTTTTAACACCTTATTTATAGTTTCTTTTATCCTGTTTATTTGACTGCGTAATGCTTCTTTGTTTTCACTCGCCGCTTCAAGTCGCGCACTTCTTTCATCTTCTAAATTTTTTATTCTGTCACGTAGACGCTCTTGTTGAAACTCATCCTCCTGCCCGGGGGTGCTAACTTGTTCTAATTTTTGTTTTTCTTTTGCTATATCTTTATCAAGCTCAGTGAGCTTTGAAAGATTATTAGTAAGTTCTCCACGAAAGCTTTGCAATACCTTATCTAAACCTCGTATCTCTCGCAGTGTTAGACTTTCTGGTTGAACAGCAGTTTTAGGATGAGTTTCATCTATTGTATTACTCAAATCACTCTCAATTGTATTTACAGCATCTACTGTATTTTGTACATCTTCAGTTGTTGAAAAAGTTTGCATTTGTATATCTTCTCCTGCTTTTGTGAGGGTATTTTTTGTTTTTACCAAGGATGCTAATTCTGCCCTACCCTGAGCCTTTCTTTCACGTGGAACTAAATAATCATAATTTTTTAAAGTATTTTTTACGAAGTCAACACCATGTTTTTTAACTAAAGTGTCCAGCTTATAAAACTTGATTGGTTCGTTTGGATTATTTCCCTTGTAATAGGTAAGTGGAACATCATCCACCCCAACTGCATATAACATTGTTCTACCGATTTTGTCCTCAGCCACTCTAAAATCATTTTTATAATCAATTTCGCTGATTTCAGCATTAACTTCAGTAAAAAATTGATCTACTAACCACTTTTTTTGTGTAAGCTGTTCATTCGTTTTATCTTCTCCTTCAAGCTGATCAATATAGTTATTTTCATTTACAATTTGTCTCTGGAATTCTGAGTCAGGTTGTATGAATTCGTCTTCAAGTGCTCTATCTGCCCTATCCCAGTCTTCTTCAGTCATATCATCAATATCGAACGCAGGATTTTCAAATCCTCCTTCAGCAGACATTGTTTATTTTATTTAATTTTAAAAAATATATTTAAAAAATAAAAACAATGTCGGCTTACGGAAACAAACTCAGCCCTCATAGAAAACTAAGAGAACCTCATGGTGCCAAAGGCATCCGCACAAGTGTAGTAATAACTAATAATCCCTCAACAATAGACCAAAACCAGCAACTGCTTGTGAGATTTCCCAACCTAAGTACTAATGATGTGATAGTTCCAAGTACTGCTCGTCTTGCCTTTGAAATAGAACTTAAAAGCAGAACAGACGCCAACGCTACTCTATTTCAAAATCTGGGTAGAACAATTGTGAAAAAAATGACAATAAGAATAAGTGGCAATGAAGTCATGTCAATAGATGACAGTGATATATATCATTGTTATGTAGACTTATGGAAAAGCCCTAGCGAACGACAAAACATAGCTTACCAAGGTATTGGTAAACCAAACATGCTAAAGCATAGAGTTAGCGCGGGAGATGCTTCCTCAGACACTAAAGATGAAGCTATAGCAGCAGCTTATGGAAATAGATTTTGTATTCCACTGGACTTTGAAATGTTAGAAAGTCATATGCCATTTTATCAAGCGGGACTTGGTGATAGGTTAGAATATGAATTAACGTTTAACGATTATAACAAAGTTATCAAAAGCAGTGATGCTGATGCATCTTATGTAATAAAAAATATCTGCTTAGAATTTGATACGGTTAGTGATGTTGAATTATCCAGACAAATAAGACAGCAAATCAATGGTAAGATGTCATTTATGTATGATCGTATCTTGCGGCATAGAAAAATAATAACAAACAAATCTGATACTCTTTGGAACATCAACATTAATGTACCAGCACGGAGCATGAAAGGTATTCTAATGCTGTTTGAAGACCCAGAAAGAATAGACACGGAATTCTATTACAACCCAAAGATTGAAAAAGTTGAAATGACAATAGAGGGAGTACCAAATCAGTTGTATAGTCAAGGCATGAAGGCATATCAACATTGGGATGAAATCAACAAATATTTTGCTTTAACATCAAAAAGAAACAAAGAGACAGAAATAGTAGCGAGGGACTTAAACTTTACCAATGTTTCTCTTGAGACTTATTTGACAAAATCATATGCTTTGTGGCTTGACCTTAGAACATGTAATGACAATTTATTACACGGCAGTGGAAGAAGAATAGAAAACGGCAGTGAAGGCATAACGATATTAATAAATAAAAAAGCAGATGCAGATCAAACTTTAAATATTTACATATATATAATACAAGATGCGCAAATCAATTTCGAAGATGGAAGATTCAAAGAAGCAGGATACTAGTTTGCAACAAAAATATCCTAAATATCCACACAGTGCCATTATTTGCGGTCAGACAGGCTGCGGCAAAACAGAGTTTGTTCTTGACATACTTGAACAAGAGTATGTTGGAGTTTTTAAACATATAATTATATTGTGTCCAACCATAGAGTGGAACGAGGCTTATAAAAATAGATCCTGGATAGGAGATGTGAAAAACCCTAAAGATAAAAAAATAATAATTGTCAATCCTGTGAGCAATGGTAAAGAAATGTTACAAGAACTGTTGCGTTTCTTTTTCAAACAATATGCTGGCCAGCCCACATTATACATCATTGACGATTGCTCAGCCACAAAAGAATTAACAAAGAAAAAAGATATGTTGTCAGAGTTGGCATTCTCTGGTCGTCACGCCAAACAATCAGTATGGGTTATTTCACAGAGATATAATTCTGTATTGAAAGATTTGAGGGATCAAGTAAAATGGTTGTGTATGTTTTATACCAAGGACAGAGATAGTTATGAAAATTGTTTGAGAGAAAATGATGTTATTCCAACGTTGGAGGAGAGAACCAGAATAAAAAAAACTTTAGCTAAGACTAAATATTCCAAGTTGATATTGAGAACTGACCAACCAACTGGTTATTGGGTTGAATAATTTCTACCAGCAATTCTTTTTTTCTAACAGCATTGCTTTGTTGCTAATAGTAATACTAACAGCAAAGTAGCAATGTTAATAGCAATACTGACATGAAAATATAATGAAAATATCAGAAAATATAGTAATGCTTATAGCATTGCTCATAGCAAAGTAGCAATGTTAATAGCAATGCTTGCAGCAAATTAACAATGCTAATAAAAAAAATAGCAATGTTAATAACAATGCTATTA
Organism: Cyrtodaria siliqua; assembly: GCA_037043455.1. Lineage (NCBI taxonomy): Eukaryota > Metazoa > Mollusca > Bivalvia > Adapedonta > Hiatellidae > Cyrtodaria > Cyrtodaria siliqua. The sequence continues at coordinate 184,416 of JAWPHD010001400.1, read as the reverse complement.
ACAATACTAACAATTACTAGTTGCATGAATATCGCAGCTAGTTGTTTTGTATTTTATATTTATTTCAAGATAAAAAATAAGATTAATAATATAAAAATGAATGCGGAAGAACTATTACAAAATATATCGGAACAGACGGAACCAGATGAATCAAAGCAACAAGAAACAAAAAAAGAAAGATTATCAGCTATAGTGGCTGGCGGTGGTAGTCGTCAATATTTGGGTAAGGACATACAACTCACAAATATAGATGGCATGTCACCAGATGAAATTAACAAACTTTATTGCAGATATGAAGCAAGGCTTGGGGCAAGCATGACCAAGACTTTAGGCAATTCTTTTATTAACTTGTATGTGATGGGAGTATCAAAATATTTTAATGTAACCGATCCACCAAAGCTGATAGAAGATTTGGAGGAAGACCCATTTATTAATCAAGCTTTGACAAGTGCTTGTTGTGAGTTGTATTACAGGTATGGAATGTGCTTAGCACCATTTACAGCAATACTGACAACTGTTAGACATATTGATTTTAATAAAAATAAAATTATAGATAATATAAATGGAGAACCAAGAGAGTGAAGTTATACCTGTTGAGGTTGAACAACAAAAAGTAAAAAATCCAAAACGAGTAGAAGCTGGAAAAAAAGGAGCAGCGGCAAAAAAGGCAAAGCGTTTGCTTCAAGATGTTACAAATCAAAATGCTGCAAATCAAGATACTGCAAATCAAATAACAAAAATAACAACAGATGAAGAAAAACCAGAAAAAATCAAAATAAACGTATACAAAAATTATATTCCACCGTGTCTGGTTTTATTAGGCATTGCTGGGTTGGGTTTGTATATTTATAACAAGAAATCTGCTACGCAACCTGTAGCTGTGCAACCTGTTCATGTTGCACCAAAAGACCCGTTTGATTTTTAATAATTTAATTTAAAAAAATAATCATATAAAAAAAATGGCAGCAAGTATTGACGGAAAACAAATTGTAAATATGATGTATCACGCTGGAGTGGAAACACTTCTAACTATTGGATATTCTGAGATTGGCAGAAAACTACTAAGAAGACCAGCACCTAAAGTGGACTTTAATATGACAGATGTTATGATGCTGTCTATAGATATAATGTTAGCAATGGCTACAAAGGATATGATGATTAAGCAAGGTATGATTCCTCCGGATATTATGAAATAATTTTAAAAAATATATATATAAAAAAATGGCAAGTGCAGTAGCAATGATGATAGGTGGCGCATTAACAAATGCATTAGCGTTTACTGGTTCAAATTATTTCTTTTCAAAAATGGGAAGTCATTCAGATGAGGAAAGACAAAGACATGACAAAGCAGTGGAACAATTAAACGCAGCACAAGTGGAGTGGAATAAAAAAAGAACAGAGAGATTAGATTTTGTTAATAAGCAACTGCAAAAAGAACATCATGCAGAGCAGACTTTTGATGATGTAGACCAAGCTATGAAACAGTATTATTACATAACTGGTAAACATTTGCTTTTGGAACCGGAGCCCAAGTTGAGTGATTTTTATACACCATCTCCGGATCAACAGAATAGAGAAATTACGTTTATTGTGGTGGGCATGGCTGCAACTGGATTTGTGGCGTACAAATTGATTTCATAAAAAAAAAGTTTAAAACTATAATTACTTTGGATTTCTTTGGAATAACTAAATATGTTTACTTTGAAATAACCTTTGGAAAGACTAAGTCATATGCATGATACCTATTTTTTTTGTTGTTTTTACATGGTTTCAATCCAAGTGGTCGCATATAATATGGTGGTTTAGCACTCTTCTCTATTTTATCTTTGAGATGACCAGGTGCCCATACTTCACCGTTGTCTAATAATGTCAATACCATGGATGGACCATATTCAGTTTCTATTATTTTCGTATCTGTAATAGTGTATATTTTATTTAGTTCCAAATCTGTCCATTTCTTTGTGCTATTTTGATTTTGCTCTTCAAGCAGTTCATCAAATTGTGCAGTTGTGATTTCCATTTTTTCTTTATAGTTATATAAAGTTTAATCTTTAATAGAAAAAATGGAAAAGATTTATTACAGCCCAAAAGGATTTTGGAGAGGTTACACAGCAGTTAAAAAATTAGCAAAAGAGGCTGGTGTCAGTGAAAAAAAGGCATTAGAATTTTTAAAGAAACAAGCTGTGTGGCAGATTTATTTACCTGCACCGAAGAAAATAGTTAGACCTAGGTTTGATGTTTCTGCTAAGAATGGAGTGCATCAAGCTGATTTGTTATTTCTGCCGCATGATACTTTTGGAATTGGTCGTGGACGCAAGACATATAAATATGCGTTGACTGTTGTTGATATTGCAAGTAGATATAAAGAAGCGGAGCCACTGACTTCCAAGGATAGTAAAGAAGTTGCCAAAGCATTTGAAAAAATATATAGTCGGCATCTAAAATATCCAAAATTATTACAAGTGGATCCAGGCAGAGAATTTATGGGTGCAGTATCAGTATTGATGACAAAACACAAAGTAAATATCAGACGGGGCAGAACAAAAATACACAGAGACCAAGCTTTAGTGGAAAGATTTAACAGAACATTAGCTGAAAGATTGTTTGGTTATCAGTTTGCTAAGGAAATAGATTCGCAAAAACGTAATAGAGAATGGGTAAAGAGATTACCAGAAGTTGTTAAAGCCATAAATTCGGAGACAAAAAAAGCCTCCTCCTGTTGAAACAAAAATATTAAAAGATGATCCTATCTGTATGAATGCAAGTGTAAGATATTTATATCAACCCGGGGAACAAGAAGGTGAAAGACGCAGAGCAACTGATCCAATGTGGAGTGTAGATATTCACAAGATTAAAAGTTATATGGTGACGCAAGGTATAAGAGTTTATTATTTGAAAGCACCAGCGCCACAAAGAGGATTTGTCAAAGAAGAATTACTTATTGTTCCTGCTGATACCAAAATTCATAAGTTTTTGTAGAAACCGTGTGCATCAGTTGTAATTCCATCTTCTCGGATGTATCTTTTTGAGTAGAATGGTGATAGTGTAACTTTGTTTACTGTTATGCCGTATATTTGATGCTTTATTGATCGCATCATATTCATTTCATGGGTATATTTCTTTTTGTTGAATAATGCATCTTTATAGTTTTCAAAGTTAATATGTTTGGCAAGTACATATTTTTGTACACCCTTTGCTTTTTTAATAATCTGCTCATCCGCTCTCAAAATCGAATATAGCTTGGGTCTTAATCCAACATACTCAGCTATAGCAACACCAGCACATTCATCTTTCATTTTACCTATTACTTTTTTGTTTGTATCATCGTGCATTGGGTGATTTTTAGGGTAATCACTTAGGTCATATTCATCTTTCATTTCAGCCATGTCTTTGTATGCATCATCTGTTTTGATGTCTACAAGCAAGCTGTCAGTATCTGTGTATAATAAAGTACAGTTATCTCTATACCTTTTTTTCAAAGTATTATAATACCAATCATACATCATATACTTTGATAAATCCAATACTGCCATTCCAACATAAATTGGTTTGTTTAATGTTAATTTTGTTTTGTTTACATGTACTGCTGATAATTCATCTGAAAATTTTATACGCCTGTTAAAGTTGGGTTTGGCTATTATTTTTCTTATCTTTTCATTTTCGGAGCCGTTAGTTTTGACTAGTTTTATATCAGTTCGCTTGCGTAGATTTTCCATTGTTTTACCAAACACAGAGTTGTTCATAAGTTTGTAAAAATCTGTTTCAAATTTTGATTTAGCTTTTTTCCTAAGTTCTGTGTTTAAATTTATGTATGATTCCATCCATGGTTTTTCATTAAATTCTAATACTCTGTGTACTTTCTTTAGTTTCATGCCTAAAGATAAATACAGTTGCAGGTTTTTGTAATGTATCACATATTTTTCTTTGTCCCTAAGATTGGGAACTAGTTGTTCTGTATTTATCATGCCATTATTTTCTAACAGATCTGTTTGGTATTCAGACAACCATTCTTTTTTCACTGCTAATCTTTCCGGTGCAAGCGGATAGTCATTATGAAATTCATGAAGTTTTTTAGGATATTCCAAATCAACTTCAAGCATTTGTCCTTTGCCAGGTTTTGGTTTAGAAAATCTCCCACTCTTGTTTTTGATTTTCCAAACAAAGCCAGAATATGGAAGTGGCTGACTCATTGCCCATCCATAAAGATTATTTGCATCAAAATACATTAAAAAGTTGTTTTCCTCGTTAGGGTTATAATCAGCTACATGCAAATTGTTTGCTTTGGCATATCGTTTTGATACCATACTAATTCCACCACGCATACCTTTTTCTATAAATAAGTGTTTGTCAATGTCTGTCAAAAGTTCTAATTCTATTTTTGAATGTTTAAGTAAAGCATCCCAAGATAATCCAGGTGCTGTGTAGTAATGCAACGGATCGAGTTTATATGCATTCATGCATGTTTTTCTAAAAGTTTGAAACACATCTGCTAACAAAGTTACATCAGTTTTTAGATATAAATCATGATAGTCTCCAAGAGTTTTACAGTTAAACTCTTCCCATATTTTTTGAGCGTATTCGTAATCTTCGGAACTTATACTTTCATCTGAGAGACTACTGTAAAACTTTTCTATAGGCGGTAATTGTGTTTCCTTGAATTTTTCCATACTGTCCATATATTCGTATGGATAAACACCTTTTCGTAAAAGTAAATCTGCTTGTTTTCCAAACTGATTTTTGGTAATTTTAAAATCAGATTTGTCTGTTGCTTTAACCAATTTTTCCAGAGACGAATCCATAAATTGTAAACTATCTAAAAATCTAAGTTGTCCGGCACTAAATGATATATATTTTTCAGCATTATTTGGGATGCATGTTATATTACCTTTCATTTTATGTATTTTTTGCATAATCAAATGACTATCATATCCTTTGAGGTTGTGAATTATAACAGGAATGATTGTTTTATTTGGTTTTATTTTTAGTTTTAGGTTGCAGTTTTTATGTGCTGCACCTCTGTATTCTCCTGTAAAATGACAGTGATCTCTTACTTTACAGTTTTTGCCACATTTCCTACCTATTTCATTTTCGCATATCCAGCAGTGTGTTGCTTTTTCATAATCTATTTCATTCTGCTGTGTCATGATTAATGGTTTCGGGTGAGCAAATATATTATTGATCTTGCTCTTTTCACATTCCAAATGATTTAAAAACTTTTCAACAGTATCTTCACCTCTGTAAATAACAGGTTCTTCTGTTTTACCATCATATCTGACAACTTGATATCCAAATCCACAAGCTTCGTGTACACTTGTGATTTTAGATTTCTTTCCAAATTTAGTTGATTGTGTTTTGACTATACTTTCAAGATCAGCATATATCCCATAAGGCACAAACATTTGATTTTGATGATTTTTAAATTTGATTCTTGCACCTTTTTTTGGCATTTCTATTCTGTAAGAGTTTTTATTGATACCCTCACAGTCTTCTCTGTGTTTGGTAAGTAGATCTTCTCTTGAAAAGCCGTAAAGACAACGATCACAGAAATAAGTTTTACCGTGATATTTGTTTTGATCATAAAGTAATCTATTTAAATTTTTAATCCAGCAATAGTGATATTTTGTTGTTAATTTTTTTGGTTCTTTAGAATAATCATCAGGGTTATAGTTGTCATCTATAATTCCTTCTTCATTATTTGGATCGTCTTCGTTCTCTGATTCAACCTCAGTGTCTTCAGATATTAAGATTAAATTAATTCGTTCAATATCTTTTGGTTGTTCTGATATTTTATATGGAAAAACAGATACCTTTTTATTTTTTCCTATTATAGCATATCCATAAACGTTGATAGCAAGGTTGTTTTGTTTCTCTACTTTGGAAATTTGAGAAATTGGAGTGGGAAAATCAATACCCTCTTTCTTTAAGAACTCTGTACTAGGATAATTTGATAATCTATCAGAATTCTTTTTAGCTGGATTTAAAGCTGAATTTATTGCATGAAACAAACACTGATCATCATTGTTTTTTACATTTATAATTGCTTTTTTATCAGCTACTGCTTTGGGTAAAGAAATATATGAAGAACCTTTTAATGGTTCATACTTTGCAAAATTTAAGTAAAACGTAACACAGTGATCAATCTCCAATCCAGATGCTGTGTTTGTAAATCTTTCAAGACTCTCTTGTATATAAGCAGATGATTTATCGTACAACTCATTTATTCTTTCAGAGTTTAAGATTGCATTTTGCTCGCTGTGTAATACTGCTGTGGTGTATTTTTTGGTAGCACCATCATCTTTGAATAGATTTACAGTAAGACCTAATTGAAACTTTATTCCATTCGTCTCTGTCAGCCCTTTGCTTATTTGTTTTGTAATAATGAATTTTTTATCACGGAATAGGATTTTAGGGTCTTTATATTTTCTGGCAGATATTTCGTATGCTTTAAAATAGCCACACATTGGTTTGTCAACTAGTTTTAATTTTTCTTCTTCTTTTTCTTCTTTTTGATTTTCTTGCAGCTCTTGGATTACTTTAGCCATTTGTTTTTTGTATTTATCATCTTGACTTAATTCTTTTTTAGCCTGCCTTTTCTTAAGTTTTTTAAGCTTTCTTCTTTTCTTAAAACTTTCAAAAGATTTACTAGTTGGTTCTATATTTTTATCTTCAAAAGGTTGGCTGGTAGTTGCCCTTGTTTTCAAGACTTTATTTTCTTCCTCAAGTAATTCCAATTTTTTCTTAACTAATGCAATTTCTTCCTCAATTTTGGTTGGTTGACCTCCTAATGATTTCAGTGTCATATTTAGTGATTCCTTATCTATTATACCTGTATTATACAGGGATAATAAATTATTTATAGTATCTTTCATGTCAGACATTTTTTATTTCTTTTCTTTATACCTAAAAAATATTTTATTTAATATAAAAAATTATTACTATAAATATAAAGCAATGATTCCGTGTCAGTTCCTAAAGATCAGTTCAAACGGTATTTGTACCAAAAAACCTGTTAAAAATTCGAAATATTGTAAAGTTCATAAAAATAGAATGAAAACTTGTAAAATTCTACCTTGTTTAAATTGTGGATTGGGTACTACTGCCCAATTTCAAATTTGTTGTAAATGCGGTGCTTCAACACTTAGAAAATATAACGAATATTGGTATTATAAGGATTATAATAAAGAATGTTTAAAATTTAGACGTATTGAGTATTTATAGTTTAATCTCTATTTTGCAATAAAATTTAAACATCCAAATTTAAAACATTTTCACAATTCAATCTTAAAATCTTGGGTTATTTAGCGCCTGGGACATGCTAAATAACCAGTTTAATTGACTTAATTTTCAGTAAACTGAAAATTTTTGTTTGGTGATTTTAGATTATTTGGGGTGATTTGGGTTTGAGCCAGAACACCTATAATACATATATATACAATCCTTAAATACTGGTTATGTATGAGATATATATAGGTGAATACTCGTTATGTATGATATATATATATATATATTGGTGAATACTGGTTATGTATGAGATATATATATAGTTGAATACTGGTTATGTATGTGATATATATAGGTGAATACTGGTTATGTACGATATATATATAGGTGAATACTGGTTATGTATGAGATATATATATATTGGTGAATACTGGTTATGTATGATATATATATATATTGGTGAATACTGGTTATGTATGATATATATAAAATTATATAGGTGAATACTGGTTATGTATGTGATATATATAGGTGAATACTTGTTATGTACGAGATATATATTGGTGAATACTGGTTATGTATGAGATATATATTAGTGAATATTGGTTATGTATGATATATATATAGGTGAATACTGGTTATGTATGATATATATATATATTGGTGAATACTGGTTATGTACGAGATATATATTAGTGAATATTGGTTATGTATGAGATATATATTGGTGAATACTGGTTATGTATGAGATATATAAGTGAATACTTGCTATGTATGAGATATATATTGGTGAATACTGGTTATGTATGAGATATATATAGGTGAATACTGGTTATGTATGAGATATATATTGGTGAATACTGGTTATGTATGAGATATATACAGGGGAATACTGGTTATGCATGATATATATATTGGTGAATACTGGTTTTGTATGATATATATATATTGGTGAATACTGGTTATGTATGAGATATATATAGGTGAATACTGGTTATGTATGAGATAAGTATAGGTGAATACTGGTTATGTATGATATATATTTTGGTGAATACTGGTTATGTATGAGCTATCTATTGGTGAATACTGGTTATGTATGCTATATATATAGATGAATACTGGTTATGTATGAGATATATATAGGTGAATACTGGTTATGTATGAGATATATACAGGTGAATACTGGTTGTGTAGGAGATATATATATATATATATAGGTGAATACTGGTTATGTATGAGATATATATATATAGGTGAATGCTGGTTCTGTATGAGATATATATTGGTGAATACTGGTTATGTATGAGATATATATAGGTGAATACTGGTTATGTATGATATATATATAGGTGAATACTGGTTGTGTATGAAATATAAATATATATAGGTGAATACTGGTTATGTAGGAGATATATATATAGGTGAATACTGGTTATGTATGATATATATATTGGTGAATTCTAGTTGTATATGAGATATATATATATATTTGTGAATACTGGTTATATATAATATATATATAGGTGAATACTGGTTATGTACCTATGACATATATATATAGCTGAATACTGGTTATATATGAGATATATATAAGTGAATACTGGTTATGTATGATGTATATATATATATATATTGGTGAATTCTAGTTGTATATGAGATATATATACATGTAGGTGAATACATTCTCATGTTACTGTTGTATATTGATAGTTATATTGATCTGTTTCCAGAGTATGGTCCAGTATTACCTGACACACGAAGTGTACAACATGCATCATGTTACTGTTGTATATTAATAGTTATATTGATCTATTCCAGAGTATGGTCCAGTATTACCTGACACACGAAGGGTACAACATGCATCATGTTACTGTTGTATATTGATAGTTATATTGATCTATTCCAGAGTATGGTCCAGTATTACCTGACACACGAAGGGTACAACATGCATCATGTTACTGTTGTATATTGAAAGTTATATTGATCTATTCCAGAGTATGGTCCAGTATTACCTGACACACGAAGGGTACAGCATGCATCATGTTACTGTTGTATATTGATAGTTATATTGATCTATTCCAGAGTATGGTCCATTATTACCTGACACACGAAGGGTATAACATGCATCATGTTACTGTTGTATATTGATAGTTATAGTGATCTATTCCAGAGTATGGTCCAGTATTACCTGACACACGAAGTTTGCAACATGTATCATGTTACTGTTGTATATTGATAGTTATAATGATCTATTCCAGAGTATGGTCCAGTATTACCTGACACACGAAGGGTGCAACATGCATCATGTTATTGTTGTATATTGATAGTTATATTGATCTGTTTCTAGAGTATGGTCCAGTGTTAACTGACACACGAAGGGTGTAACATGCATCATGTTACTGTTGTATATTGATAGTTATATTGATCTGTTTCTAGAGTATGGTCCAGTATTAACTGACACACGAAGGGTGCAACATGCATCATGTTACTGTTATATATTGATAATTATATTGATCTATTCCAGAGTAAGGTCCAGTATTACCTGACACACGAAGGGTACAACATGCATCATGTTACTGTTGTATATTGATAGTTATATTGATCTATTCCAGAGTATGGTCCAGTATTACCTGACACACGAAGGGTACAACATGCATCATGTTACTGTTGTATATTGAAAGTTATATTGATCTATTCCAGAGTATGGTCCAGTATTACCTGACACACGAAGGGTACAGCATGCATCATGTTACTGTTGTATATTGATAGTTATATTGATCTATTCCAGAGTATGGTCCATTATTACCTGACACACGAAGGGTATAACATGCATCATGTTACTGTTGTATATTGATAGTTATAGTGATCTATTCCAGAGTATGGTCCAGTATTACCTGACACACGAAGTTTGCAACATGTATCATGTTACTGTTGTATATTGATAGTTATAATGATCTATTCCAGAGTATGGTCCAGTATTACCTGACACACGAAGGGTGCAACATGCATCATGTTATTGTTGTATATTGATAGTTATATTGATCTGTTTCTAGAGTATGGTCCAGTGTTAACTGACACACGAAGGGTGCAACATGCATCATGTTACTGTTGTATATTGATAGTTATATTGATCTGTTTCTAGAGTATGGTCCAGTATTAACTGACACACGAAGGGTGCAACATGCATCATGTTACTGTTATATATTGATAATTATATTGATCTATTCCAGAGTAAGGTCCAGTATTACCTGACACACGAAGGGTACAACATGCATCATGTTACTGTTGTATATTGATAGTTATATTGATCTATTCCAGAGTAAGGTCCAGTTCTACCTGACACACGAAGGGTACAGCATGCATCATGTTACTGTTGTATATTGATAGTTATATTGATCTATTCCAGAGTATGGTCCAGTATTACCTGACACATGAAGGGTACAACATACATCATGATACTGTTGTATATTGATAGTTATATTGATCTATTCCAGAGTAAGGTCCAGTTTTACCTGACACACGAAGGGTACAGCATGCACCATGTTACTGTTGTATATTGATAGTTATATTGATCTATTCCAGACTATGGTCCAGTATTACCTGACACACGAAGGATAAACCATGCATCATGTTACTGTTGTATATTGATAGTTATATTGAGCTATTCCAGAGTATGGTCCAGTATTACCGACACACGAAGGGTACAACATGCATCATGTTACTGTTGTATATTGATAGTTATATTGATCTATTCCAGACTATGGTCCAGTATTACCTGACACACGAAGGATAAACCATGCATCATGTTACTGTTGTATATTGATAGTTATATTGATCTATTCCAGAGTATGGTCCAGTATTACCTGACACATGAAGGGTACAACATGCATCATGTTACTGTTGTATATTGATAGTTATATTGATCTATTCCAGACTTTGCTCCAGTATTATCTGACACACGAAGGGTACAACATGCATCATGTTACTGTTGTATATTGACAGTTATATTGATCTGTTTCCAGAGTATGGTCCAGTATTACCTGACACATGAAGGGTACAACATGCATCATGTAACTGTTGTATATTGATAGTTATGTTGATCTATTCCAGAGTATGGTCCAGTATTACCTGACACACGAAGGTTGCAACATGCATCATGTTACTGTTGTATATAGATAGTTATACTGATCTATTCCAGAGTATGGTCCAGTATTAGCTGACACACGAAGGGTACAACATGCATCATGTTACTGTTGTATATTGATAGTTATATTGGTCTATTCCAGAGTAAGGTCCAGTATTACCTCACACACGAAGGGTACATCATGCATCATGTTACTGTTGTATGTTGATAGTTATATTGATCTATTCCAGAGTATGGTCCAGTATTACCTGACACACGAAGGGAACAACATGCATCATCATGATCATGTTACTGTTGTATATTGATAGTTTTATTGCTCTATTCCAGAGTAACTTCCAGTATTACCTGACACACGACGGGTACAACATGAATCATGTTATTGTTGTATATTGATAGTTATATTGATCTGGTGCAGTTTTGCCTGACACACGAAGGGTACTACATGCATCATGTTACTGTTATATATTTATAGTTATATTGATCTTTTCCAGAGAATGGTCCAGTATTACCTGACACACGAAGGGTGCAAAATACATCATGTTACTGCTGTATATTGAAAGTTATATTGATCTATTCCAGAGTATGGTCCAGTATTACCTGACACACGAAGGGTACAACATGCATCATGTTACTGTTGTGTATATATATTTATATTGATCTATTCTAGAGTATGGTCCAGTATTACCTGACACACGAAGGGTACAACTGTTGTATATTGATAGTTATGTTGATCTATTCCAGAGTATGGTCCAGTATTACCTGGCACACGAAGGGTACAACATGCATCATGTTACTGTTGTATATTGATAGTTATATTGATCTATTCCAGAGTATGGTCCAGTATTACCTGGCACACGAAGGGAACAACATGCATCATGTTACTGTTGTATATTGATAGTTATATTGATCTATTCCAGAGTATGGTCCAATATTACCTGGCACACGAAGGGTACAACATGCATCATGTTACTGTTGTATATTGATAGTTATGTTGATCTATTCCAGAGTATGGTCCAGTATTACCTGACACATGAAGGCTACAACTGTTGTACATTGATAGTTATATTGATCTGGTCCAGAGTATGGTCCAGTATTACCTGGCACACGAAGGGTACAACATGCATCATGTTACTGTTGTATATTGACAGTTATATTGATCTGTTTCCAGAGTATGGTCCAGTATTACCTGACACATGAAGGGTACAACATGCATCATGTTACTGTTGTATATTGATAGTTATGTTGATCTATTCCAGAGTATGGTCCAGTATTACCTGACACACGAAGGTTGCAACATGCATCATGTTACTGTTGTATATAGATAGTTATACTGATCTATTCCAGAGTATGGTCCAGTATTAGCTGACACACGAAGGGTACAACTTGCATCATGTTACTGTTGTATATTGATAGTTATATTGGTCTATTCCAGAGTAAGGTCCAGTATTACCTCACACACGAAGGGTACATCATGCATCATGTTACTGTTGTATGTTGATAGTTATATTGATCTATTCCAGAGTATGGTCCAGTATTACCTGACACACGAAGGGAACAACATGCATCATCATGATCATGTTACTGTTGTATATTGATAGTTTTATTGCTCTATTCCAGAGTAACTTCCAGTATTACCTGACACACGACGGGTACAACATGAATCATGTTATTGTTGTATATTGATAGTTATATTGATCGGGTGCAGTTTTGCCTGACACACGAAGGGTACTACATGCATCATGTTACTGTTATATATTTATAGTTATATTGATCTTTTCCAGAGAATGGTCCAGTATTACCTGACACACGAAGGGTGCAAAATACATCATGTTACTGCTGTATATTGAAAGTTATATTGATCTATTCCAGAGTATGGTCCAGTATTACCTGACACACGAAGGGTACAACATGCATCATGTTACTGTTGTGTATATATATTTATATTGATCTATTCCAGAGTATGGTCCAGTATTACCTGACACACGAAGGGTACAACTGTTGTATATTGATAGTTATATTGATCGATTCCAGAGTATGGTCCAGTATTACCTGGCACACGAAGGGTACAACATGCATCATGTTACTGTTGTATATTGATAGTTATGTTGATCTATTCCAGAGTATGGTCCAGTATTACCTGACACACGAAGGGTACAACATGCATCATGTTACTGTTGTATATTGATAGTTATGTTGATCTATTCCAGAGTATGGTCCAGTATTACCTGGCACACGAAGGGTACAACATGCATCATGTTACTGTTGTATATTGATAGTTATATTGATCTATTCCAGAGTATGGTCCAATATTACCTGGCACACGAAGGTCACAACATGCATCATGTTACTGTTGTATATTGATAGTTATGTTGATCTATTCCAGAGTATGGTCCAGTATTACCTGACACATGAAGGCTACAACTGTTGTACATTGATAGTTATATTGATCTGGTCCAGAGTATGGTCCAGTATTACCTGGCACACGAAGGGTACAACATGCATCATGTTACTGTTGTATATTGATAGTTATGTTGATCTATTCCAGAGTATGGTCCAGTATTACCTGACACATGAAGGCTACAACTGTTGTATATTGATAGTTATATTGATCTAATCCAGAGTATGGTCCAGTATTACCTGACACACGAAGGGTACAACATACATCATGTTATTGTTGTATATTGATAGTTATATTGATCTATTCCAGAGTATGGTCCAGTATTACCTGGCACACGAAGGGTCAACATGCATCATGTTACTGTTGTATATTGATAGTTATGTTGATCTATTCCAGAGTATGGTCCAGTATTACCTGGCAAACGAAGGGTACAACATGCATCATGTTACTGTTGTATATTGATAGTTATGTTGATCTATTCCAGAGTATGGTCCAGTATTACCTGACACATGAAGGCTACAACTGTTGTATATTGATAGTTATATTGATCTATTCAAGAGTATGGTCCAGTATTACCTGACACACGAAGGGTACAACATACATCATGTTATTGTTGTATATTGATAGTTATATTGATCTATTCCAGAGTATTGTCCAGTATTACCTGACACACAAAGGGTGCAACATACATCATGTTACTGCTGTATATTGATAGTTATATTGATCTGGTGCAGTTTTACCTGACACACGAAGGGTACAACATGCATCATGTTACTGTTATATATTGATAGTTATATTGATCTTTTCCAGAGTATGGTCCAGTATTACCTGACAGACGAAGGGTACAACATGCATCATGTTACTGTTGTATATTGATAGTTATATTGATCTATTCCAGAGTATGGTCCAGTATTACCTAACACGAAGGGTACACCATGCATCATGTTGCTGTTGTATATTGATAGTTATATTGATCTATTCCAGAGTATGGTCCAGTATTACCTGACACACGAAGGGTACACCATGCATCATGTTACTGTTGTATATTGATAGTTATAATGATCTATTCCAGAGTATGGTCCAGTATTACCTGACACACGAAGGGTACACCATGCATCATGTTACTGTTGTATATTGATAGTTATATTGATCTATTCCAGTGTATGGTCCAGTATTACCTGACACACGAAGGGTACACCATGCATCATGTTACTGTTGTATATTGACAGTTATATTGATCTGGTCCAGAGTATGGTACAGTATTACCAGACACACGAATGGTACAACATGCATCATGTTACTGTTGTATATATATATAGAGTCGAACCTCGATAGCTCGAAGTCTGAGGGACCAGAGGGATATGTTCGAGCTATCGGTGGCTTCGAGGCATCGAGGGAACGATAAAAACCAAAATATCTATCCGAATTTGTGTACCGCCCGAAATAGTGTTACTTGTGTATGCGATGTATCGTTCTCGGTATGTTTTTTATGTTCATGCATGTTTTTTTAAACCTCATAACGGATATATAACATGTAATTGTTACACTGAAAATACAAGAAAAACTGCAATAATGTGTTTGTTTTCTCATTTATTTAAACCGTTGACTATAACAGATATTATAGTCAGTATTATCTAGGTATTAATACCTTCCCAAGTATTTTTTATCATATTGAAAGTGCTTTTTCATTAACAACAATTAGGTCATTAATAATAATAAAATAAATAAAAGTAAAAAGTTGCCTACCTAACTACCCTATTTTTTTGAAGCCGTTAGCGGAAACATAACAATTTTAGTTCGACTATTCGAAGAATAAGAGAGCTTATGTAATCACCCCGGCGTCGGCGTCCCACATTTCTTATCCTAGCACAACCAAATTTGGCCATGTGCTTCCTTATAGCATTATCTTAAGGGCTGCATAAGCAGTTTTAGTTCTTGTAACCAATGGGCTCCCATGGAACCCAAATTATGATAGCCCATAAAATGTGTCCCATTTCACATCAAATTTTGCGTGTGAGCTGTGTTTACAAGTCTGTATCTCTTATATTTATTATCCTAGCACAACCAAATTTGGCCATTAGCTTCCTTATAGCATTATCTTAAAGGCTGCTTTGTAATTTTGGTTCCTGAAACACCTGGTCTCCCATGGAACCCAAATTCTGACAAACCCTTGAAATGTGCCTGTTTCACAACAAATTTTGCGTGTAAGCTGTGTTTACATGTCATCTCTTACATTTCTTGTCCTAACTGAACTAAATTTGGCAATTGGTTTCCTTATAGTATGTTGTAAAGGGTTGGGTAAGTAATTTTGTCTTCTGCAAATTCTGGGCTCCCATAGAACCCAGATTGTGATGGCCCATAAAATGTGCAATAAAGGCAGATCTAGGTTTGCATGTAAGCATGTATATATCTATAATTTGGGTTTGGGATTTCTTATAGCATTATGCATCTTATTCATACTTCACCCATATTGGAGCGTGGGCCCCACCCTCGCCCCCCACTCCATACACCCCCTCCCCACTCCACACCTTTTTTTTTTTACATATTTCTGTGTTGCTTTCATCAATTATTACACATATATGTTGCCCCCTCACCCCACCCCCACCCTCCACCCCCACTTGAAACTCTATTTTTTTTTTACATATTTCTGTGTTGTTTTAGTCAATTCTTACACATATATATTGACCCCCACCCCCAACTCCCCCACCCCCGTTTCCGCCTCTCACCCCCACCCACTTGAAACTCTATTTTTTTAATTTAGCGTTTTACATATTTCTGTGTTGCTTTTGTCAATTGTTACACATGTTGCCCCCCTCACTCAAAACTAAAACTGGATTTGTTTTTTTCCTTCATATTTCTGTGTTGTTTTGGTCAATTCTTACATAGCTTCTTACACATGTATGTTGCCTTCACCACCCCCCATCCCCTCCCACACCACACATTTTTTTTTTACATATTTCTGTGTTGTTTTGGTCGATTCTTACATAGCTTCTTACACATGTATGTTGCCCTCCCCTCCCATTCCCCCACCCCACAGACACACATTTTTTTAAACATATTTCTGTGTTGTTTTGGTCAATTCTTACATAGCTTCTTACACATGTATGTTGCCTTCACCCCCCTCCCCCCGCCACCACACACCACACATTTTTTTTTACATATTTCTGTGTTGTTTGGTCAATTCTTACATAGCTTCTTACACATGTATGTTGCCTTCACCCCCCTCCCCCCGCCACCACACACCACACATTTTTTTTTACATATTTCTGAGTTGTTTTAATCAATTATCAATTATTACATTAGCTTCTTACCCATAATGTTGCTCCCCCACCACCATCCCCCGCCCTGCCTTCCCATCCCACTCACCCTCACGTAACTCAGTATGTTTTTTTACATATTTCTGTGTTGTTTTGGTCAATTCTTACACATATATAGCTATGTTGCTCCACCCCACCTCATCGAAACTCTATTTTTTTTTTTTTACATATTTCTGTGTTGTTTTGGTCAATTCTTACACATATAGCTATGTTGCCCTCACCCCTCCACACACCCCAACCCCCCACACACACTCGAAACTCAAATCTATGTATTTTTTTTACATATATATAGCTATTATGGGCTCCCCTCACATGGAGGACAGGGGTAGGGGAATTGTTTTCATTTTAGCTTCCATTATTTGGATATTAATATTTCAATTTGAACGCAATCATTTACATAAAACAATTTAGATTCAATTCAGATAGACAGATGGAATATCACTAAAAAAATGAAATGAGGCCACAATAAAAATTGCCAGATATCAGCTCCCTCCCGGAGTTGCCTTTCGACCACAAATTTCTTTAAAATGACAGCAATTTTGGATTAAAACAGATACAAATAATAAAATTTCACATAATGTTATATCGACCCGAGTTTCTATACAAGCCCCATCCCCCAACCCCACCCCACATTGTTTTAGCCTTGTTTTCTGATGGTATATGCTAGCTATATAATTTATTATTCTCTGAACGGCTTTATTTCAGACAAGCATTGCTGTTACTTTGAAAGCTTTATTACAGACAAGCATTGCTGTTCCTCTGGCAGCTTTATTACAACAATCATTGCTGTTCCTCTGACAGCTTTTTTACAGACAAGCAATGCTGTTCCTCTGACAGATTTATTACAGACAAGCATTGATGTTACTCCGAAAGCTTTATTATGGTTCCTCTGACAGCTTTATTATAGACAATCATCGCTGTTCCTCTGACAGCTTTATTACAGGAAGCATTGTTTTATTTATGTTCCTCTGACAGCTTTATTATAGACAAGCATTGCTGTTATTGCTGTGCCTCTGACAGCTTTATTGCAGGCAAGTATTGCTGATATTGTTGTTCTTCTGACAGATTTATTACAGGCAAGCATTGCATGTTAGTGCTATTCCTGTGTCATCTTTATTACAGGCAAGTATTGCTGTTATTGTTGTTCCTCTGACAGCTTTATTACAGGCAAGCATTGCTGTTCTTGCTGTGCTTCTGACAGCTTTATTACAGCCAAAAACTGCTGTTATTGTTGTTCCTTTAACAGCTTTATTACTGGCAAGTATTGCTGTTATTGTATTTCCTCTGACAGCTTTATTACACACAAACATTGTTGTTCCTCTGACAGCTTTATTACAGGAAACATTGTTTTATTTATGTTCCTCTGACAGCTTTATTATAGACAAACAGTGGTGTTATTGCTGTGCCTCTGACAGCTTTATTACAGGCAATTATTGCTCTTTTTGTTGTTCCTCTGACAGCTTTATTACAGGCAAGCATTGTTTTATTTATGTTTCTCTAAAAGTTGTATTATAGACAAGCATTGCTGTTATTGCTGTGCCTCTGACAGCTTTATTACAGGCAAGTATTGCTGTTATTGTTGTTCCTCTGACAGCTTTATTACAGGCAAGTATTGCAGTTATTGTTTTTCCTCTTTCAGCTTTTTTACAGGCAAGCATTGCTGTTATTGCTGTGCTTCTGACAGCTTTATTACGTGAAAGCATTGCTGTTATTGATGTGCTTCTGACAGCTTTATTGCAGGCAAGCATTGCTGTTAATGTTGTTCCTCTGACAGCTTTATTACAGGCAAGTATTGCTGTTAGTGTTGTTCTTCTGACAGCTTTATTACAGGCAAGCATTGCTGTTCCTCTGACAGTTTTATTACAGGAAGCAGTGTTTTATTTATTTCCTCTGACAGCTTTATTACAGGCAAGCATTGCCTGTTAGTGCTATTCCTCTGTCAGCTTTATTACAGGCAAGTATTGCAGTTATTGTTTTTCCTCTTTCAGCTTTATTACAGGCAAGCATTGCTGTCATTGCTGTGCTTCTGACAGCTTTATTACGTGCAAGCATTGCTGTTATTGATGTGCTTCTGACAGCTTTATTGCAGGCAAGCATTGCTGTTAATGTTGTTCCTCTGACAGCTTTATTACAGGCAAGTATTGCTTTTAGTGTTGTTCCTCTGACAGCTTTATTACAGGCAAGCATTGCTGTTCCTCTGACAGCTTTATTACAGGAAGCAGTGTTTTATTTATTTCCTCTGACAGCTTTATTATAGACAAGCATTGCTGTTATTGCTGTGCCTCTGATAGCTTTATTACAAGCAAGTATTGCTGTTATTGTTTTCCTCTGGCAGCTTTATTACATACAAGCAGTGCCTGATATTGCTATTCCTCTGTCAGCTTTATTACAGGCAAGTATTGCTGTTATTGTTGTTCCTCTGACAGCTTTATTACAGGCAAGCATTGCTGTTATTGCTGTGCTTCTGACAGCTGTATTACAGGCAAGTACTGCTGTTATTGTTATTCCTCTGACAGCTTTATTATAGGCAAGTATAATTATCGCTGTTATTGTTGTTCCCCTGACAGCTTTATTACAGACAGAGATTGCTGTTATTGCCGTTCCTCTAACAGCTTTATTACAGACAAGTATTGCTGTTATTTATGTTTCTCTAACCGTTATTACATGCAAGCATTACTGTTATTTATTGTTCTCTAACAGCATTATTACAGACAAGCATTGTTGCTATTTACGTTTTCCTGACAGCTCTATTACAGGCAGGCATTGATGCTATTGTTGTTCCTCTTACAGCTTTATTACAGGCAATATTGCTGTTATTTTTGTTTCTCTGACAGCTTGATTACAGGTACGTATTTCTGTTATTTAATATGTTCCTCTGACAGCTTTATTACAGGCAAGCATTAAGGTTATTACTGTTTCTCTGTGAGCTTTATTACAGGCAAGTATTGCTGACAGCTTTATTACAAGCCAGCACTGCTGACAGCTTTATTTATCATGTTTTCCTGTAGGGAGAGAAGGACACCATCACCAGCAGATCCCAAGTTTATAGTGGCAGTAGATGGTGTAGATCCAACCACGTACATGGTGTTATCCGAGACCAGGAAGAACATGGTCCAGGTAAGGCCCGTTGCGAGTAAGAGTGGCTCAGAATAGTGGAGGTGTATTAACATGTATTTTAACTTTGTTTGATTAATAATTTAAAAGAAGCACCTCATTAGCTCAGTATATAATGCCTTCAGCTTAAAAGGGTTGATATTATTTTCAAACAAGGTTTGTTTTAAAGGGCTCTGAAAAACTTGAAAAAGCTAATGGAATTATCAAAATGCCATGAAAAATAAAGGAGATATGACCCATTGAAAATGTGCAAAGAAAAATAAATGGAGGACCCCATCTTAGAACGATGACGTCATCGCGCATATTGGTAAATGACTTTTAAAGCAAACACAATTACTGCAAATGAAAAATAAGCAAAGATAAGCATACAATTTATACATTTTACATCTGTATATTTATTTTTAATCAATTTGCAGGGATTTTCTTTACTTTAAAATTTATTTTGTCAATATGCCATATATGGTAAAAAGGCGTGACGACATCATCGTTCCAAGTTGGCCGCCTCCGTTTATGTTATTTGACAATTTTCAATAGGTCATATCTCCTTTATATTTCATGGCATTTTGATAATTCTTTCAGCCTTTTTCAAATTTTCCAGAGCCCTTTTAAATAAATAGTGCAGTGTATCAAGCCCTGCTACATACCCCTGACTCATGTGGCATTTCTGATCTTACATTCATCCTTTAGCGCATCTCCATCAGAAGTTGCTGTTCCAATATAACCTTACTTGTGTTAGCACCCAACTAAGTTTGAGAGGGTGTATATAGGAGTCACTGCGGCGGGTGGTCTGTTGGTCTGTCGGTCGGTCGATCTGTTGAGTCTTGTGGAGCGAACTACTTCTACCGTTTTCAAGATATGGAATTGGAATTTTGTATACATGATCAACATGAAGTGTAGATGTGCGTGACACAATTTTGGTGTGGCTCGCTCAATTCCATGCAGAGTTATTGCCCTTAGTCAAAAGATTTTCTTTTACAGTTTTCAAGATATTGAATTGAAACTTTGTATACCTGATTAAAATGAAGTAAAGATGTGCATGACACAATTTTGGTTCGGCTCGGTCAATTCCATGCAGAGTTATTGCTCTTGAATTTAGTGAAAATTCAATTGCTATATTCATCATATGCAATCTTGTGGAACAAACTGCTTCTAAGGTTTTCAAGATATTAAATTGAAACTTATATACATGATCAAAATGAAGTGTATATATGCGTGACACTATTTGTCTTTGGCTCAGTCAATGCCATGCAGAGTTATTGCTCTTGAACTTAGTCAAAATTGCTATTCAGGATATGCAATACTGTGGAGCGACCTACTTCAACAGTTATTAAGATATTTAATTGAAACGGTGTACGTGATCATCATAAAGTGTAGCTGTGCGTGACACAATTTTGGTGCGGCTCAGTCAGTTCCATGTAGTTATTGCCCTTGTACATAGTAAACATTGCTTTATTCAGCATATGCAATCTTGTGGAGTGAACTACTTTTACAGTTTGGAAGATATTGAATTATAACTTTGTGTACATGATGCACTTGAAGAGTACATGTACTTGACACCATTTTGGTGTGACTCAGTCAATGCCATGCATAGTTATTGCCATTTACTAAAAAGTATTGTGGGATGTTTATCACCTTCAGTGATAGTGATATTTATCGCCTTCAGGGATAGTTCTAGTTTCATTTGCTTTTCATGGACCCTCTAGACACTATTTCCTTAACAAGGAATTCAGTCAGTATTCTTGCAGTGACATAAGTTTTAAGGGCTAAATTCTTCAAACACTTATTTAAAGATGAGTCGTACAGTATAATGCTATAATAAACATCAATTTGCAATCAAAAATATTGCATTGCTCGCAGACAGGACAGGCTTAAAAGTGTCCATTCTTACCAATTAATGTCCAGAAAATATCCTAACTTGGCAACTTCACAAGTAGTCTACAGTATGTTATGTACCTTGTCCCTTCACATTTTTGCTGTGGCCGGACATTTTCTATAACGTTTTCATGTATACGTAGCAAACAAATCAGATGTTTAAAAATTCTAAGGTCTTAGGTCAGTTTAGGAAGGCTAACATATATATCAACTATTTTATTTTAGTTTTGGTTGATGATATTAACCATGTTGTTGCAGACTGTGAGGCCAATACAGAAATATGAGCCGCCCAAGGTAGTGCCAGATATCGCCGACCGTGTAAAGGCAGCAGTAGAATCGGAGGAGCTGTACTCCAAGATCACCCCACCCAAGATCAAACCTTTCAATATAAATCTCAAGGATACAGATGGTAATATCACCCCACACAAGATAAAACCTTTCAATATAAATCTCAAGGATAAGATGGTAATATCACCCAGTCCAAGAACAAACCTTTCAATATGAATATCAAGGACACAGATGGCAATACCACCCAGTCCAATAACAAACCTTTCAATATAAATCTCACGGATACAGATGGTAATATCTCCGCCCCCACCTAAGATCAAACATTTCAATATAAATATCAAGGATACAGATGGTAATATCACGCCACCCAGGATAAATCTTCCAATATAAATCTCTAGGATACAGATGGTAATACCACCCCTCCCAAAATCAAACCTTTCAATATAAATCTCAAGGATACAGATGGTAATATCACCCCACCCAGGATAAATCCTTCCAGTATAAATCTCAAGGATACATAACGGTAATATCACCCCACCCAGGATAAATCCTTCCACTATAAATCGGTAATATCACCCCACACAGGATAAATCCTTCCAGTATAAATCTCCAGGATACATAATGGTAATATCACCCCACATAAGATCAAACCTTTCAACTTAAATCTCCAGGATACAGATGGTAATATCACCCCATCCAAGAGAAATCCTTCCAGTATAAATCTCAAGGATATAGATGGTAATATCACCCCATCCAAGATAAATGCTTCCAATATAAATCTCAAAGATACTGATGGTAATATCACCCCACCCAGGAGAAATCCTTGCAGTATAAATCTCAAGGATACATGTGGTAAAATCACCCCATCCAGGATAAATCCTTCCAGTATAAATCTCAAGAATACAGATGGTAATATCACCCCACCAAAAATCAAACCTTTCAATATAAATCTCAAGTATACAGATGGTAATATCACCCCACCCAAAATCAAACCTTTCAATATAAATCTCAAGAATACAGATGGTAATATCACCCCACCCAAAATCAAACCTTTCAATATAAATCTCAAGGATACAGATGGTGATATTACCCACCCAGGATAAATCCATTCAATATAAATATCAAGGATACAAAAGTCGATTTCTCTTTCACTTGAGTATCACACTAACGTTGTGCGTTTGAGGTTTTAAATCTGAATTACACAAAACTAGTCGGACATTTAGACTAGTATTGTCTACCCATATAGACAAAGAAAAAGTAAATACAAAAAAAAGATAATCCTCATGAAATTTAAGATAGTAATGATAGTTATCATTTTTCTGTTCTTGAAAATAAAATAAAGCCCTTTGAAGAACATTATGTATATATTCATATTCCATATGTAAGATAAGAATATAATTATTTTATTTTTAAATGTAACCCTTTGTAACATATTCTTATCAAATCTCTACTGCAGATGAGGATGAGCCAGAAGAGATGTCTGTACAAACACAGGAGTTGCAGAAGTCACCTGTGATCAATGAGAGGTGCCGATTCTGGCCTGCCTGTGCCAATGGGAATGCATGTCAGTTTATACACCCATCCATTCCTTGCAAGTAAGTTGGGGCTGTGGAGGCTGGGGTTGAATCAATAAGCTGGTATACTAAAATTGCCACTGATGTAGGAGACTGAAAAAATTAGGGTTGTGGACATAGCTAGAATTCATGAAATCTTCATGCCAATTGCATTTCATTGTGTGAGTTGACTAGTATCATTTAGTTGATTTGCATCTTTTCCATTCAGTGAAATTGAATTGTACCCTCAAACTAGTGGGGGAAGATCCAGAAGAATAAATTATCCACTTGCTTCTTTTGTGATCAACGTTTAAATAATTTAAATGAATACTAATTTAATACATGTTATATTTCTTGTATGATATTTCCCACTTTTCAAACATTCTTGTACTGTAAGTTTTGGGACATGTATGGACAGTCACCAACACTGTAAGTTTGATGCCAAATATATGTGGGTTGCCTGGACTGTCCATTACTGTCTATGATATCCTATACCATTCACTGTAAATTGTGGGGCTTGTCGGTTTGTTGGTTGAATGGTATTTTACGTCATTTTCAGCACATTTTAGACTATATATGACAATATATAGTCAATTTTTAGCTCGACTATTCAAAGAATAAGAGAGCTTATGTACTCGCCCCGGCGTCGGCGTCCCACCTGAAGGTTTGCATGTAAGCTGTGTTTACAAGTCTATCTCTCTTACATTTCTTATCCTAACACAACCAAATTTGAGCATGGACTTCCTTATTGCATTATCTTAAGGGCTGCATAAATAAATTTTGTTCTAGACCCATGGGCTCTCATGGAGCCCCAAGTTATGATAGCCCTTAAAGTATGTCTCATTTCACATCAAATTTTGCGTGTAAGCTGTGTTTACAAGTCTATATCTTTTACATTTATTTTCCTAGCAAAAAACAAATTTGGCCATGAGCTTCCTCATAGCATTATCTTAAGGACAGCTTAAGTAATTTTGGTTCCTGTAACCCCTGGGCTCCCATGGAGCCCAAATTCTGATTTAAAATGCATTTCAAATATGTCTCATTTCACATCAAATTTTGCATGTAAGCTGTGTTTAATGGTCTATATCGCTTACATTTCTTGTCCTAGCTGAACTAAATTTGGGAATTGGTGTCTTTATAGTACGTTGTAAAGCGCTGCATAAGTAGTTTTGTCTTCTACAAATTCTGGGCTCCAATGGAACCCAAATTGTGATGGCCCATAAAATGTGCAATAAAGTCAGATCAAGGTTTACGTGTAAGCTGTTGTATATATATATATGTTTTAAAATATTTTTCCTATGTCACCTAAGTTTTGGTTTAGCATTTTATCACATAACGTCCCTTGTTAGCAGTGTCGAACACCCATTTAATATTCTATTATATGATGACACACGTGCAATACAACCTGGAACGATTTTGATTGGTGGAGTTAAACGTGTAACACTATGCAAGTTTATTAACTGAAACTATTTTATTACAAATTCTCTCAGATCTGAGTCATAAACTTATTATTTGTTACAGCTTATAAAAATAATGCACGTTATACAAAATATTGTTGTTGGTTTGTTAAAAAGTTGGGGTAAACTGCTATTTTGTAAAAAGGTAAAACACGAACTATTTTATACGCACCGTTATGTGTGAGATGCGACGTTACGACGTCACATATTTTATGACGTTTTGGCGCTAAAGTGTGTCTGACGTTGTGGCGGTTCTATGTCCATTTGAATAATTTTTTACTAATTTGATTGCAAAGTTATGTGATAAAAAGGATCTTAAGCTCGTTCCCATTCCATATAAGTTTTATGAAACTCGTTATGAATTATTTTTAATTTTAACGAGCCTTTTGGAGCAATATTTAATTATACAATGAAAAAGACAAAATACAACATAACGGCTGGTGAAGACATGGTAACCGACTTGGAACGGTCAGTAGGCAATAAGGCCTACAGGTTAGCTTGAATCGATTTTATGTGTACACAGTCCTTGCTATTTTCCTGTCTTCAGCTCCCAAATAGACAAAACAGTGTAAACAAAACTACATCCCATCAAAAGGAATTCTCTAACAATAAAGTCCACATCCAGCGAAACTAACAAAAGAAACATTAAGATGTTGTTGTAAAGCTATATAAAATGAAAAATAAGAAACGTCTCAGCATGTATCCAGAATTGTACTGAACAACCACAGCAGCTGCAGCTAAAGAGAAAACCAATCTAGGGTACGACCAGAAAACCCGAGGGACGAAAGCTCATGCACCTACCTCCCTAGGTCGGGGTCTCAGTAGATGCAATCATAGAGTCCCAAGAGGTTGTCCAGTCAACGCACAAGGGAAAAGTGAAGCGTAGTGGCTGACTGTAGAGGGGTCTATCACTAAACATGCAGTGCATTGTAATACTAAAGGGTCGTACCTTTTTATGACGAACTTCTTGATTAATTTTGTAAAGTGGTCAGGAAACCCACCAGATCCCTTTAACTTCCAAAGTTTATAGACCACCTCTCCATAAAATAAGGGTTGTGATATTCTTAATCGCAGAAGTGTTTTCAGGTTGATGTTGTACTTCTCCAGTAGGTTTTCGTTGCGGCGTTAGAATTTTGAGAAAGATCTACATAGTTTGTGATAACGAAAACCCTGCTGAAGAATTATACTTGTTTCGATCATTGACTTCTATAACAACATTTCAAGCTCTAGCAAAACAAATGAGCTGGGAGATAAAAGAAAACTGTATGATTTAGCACGAGGTACATCCCCATCCTCCAGGGGTGGATTGTTAATGATGTTAAAGTTGAATTCATCTCTCTTATCATAGAATTTTATATGTATTAAATCATTAGAAATCGAGAGATGAAGATCGAGGAATGCTGCTTCAGTATCGAAACTGTTGGCTTTATTCAACGTAAGCTCTGGTGGATAAATGTTAGTAACCATATGAGCAGAGAACAGAGTATCAATATTGCCTATGTCATCTAGATACCGAGATGTTTTATTAAACGCATCAACATCTTTACTCTGGCTAGCAGGTGACAAGCTCAACATAAAATCTCTTTCATAGCAGTACAAAAACAAATCTGCGACAAGTGGCGCGCAGTTAGTACCCATTCATCTCTGCTTCCACGGCCGTCTTCTTACAGTTTATGACACATTAAGAAGGGTATTCAGAATCTGCATACTAAATTTGTTCTAGTTCCTGCAGACAAAGCTTCCAACAGTATAATTATTGTCTGACGATTACATTATAAACACATTTAACTTACGTCATCCGTCACCTTTTAGGACGTTTCCGTACTGTAAGTTTGGGGACAAGTGTATGTACATCCACCCAAACTGTAAGTTTGATGCCAAATGTACGAGAATGGACTGTCCTTTCACACATGCGACCAGGAGAGGAGGCTTTGGTGTACCCACAGTTATACATACAAGTAGGTCAAACTAATATAATTAAAATGTATGAACAGTTTTAGATACATGTATAGTATTTTCACTTTATAAAATTTCATGATGATACTTAAAATCATACCATTATGTGTGTACTTGAAAGGCGACATTGACTCTTAATTCCTATCTGGAAATTATACTAACCGAGCCATTGCGAAAATGAACAGCCATGAGTAAATGATTTAATATTGGAAAAAAAAAGCAGAGATGTGAAATTAATCATGTATTAATATCTTTCTTAAAAAAGAAGCTGTTTCTTAAATAAATTGTTTTAAAAGTGGGAAAAAAACATTATTTAGACTAATAGACCTACATATTAAAATGATTTAAAATTAACTAAAATTTCACCTTCAACCCTTATTTCTTGTTAACTGTTATTTCATATTAAGAACCAATAAGTTAATATTAATATTAATATGAAAAACTCTATTTTCCTTAACATTGCAACAGTTGTGCAAGTTCCAGTGCAGCCGTACTTGCCCGTTGTATCTCAGGCAGTTGAAGTTCCAGGGGGCGCCACGCAGGTGCCTTCAGCGGCTTGTAGTTTTTTTCCAAACTGTCACAACATGAACTGCTCATTTACACATCCAAAGATATGTTTATAAAATTGTAAAAGTGTAGAAAGTTTTTTTTCTCAACAGCATTAAATGCCGGTTTAGAAAAATACTGTTAACACAAAATTAGACCAGCAAGTAAAAAAAAAACACCATAACAATGAAGATAATAATAACCAAACGGGTATTAGAAGTTCAGGAAGTAAAGAGGATTGACAGGTTGAGTTTAGATAAAAGGTAAAACCAGAAACTGAAACTTGTCACACAATATCATTTATGCAAACCGATGTCTGTCTCTTATATGTATTGTTGTACTGTATCCCTACTGAAAAGGAGTTTAAAATCAAATGGTTGTTTAAAAGTTAGATAAACTGGCATCGAAGTAATACACTTTTGTAGATGCTTGAATGTTGCATTTAGTCGGGTGGTGTAATAACCTATGGCACAATTAACGTCGTCTTTTAAACTTTAACTAGCTCTGTTTCAACTAAACATTTTTGTACTTTTAGTTTATATTGAGGTTCTTTGTATCACCTTACATGTGTAAAATAATATCTTCTATGCTCCTTATGCCTTAATGTGTCAAAGCACAGTAAATTAATTGCTTCTTTTCATGTTGTATATGTAGCCCTGTAGATACGGTATAGGCTGTATGAACAAGAGTACATGTACATTCTACCACCCTCCTCTCCCGACGAAGAACAAAATGAAATGGTCATCATCGGATAAGAAGGATCTAGCCGGGTAGGTGGTCTTAGTATTTGTGACATTTGTAGATCAAATATATCAATCTATAATTTTATTGAAGTTCATTGTAATTTATGTTTTAATTGTTAAACTCCCATCTAGGCTTTCATTTTCTGAGAATGAAATACAAAAACCTGTATCACTGTGTTGACTTTTTCTGACTCCATCATGACATGTTGTGTTGTTTAAATGACACCTCTTACCTATGTACTATTGTTCCACTGTGTGATAATACTGTTTTCAGAGGAACATATTTTGTTTTGTGTATTATTTACAAGGATACTGATCAAGGTACATCATTACCGGCGTAACGTGTTATGGAAGCTTTAACGTGTTCTGAACACTTTAACGTGTTCTGGAAGGTTGAACATGTTCTGGTAGCTTTAACGTGTTCTGGAAACTTTAACGTGTTCTGGAAGGTTGAACATGTTCTGGAAGCTTTAACATGTTCTGGAAGCTTTAACGTGTTCTGGAAGGTTGAACATTTTCTGGAAGTTTTAACATGTTCTGGAAGCTTTAACGTGTTCTGGAAGGTTGAACATGTTCTGGAATCTTTAATGTGTTCTGGAAAGTTGAACATGTTCTGGAATCTTTAACGTGTTATGGAAGCTTTAACGTGTTCTGGAAATTGAACATGTTCTGGAAGCTTTAACGTGTTATGCTTTAACGTGTTATGGAAGCTTTAACGTGTTCTGGAAAGTTGAACATGTTCTGGAAGCTTAAACGTGTTATGCTTTAACATGTTATGGAAGCTTTAACGTGTTCTAGAAAGTTGAACATGTTCTGGAAGCTTTAACGTGTTATGCTTTAACATGTTATGGAAGCTTTAACGTGTTCTAGAAAGTTGAACATGTTCTGGAAGCTTTAACGTGTTCTGGACATTTTAACGTGTTCTGGAAGCTTTAACATGTTCTGGAAGCTTTTAACATCATCTGGAAACATTTGTTCTGGTAGCTTTAACGTGTTCTGAAAGCTTTACTGCTTTCTGGAAGCCTGCACCACCTCCTCTTTGTGGGATCCTGCAGTTCAGCATGTCCACACTTTATAGAACACGTTACTTCAGTCATAATCATATTATATTATAGTGATCCTATAATCACAAGTGTCTGCAGAGAATAAAAAGGGAACAGTCTAGAACCTTAATAAAATAATTTCATATTTCTACTGTGTACGTCAAAACTTAACCCTGATTACCAGTAACATTTAATAAATATATATGTATTGACTGTTTTAAATCATTTACATTTTTTATAAAGCAAACATATATAACAACAGGTAAATAGTTCAGTTTTGTATCTTGAAAAATATTTAATCCGGAAACAAAGTTTGCAAATTCCTGGATCAGACCTGTTATGTGCATTGACTTATTTGAGAAAACCTTTTTAAAATAATGGTTTCTTCTTTCTCTTTCTAGAATGCCTTGCAGAAATTGTTTTTAGCAGTCTTAGAAATAATAGTTTATTTATTAAATGGACACATGTCAATTTTGATATTTACTTTAAACTCTTGGCATGCTGTTATTTTCCTGTCGTCTTTTCGAAGAAAAACGCGATACATAGGGATCACTTCGTCGTCCGTCAGTCCGTCCGTCTTAACGTTGGCTATAACTTTCTCATTCCTTAATATTTCTTCATCAAACTTTCATTAGATACTCATCATGACACCATCAACATGACCATACTAAAATATGAAGGTCAAGGTCACACTGAAGGTCATTATATGGGATAAATACTAATTTTTTTCTTTACGAAAACTTAAACGTTTACTATAACTTTCTCATATCTTGATATTTCTTCATCAGATTTTCAATATATACTTATCATGACAACATCAACATGGCCATACTAAAATATAAAGGCCAAGGCCACACTGAAGGTCATTATATGGGTTAAATACTCATTTTTTTCTTCACGAAGACTTAGGCCAGTTTGTCAAGCTCATTTATCTGGGTCCAAAAACCTTGATACACTGACAAAGCGCTGACAGGCAACACACGTGTTCTGCGGAACATCGGTCCAGTTTCTGTATTTGCATATGACTAATTGTTGCTTTATTGCACAAATAATGCATTTAAACCAATAGTAGAATAATGAATAAATACTGAAAACCCCATTATATTTAAAGCTAAAATAAAGCTTCTGTGCATTTCAGGGTGCCTAGACGTCGAATATGAATCGAGATTTTTTTATTACTTGCTATATGTTTTCATACCTGATATGGTTAGATAAAATGAAAATAGACGCTTCTTAATCTGTTTACAATTTTGCCATGGCCATCCGTTATGTTTCACAAAGCCTAACATTCATTTTGACCCCATTGTTTACATTGTAAAAAGTAAAACAACATGGCGGCTTTATTTTTAGAAATTGTTGTCTGTGCATGTCTGTTTCTAGGGTTCGAATGTACCAAGTAAAACGTAGGCAATGCAGAGTGATTTTGTTGTTCAATGTTCAGCAATCGAGCATACTTTACTTTTATTTTGGAATAAAAATCATTATATCTAGCAAATAAAAGGTAGGTAAATAGTATACCGCATTTATATTTTGTTATATATACAGGTTTTCGGCTCTACATAAAATTACATATAAACATGGGGGTCAAATTGAATTTTTGGCTTTGCGAAGCTTAGCGGATATCTACAGCAATATTGCAAACAGATTCAGGACCGTCTATTTTCATTCTATCTAAAAAAAACTAGATTCATAATCAACGTCTAGGCACCCTGAAATGCACAGTAGGAACTTATTTGAAAGCTTGATAAGTGCATGTACTTAAAGATTGATGTGTGTAATTTTATATGGCTTTTTTCTTTTTCATTCGAACCATGATCCGGGGCATTTGTCCATATTCTCAATCATAATTAGAATGGGTCAAACTATTTACTTACCGTATTTTGAAATATTGGAGGAAATAATGATGCTTATTCCCATTAAGGTATTTAAAGTAGGTATACAAGTCGTAGAGCAAATGTAGCATTCACATTACAAGTCAACAAAAACATACAAAAACAAACGACAATTACAAGGAAAAGCAATGTATGAGCCACCACAAAGATAAAAGGGTTGACAATAGTGGTACTACATTGGAACGGTCAGTGGAAAATAATCTGTTGGGCGTTTAAACCAGGTTCTAGGGTGCACCAAACGTCATTGGAACGGCAGTCTGCAAATTAAACGAATAGTCCGAGACCGAGGCCATAAAAATTTTGTTCGGACTATAAAAAAAAACTAAACTTATAGTCCGAACGGACTATTGATAAATTCTCGGTATTATGTATTGTTGTTTTTTTTGTCGTTTCTAATAATAGATTTTTACGGCTTCTAATAATAGATTGCCCGCAGAGGGACAGCAATTCGTCGAGGTATTGCTTTTAAAGCACGTGGGCAACCACATTGTCAGCTATGCGCCCAGAAGGGTAATTTTATTGCAATTATCGGGGTATTGATTTTGACTTCACGGTCACCGCATAATGACAACATGTCGTTCCTGGTATGGGCCGAAGGTTCCAAACCTGGGAAAAAAAAAACTTGAAGAAAAAAACGTTGACAAAAAGGAAGAATATGAAAAAAAGAGAGTACGGAAATTCCAAGATCAATGGAAGACGAACAGGGAATGGCTTATTATATGAGAATGATAAAATGTATTGTTCAGTTTGTCAGGCGTTTGGGGACATAAAAAATCCATTCGTCACTGGCTGTTCGAATTTTAAGATCGAGGCTGTTACCTCCCACGCAAACACAAAAGCACACACGAGACTATTAATTCGGACTAGAAGAAATCCATTCGGACTACACATTTTTTCACAAAGCATAGTCCGAAGGACTATACTCTGAAAAAGTTTTTCGTGCAGACTGGGAACGGTCAGTGTAAAATAATCTGATGGGGTTTAAACCAGGTTCTAGTGTGCACCAAACATCATTGGAACAATCGGTGAAAAATTATCTGATGGGGGTTTAAACCAGGTTCTAATGTGCACCAAACATTATTGGAACGGTCAGCTGAAAATAATCTGATGGGGGTCTAAAACAGGTTCTAGGGTGCACCAAAGGTCATTGGAACGGTCAGTGGAAAATAATCTGATGAGGGTTTAAACCAGGTTCTAGGGTGCACCAAATGCCATTGGAATGGTCAGTGGAAAATATTCGGATGGGGGTTTAAACCAGGTTCTAGAGTGCACCAAACATCATTGGAACGGTCAGTGGAAAATAATCTGATGGGGGTTTAAACCAGGTTCTAGGGTGCACCAAACGTCATTGGAACGGTCAGTGGAAAATAATCGGTTGGGGGTTTAAACCAGGTGCTAGGGTGCACCAAATATCAGTGGAACGGTCAGTGGAAAAAAATTGATGAGGTTTTAACCAGGTTCTAGGGTGCCCCAACGGTCAGTCTTACCCTAAGCCATACATTTCTGTGGGTCAATCCATATCTTTTCATTATCCTTGTACAGATATTTATTTCAAACATATGGTAAACGTTTAGTAAAACAGATGTTCATATTCTATATTTAGGCAGTCAGCAGGGCTGTCATCTATGAGTCTACCGAAATAGATGGATATGTGTTGATACCACGCAAGAAGAAGATAAATTTCCCCACCCACCAATCATCTGGTGACCGATGACAAGAAGAAGAGTGGATCGTTTCTTCGAATGATGTTAATTTGATACATGGACCGAGGGCAAGCACTATGTACTGCAGATTTTTCAGTTTCACTAATGTAAACGTTGTTGTTGTTTTTGGCTAGATCCACATTTCTGTGTTGTAAGTCACAGGAATGCAGGAATAACTTACTATGTTTCGTTTCTGATTTGACTATATATAAGACTGGAAAACTTTTTTCTATTTTCTTGTCTGTGCTTGAGACTGCCCGTTGGTAGTTTGTGAGAATAAGCGTAGATTTATTTACTAAAGGGTGGGTGGGTCAAAGGCACCAGTTTTATTCAGAAGGGGATGGGTGAACCAAAGCTCTGATTTATTGGTGAAGATTTCTCTTTATAACCCTTATCTGACTCAGCTCTTAATCATGAGAGTGCTGGTAGTCTGCTAGTAAAATCTTCATTAATAATTGGTGCAAGCAAGTGAAGATCTGAGGCAATTTAATCATGGGAGTGCTGGTAGTCTGGTAGTAAAATCTTCATGAATAATTGGTGCAAGCAGGTGAAGATCTCAGGCAATTGATTGGTTAAAAAGGTTGGATAAACACTAAATCTCATTAAACACAGTCATGTTTTAATCACCGACCCAGAACTCTGGGTGCTAGGAATGGACACGTTTTTGTATTAACTACAGCATGTCTTTAATGTTGGTGGACAAGATGCATTCTTTATAATCTTGTTTTCATCTTTTAGACTTAAAGTTTAAACTTCCTAAGGTCCATTATCATACTCTTTGTTGTTAGTTTGATATTTGGATTACTTTTACAGTATTTTAAGAAATTTGAAAAGAACTGATATTGAAAAATCTGCAGTACTATTATTCTTGCACTCATGTATATTTTTCTGCCATTTCTAGTTGGAGACTCACCCTGGAGTATGTTGGAACCAAGACATTGCTATGCTTAATGTAGTGGACAATATCTCGACTAGCATCGCCCCGGAGCTGGTTGTTTCCATGGGAACCATAAGTTGTGGGATACAAATTTTGTGGATGAAACGATTAAAGGATTTTGGACTTTGTGTTTCTGTTGAACATTTCAGTGACGGTGTCCAAAATCCGTATATAGACACAGAATGGATGGATGATAAACAACGAGATGGGACGCATCATGGGACTTGTCACACATACCCATAAGTAAATGGACTTTGAAAAATGTGTAACGTGTTAGCTTATGTGTAATGTGTTAGCACATGTGTAATGGATTGTTACAGTGTCAGCATTAAGAAGATATGGGTTTTGTTCTTATGGTACCAACTACTTTCTGTTTTTGGTATCTACCGGTGTTGTCAATATAAATTAGAACACTTTGTTGTCATGGTAACTCTAACCTGTCAGCACTGAGATAGACAGGGAACTGTGTTCTGGTACACGTATGGGAAACTACAAAGTCACTACTGGTGTGTATGTCAGTTATTTATGCTGCTAATTGACTTTATTGATGTGTATTGTAATATTATATGCCAGTATATGTGTGTATGGATATATAGTTGTGGCCATGAGAGTAACAAACATATTCTGTACTACCGATTAAAGGTTCTATTTTCTGTCAGTGCTCATAAGCATACATGTAAATTCACTCGAAGAACATAATTGTTGCTTATTCTTACAGTTGGTTATATATGTGTTTAATGAGTTTGGTTTAACTGAGCACTGAATAGTTTACTTAATGGTTTAATTGTCTCTGACACGATGTAAACATTACTCTCTCAAACTCTTCCTGTTCAATACAAAATAAATGAGTCTATGTGAAATTTAAGGACCACCATCGTTTTCACCAATAGTAATTATCATCATTATCGGTATCTAAAAAGGTAGCTTAATTATAATTTGCTATTTAATTGATTTTGAACACAATAAGGCTTAACCTCAATCATCATTATCATCATCACCATCATCACATCATCATCATCATCATCATCACCATCATCAAATAATGTATCATAAACTTAGATCATACATGTACATTATTACAGTAGCTTGTCTCCATCTGTAGCGTTGTTGTATAAGTGTGGTATGACAGGCCATGATAGTCAATATCGTGCCTCCATCTGTAGCGTTGTACAAGTGTGGTATAACAGGCCATGATTGTCAGTATCTTGTCTCCATCTGTAGCATTGTTATATAAGTGTGGTATGACAGACCATGATTGTCAGTATCGTGCCTCCATCTGTAGCGTTGTTGTACAAGTGTGTTGTGACAGGCCATGATTGTCAGTATCGTGCCTCCATCTGTAGCGTTGTTGTACAAGTGTGTTATGACTAAGTCATTCATGTGATGTCTTTGGTTTTCTAAATGTGTCATTCTTGGGATGTCTTGGTTTATTGGCTTGTGCAATTATGTAAATGATAAACAGGTGTGTAGCCAGTTTGTAAGTCTGGAGATACTTGAAACTTGATCATGGTTGGATCCCATTTTTGTCTCGCCTTTTCGAAGGAAAAAAGACACATAGGTGTTGCTTTTCCGGCGTCGGCGGCGGCGGCGGCGGCGGCGTCAACATTCAAGTTTTGCGTTTAGGTCATTTTCTCACAAACTGTATGCACTAGACCTTTCAAACTTTGCTTATAGTTGTATATCGCAACGTGACAAAGAAAATGTGGAAGTGACCTTGACCTCCAAAGCAAAGGGCAGATAACTTAATAATTTTTAGGTTCAACTTTTGCGTTTAGGTCACTTTTTCACAAACTGTATGTACTAGACCTTTCTAACTTTGCTTATAGTTGTATCTTGAGTGGTACATCGCAACGTGACAAAGAAAATGTGGAAGTGACCTTGACCTCCAAAGCAAAGGGCAGATACCTTAATCATTTTTAGGTTCAACTTTTGCGTTTAGGTCACTTTTTCACAAACTGTATGTACTAGACCTTTCTAACTTTGCTTATAGTTGTATCTTGAGTGGTACATCGCAACGTGACAAAGCAAATGTGGATGTGACCTTGACCCTCCAAGCAAAGGGCAGATAATTTAATAATTTTTAGGTTCAACTTTTGTGTTTAGGTCACTTTTTCACAAACTGTATGCACTAGACCTTTAAAACTTTGCTTATAGTTGTATCTTGAGTGGTACATCGCAACGTGACAAAGCAAATGTGGAAGTGACCTTGACCCTTCAAGCAAAGGGCAGATAACCTTATAATTTTTTACCTTCAACTTTGGCATTTAGGTCACTTTTTCACAAACTGTATGCACTAAGACCTTTCAAACTTTGCTTATAGTTGTATCTTGAATGGTACATTGCAACGTGACAAAGCAAATGTGGACGTGACCTTCACCATCCATGCAAAGGGCAGATAACTTTAATTGTTACATTTACATCACTTTCTCATGAACTATAATAATGCACTAGATGTTTTAAACCTAATTTATAGCTTAATCATTGTAAGAAAAAATATTCTGTTTTGACATAGTTGTGTCTTGGGTAATGCATCCTTTTGGATGCATGGATTTCATCTATGACCTTGACCTACTTTTTGGAGCTGATGATTTTTAGCTCTACTGGGCAAGAGCCTTCATTTTTCATCCGATCTTTACCAAACTATTTTTCATCCGATCTTTACCAAACTTTAGCAGATTGTTAATATCAATGAAGGCTGACAAAAGTTCAAAAACCAGCCAGATCGGACTAGTAACAGCGGAGTTATGGCCCTTGATTTATTTAAAAATGCTATATTTTGCCTCGTTAATACAATAGGGCTTTCATTTTTCATCTGATCTTTATCAAACTTTACGATGTTTTGCCTTTTTTTATTAGTAGTATTATTTTTTTTGTTTACATTTTTTTTTAATATATATATAGATAGATATAGAGCGTCTTCGGGTATATCCGAACACCTAAGGTATTTTCGATATGTTACCTTCCGTATCGAATTTATTTTGAAGGCACATATTCCAATAAATACATTATTTATCGCTTGTTCAAATAAGATTATCATTAATTTGTTATATACAGCATTTCTTATAAAAAGACGTATTTTCCCCATACATCGACGTCGGCAACTTCCGAACACGTCGGGTGCGCCGAACATCATCTTTCGTGTAATTCCGAACAGTGTCGGGTAATTCCGAACAGATCGGTATTTTAAAAAAAATCGTCACATTTAAAACATTTTACTAGTTTACAACACACAATAATCATCAGTTATGAATTAAATTAATCATCAGTTATAATTAATTAACAAAATTCAACCAATGTTTTAAAGTCCATACAACACATTGTCTCAACACAACTATTTTCAGTCAGTTTATGCAGAATCACTCAGAGATAAAACTCTCCGTCGTCCTCAGAGTCGCAGTTTGGACATATAAACGACATAATGTCTGGTGCACATTTATCATGAGCCCAACCACGGCCCACAATACACTGAACCCATTCTTCCTCTGGCACGCTGTTTGAGAAGGAATCCATGCAGTATAAGCAGTACGTTTCATCGTCGTCGGATGACTCATCCGAGATTGCAACCATTTTCCGACTTTTTTTAGCAGCTGACCCACGCTTTCCTTTAATTTTTGTACATCACTTCTGTTCTTTAGTTTCTGTTCATTGCGCAGCTGTTGTTGGATCCTTTTGTCTTCTTTTAGCTTTTCCTTTTCTTATTGTCTCTTCATCATTTCTTCGTTTTTTCTCATTTTGTTTTCTTCGAGTTGTGTTTTCCTTTTTTCACGCTCAAGCTGCCTTTTCAGCTTCTCTTCAAGAACCCTTTCTTTTTCTTTTTGCTTTTCCTGTTGCATTTTACGGAATGCATTTCCTGTAATTGCCTTTGGATGTTTAATTGGATTTGATTTTCTTTCGTATGCAAATGAAGGAACTTTCAGGTATGTTCTGAATGGAGATAGTATTGGCTGATCATTTGGGATTGACGATGTTTCACCAGTTACATCGATTGCTGGTCCATGTGTTGCTATGTTGGCCGCCACTTCATTGGTATGTCCATTTGATGTTGTTGCTACACCCGGTCCTATCACCGGATTGGTGTCTGTTATGGCAGTAACTGGTACTGTGTCACCATTTTGAGAAAATCCGGTCTTCGTCGACGCTGTTTCGGTGATAATGGGCGGCTCTGTAGAGGTAGACTTGTTCAATTCGATGTTCGCAACCGATACTGTAGCAGCACCACATTCGTTAATTGATGCTGACTTTACTGCAACAAATACACTGGACGGTTCTAATTTACTTGTACCGAGGACAACGTTTTCGTCAAGAGGAAAGAGTCCAGAACTTTTGAACGATATGATTGCGTTTTCAACAGTTGTCGATTTCTGCCAAGGACCCTTGAATATTTTAGCAAAATTTTTCTTTGACACAATTTCAGGAATATTTGCTATCTGAAAATCTCTAACAGCTTGTGACCAATTGTCCTTAAGTGGACTGAATAATCTAATATCCATTGGTTGCATGAGATGAGAGGCGTGTGCAGGCAGGCAGTACATATGAACACTGTTCTCCGTGCAAATATCTGAAGCCTCAAGCGTTATATGAGTGGTGTGTCCGTCCACAAATAGCAATATCGGACGTGTAACACCCCTTGAATTCAGATCTGGAATCAGAACCGACGTGAGCCAAGTGGAAAATAACTCCGCATCCATCCATCCATTATCTGACCTCCCTATTGCGGCTTCCTCGAATCCGTCTAAGATGTTTGGACTAAATCGTTGTCCTGGGTAGACAATCATTGTAGTTATGAAGTGGCCTATCGCACTCATGCACGCCAACACGGTGATTTGTGATTTGTTACTTGATTTAAATTTGTACACAACCTTTGACCCTCTCATAGCCAACACCTTGCCACTTTTAGGACACATCGGAAACCCCGACTCATCAGCTTTATAGATCCGTGATGGGTCGTTTATAAGCCCGGGCTCCTTAACTTCGTTTTCAAGAAAGTCAGGAAGATCGGAATACCATTTCCGGATTTGGTTTGGGGTTACAACCGATCGTTCCTTCCCAAGCTGACTCGGTGAGCGAGGAGATATTTCGGGATGCCTTTTGATGAACCCGTAATACCAGTCCTTCCCTGGCTTATTATCCGTAAATGGGGTTTTCCTCCCGTCAGCGTCAATAATCTTTTTGACGGTGGCTGGAAGTTCCTGTTTGGTTCGTCCATACCCAATGCGCGCCAGAGAAACCACCCAGTCAGCAAGCCTGCGCTCTTCCTTATCTGTCAGCACTGTCCCCGCGCCTTTTCTATTGCTCGCATACTTCCCCTTAACGGTATTTTCGGTATATTGTACACGTTAGATGCTGCACACAAAGTAAGAGCTCCGCTCTGCACTAAAGACGAGGCCTCAGCTAAGACATCAGACGAATAACGCCTTTTGGAACCAACTTGACGACTCATCTAAAATTGATAGTAGTACCAAATGCAATGCAGTCATCATTTTGTTAAGTTAATAAAGAGCTAAATAACATCACAATTTCGTTATATTAAATTGCTATTAACCTTAATAGATGTAGTTAACGAATTTGGCAACAGTATGCTCTTTTTCGTATGATGCTGACCATTAATACTTAATTAGATTTTCACGCGCAAAACTGAAACATCAAAGTTAGCTAGTGACGTCATTTCAATAGATAGAATACAGAAAATAGTTTACACCAAATTACAGGTAGGCCCTATGAAAATACAGTTTATTTATCTCGATAATAAAACACGGAGTACTATATGTTTACTTCAATTACTATGCCAAACATATTCATTATCGATTGAGCCTCATGTAGATCTAGATTCTACAAGCAATTTAAAACGGTATTTAAAACATAGATCTAAAATAAAATATTGTTTTGTGAGTTCGGATTTAGACGACAAACTTTTCGTGGAGGGTAAATCCGAACGTGACCTATATAAACAACACATGTCGACCATGATGAATGTTATGTTATCAATATTGTGCACAAAGGTCAGTGTTCAAAATATATAGCAGTCCTTTTATATTTACGCATCATGCGTAAAATTTAAACCTTGGCAGCGTATGCATTCAAAATTATCTGTATAAGTAATTAATGCCACATTTTGTTGGCATATACTTACATTATATCATATGCGGCGAATACTTTGCTGGTTTTGTCCTTTTCTTGTTCGACTGGAAGAGGACTCTTTAATTTAAATTTTTCGCACCTCTAATACTTCAAAACTGCTGTTAAAATACGCCAATTCTTATTGGTCAATTATTGTTCGGATAAACCCGACGTTCGGATATACCCGAAGACGCTCTATATATATATATATTTATTTATTTTTTCATTTGTTTAAAAAAAAAAATTATTATTATTTTTTATTTCATTTATTTATTTGATTTTTTTTTAATTTGTTTAAAAAAAATAAAAAAAATTATTTTTATTTTTTTAAATTTTGTTTTTAAATGTTTTATTTCATTACTTTTTTTTAAATTCTTATTTTTTTTTTAATGTGAACGCCGTGTTAGCAGGAAGCATAGCTATGATTTCTAGTTGTGCCTATTGCGGTTTTTTCCGGTTCGTTTATTTTTGATGGAGTTACGGCCCCTTGACATTTTTACTTTTAAATTTCTTGTCGGCGCTACTCCTCCTTAACGCCTTGTTGGATTTTGACGAAACTTGGCAGGAAGCATCGGTAATATGTCTAGTTGTGCATATCATGCCTTTGTTCTTGCTCGCTGATTTATAACGGAGTTATGGCACTTTGACATTTTTACTTTAAATTTAAATTTCTTGTCGGCGCTACTCCTCCTTAACGGCTTGTTGGATTTCTACAAAATTTGACAGGAAGCCTCAGTATGGCTAGTTGTGCAAAGCGCGGTCAATGAAATCTTTTTACAAGTTCAAAATCCAGCTAGATATTGTTAGTAACAACAGGTTATGGCCCTTGATTTGTTGGAAAATGCTATATTGTATTTTCCTTTGTTAAATCTGTAGTTACTTCATTTTTTGTCTGATCTTTACCATATTTGTTTAGAATGTTAATATGACCCCCACCCCTCCCTCCACACCCCATCACCCATTTCTATGAAATTACATTCATAGAAGAAAGTGGGACAAATTAAAAAATACCCATGACAGACTAGACACAGTAGACGTATTGCCCATGATTACCAGGTGAGCCATCCTATCCCTGTTGTTTTTGCAATGTTTTAAAAAAACTACTGATGTGAATTTTATGTCGACAACCCTTGATATATAAGAGCCGTTTTAGCCAGTAGAGCATCCACATGCCCTCTTGGGCCTCTTGTTTTTAATAGGATGGCATTTTGTTTTTAAACAAATGCACTTACATGTCATCTCAGCAAACGGCAAACTCCGTTGTTTTTA
This sequence comes from Cyrtodaria siliqua, assembly GCA_037043455.1. Lineage (NCBI taxonomy): Eukaryota > Metazoa > Mollusca > Bivalvia > Adapedonta > Hiatellidae > Cyrtodaria > Cyrtodaria siliqua. Next base: position 142,846 of record JAWPHD010001400.1, on the reverse strand, counting down.
GTTACTAAAATGTTTACAAACTTTCATTTAAACATCATTGACCTTTTTATGTTTATGTCCAGCCCCCATTAGGCGAGACATTTGAATCCACGGATTTCTTGTTATAATTCTGATTGGATCCCATTTTGATCAGCCTGGTTGTATCCAGTTTTGATCATCCTGGTTTGATTCAGTTTAGATCAACTTGGTTGGATCCCATTTAGATCATTTTGGTTAGATCCCATTTTGATCAGCTTGGTTGTATTCCATTTTGATCATCCTGGTAGGATCCCATTTTGTGTAAGCTATTATGGTGAACATGGCAGGTTTGCGACTTATGAATTAATAATTAATATTAAATCATGTTGTAAGTATTGTATAGACACACATTTACCATATTATACAATATTCTTAGTTTATATTCTTAAGTCAAGTGACTCGTTATGTATATGTTCTCGTACGTCGTGTGTAATTCTAGTTCAGTAATCATTATAATGACTTTATCATCATCATTATCGTCATCATCATCATCATCATACCGACTATCTGGTGTGGATAGCATGGCTGGGTTGAAATCTTGAGAGCCCGGGATTCATACTAACCAGTACCACTGAGTTCCACCGGTGTGTTCTTTCCCATAGCCTCATCCTTGGTTTGGGGACGTAAACAATTATGTAAATGATAAGCAGGTGTGTAGCCAGTTTGTAAGTTTGGAGATACTTGAAACTTGGTCATTGTTGGATCCAATTTTGATTATTCTGATTGGATCCCATTTTAATCAGCCTGCTTGTATCCAGTTTTGATCATCCTGGTTTGATTCAGTTTTGATAAACTTGGTTGGGTTCCATTTGGATCATTCTGGTTGATCCCATTCTAACCAGTACCACTGAGTTCCATCAGTATGTTCTTGGGCAAGACACTTTCTCTTATCCTCATCCTTGGTTTGGGGACGTAAACCAGGCGGTTCCCTGTATCGGAGTCTAATCTCGATGCATGTTAAAGCTACTAGGAATCCAACTGTTAGTAAGAGTAGGACAGGTTACCAGATTCCTATATGCATGTATCCTTCCTCTCTATCTGGGGCGGGTATAAATATCATATACTGTGTGTTAATGATCCATAATGACTTCATCATCATCATCATCATTGTATTTATAATGACTTCATCATCATCATCATTATATCCATAATGACTTCATCATCATCACCATCATCCTCTAGCTCCATAATGACTTCATCATCATCATCGTCGTATCGTCATTAACACTTCTCATTTGTGGTGACTATCAATTTATAACAGAAAGTTACACATATTGGCTGCAGTTTTTAAAAATATATAATTTTATATTTATCAATCTAATAAAATATAACAAATCATTGTATTAAATTCACTTTTTTTTTGAGAGCCTAAAAAGTCTATGATTGTCTTTTCATTCAGTCTCACCCCAGTATGTACCAGATAATGCTACGTTAAATCTTTTTACTTTTTCAAACAAGCCTCACAATGCTAGATTTCAGATTTAATCTTGGTTAGTAGGCTGTCAGATAATTCTCAATAAGTCCGCATCGCCGAGCACAGGCGCACAAAACAGACTATCCTGCTGCCAGTCCTGGTAGAGGAGAGTAGCTGTGAAAAAGTCTGAGAATAGTTGTAGTGGCCGGTGGGTAGGCTGCCTGCCTCTGCATGCATCACCGTCCAATAGTGTACTCTATACTGATGCGGGTGTGGTATTACACAGATGCTTATGTGATACAAACCAGCACAAATCACATTTTGGCTCTACTTTCTACCTGCCAAACACAGTTTATATGAAAGAGTGAATTTTGTAAGATCAGTTATAGAGTATGTTTTTATACCATTTCTTGACTAATACTTTATATTAAAGATTCATCTCATTTGTTAAAACTGTAAAGGTTACATGTAAATGGTGTTTATTTGTTATATATGTGATCACAATAAAGTTTAGCAGCAGTTTCATCTTTATAGTTGTAATTTACTGAACCCAATATTTACTTGATATGATAGTAAAGCTTTAAATAAAAACACATGATCGTATTGATTAAAATGTTTAATACTGAAATAATTATTACAACAATTAAAATGCACACAAATATGCATACAAACAAGGTATCTGTAACATAAATACATTGAATAACAAAATGCCAGTTAAATTACAGTCAAACTCATGGTGTATTTACTTTTGCACCCATCTAGATAATGCTAGATAATGGAGAGAACTGGAACTAACGTAACAACTAGTAGTTCAGTCCATTTGCAATGGTGTGCATAATATGTTGATGTTTAATACATACATACCCCTCTCTCTCTCTCTCTCTCTCTCTCTCTGTATATATAAATACCATTATTTTTATTTTACATGCAATTACTTAGGGCAGTGTACGGTCATGTGATCTCATGACTTGATTCAAATTGTGTAATTGTTGAAGTATCAATGAAATTAATTTCTAAAAAATTGTATGAAAAAATAAAAGTGATCCTTAGCAAATTTTGAGTAGTATATATATATGCAAAAAACTATTATTAAACTAAAATAATGCTAAAAAGAACCTCATACCAAACAATGTTTTGTTGAGCTAAGACAAATAATATAAGAGCCACAAATATATAATATAGTACATTTTTTGGCTATTATAATTTGAGTTCCACTGTAGCAAAGTGTTTACATAAACCAAAATTAATAATGCAGCCATAGATACTATTGTAAGGAATCTCTTGGCCGCTTTTATTGAGCTAAGACGAGAACTGTAAGAGTCTAGTCTTGTAAACACAGACATAAAATTCGATGTGAAGTGGTATGCCGACACAGACGACGACGCAGACGCTGCAGTTATTACAATAATTAATTTCTGAATAGTCAAGCTAAAAAATAATTTGCTGTTACGCCTTCTGTTTCTTATTGATTGATTGAATTGGATTTTATAGTCGCACCAACAGCTAAGGTCATATGGCGACTGTCCAGCTTCCAATGATGGAGGAAGACCCCGGTGCCCCTCCGGGCAATTTTCGTGCACGGGCGGGCACCTGGGTAGAACCACCGACGTTCCGCAAGCCAGCTGGATAGCTTCCTCACATAAAAATTCCTAGGTCCCTGAGGGATTGATCCTACAGCGGTGAGGGGCAAGTGATTTCAAAAAAAGTATGATAATGGACCTTTGGAAACGGCCGAGCACGACACATACGAAATATAGAAGTCTCGGTTTGATTGAGAATGTTCATGAGCGGTAGTGAAATATGCTGACTACCGCTCACGCCCTCTAGCCCCTGATTGAGCAGAACTCAATATTCATAAAATCAACAGTACACAATTTTAACCATCCCGAAGATGTCATGCATACGGCGGTGGACATGGAGTTTCATGCTTCCCCATGTCGTACGGCGTATGGTCCCAGTATCTAATAAAATTAAATGCCCCGAAGAGCGAAATAAAAATAATGGAATTTAGTTGGGAGCAGCGGTTATGAAGCCTGCATATCACAAGTAACAGCCAAAAGACTAAATTAAAAAGCAGACAACATATCCTATAAGTGGTTAAACAATACCCAGAGCCTTTTATAGGCCGGAGTAGTGGAACCACCGAATCAAAAATTAAGTAAGAAAACAAAAGCAATTGAAAATGTACCACGATAACTAAATATAAGTATCGGCCTCAGCGATCTCCAAAGATCGAATGAATAACAGTACTGATTGCAAGCGCGGGGAGACGTTTTACTGCCGCCACACTGCACAAGCAACGCCACTGTGCTATAAAAAAAGTATGATAATAGACCTTTGGAAACGGCCGAGCACGACACATACGAAATATTGCAGTCTCGGTTTGATTGAGACTGTTCATGAGCGGTAGTGAAATATGTTGGCTACCGCTCACGCCCTCTAGCCCCGGGTTGAGCAGAACTCAATATTCATAAAATCAACAGTACACAATTTTAACCATCCCAAAGATGGCATGCATACGGCGGTGGACATGGAGTTTCATGCTTCCCCATGTCGTACGGCGTATGGTCCCAGTATCTAATAAAATTAAATGCCCCGAAGAGCGAAATAAAAATAATGGAATTTAGTTGGGAGCAGCGGTTATGAAGCCTGCATATCACAAGTAACAGCCATAAGACTAAATTAAAAAGCAGACAACATATCCTATAAGTGGTTAAACAATACCCAGAGCCTTTTATAGGCCGGAGTAGCGGAACCACCGAATCAAAAATTAAGTAAGAAAACAAAAGAAATTGAAAATGTACCACGATAACTAAATATAAGTATCGGGCTCAGCGATCTCCAAAGATCGAATGAATAACAGTACTGATTGCAAGCGCGGGGAGACGTTTTACTGCCGCCACACTGCACAAGCAACGCCACTGTGCTATAAAAAAAGTATGATAATGGACCTTTGGAAACGGCCGAGCACGACACATACGAAATATTGCAGTCTCGGTTTGATTGAGACTGTTCATGAGCGGTAGTGAAATATGCTGGCTACCGCTCACGCCCTCTAGCCCCGGGTTGAGCAGAACTCAATATTCATAAAATCAACAGTACACAATTTTAACCATCCCAAAGATCGCATGCATACGGCGGTGGACATGGAGTTTCATGCTTCCCCATGTCGTACGGCGTATGGTCCCAGTATCTAATACAATTAAATGCCCCCAAGAGCAAAATAAAAATAATGGAATTTAGTTGGGAGCAGCGGTTATGAAGCCTGCACATCACAAGTAACAGCCAAAAGACTAAATTAAAAAGCAGACAACATATCCTATAAGTGGTTAAACAATACCAAGAGCCTTTTATAGGCCGGAGTAGTGGAACCACCGAATCAAGTCAGAGACGTTAACCACTCCGCCACGGACGCCCCTTCTGTTTCTTAACCAGAGAAATATATTCTTTATCACCCAATACAACAATAATGTTGATCAAAAAAAGGAAATGTTAACCTATCTAACATGGTTTATTAAAATACTCAGTGCTAATTGTTTATTGGTGAGTTTTTGAAAATGCTATCTACCACGATTTATTAAAATACTCACTGCCGATTGGTTATCGGGCAAGTTTTCAAATATGTATACGGGCAGGAGAACTAATTGATCGAGACAAAAGAAGGCCATGTCTGAATTGGCTCAACAGTCTGACCTGAGATGTGTGGTTGTGATTAAAGAGGAGGAAGAACATGAAGAAGGAGCAGTAGAAACATATGATGATGATGATGATAATGATAGTAACTCGGCAGTGAGTCATAATACGGATTTCCAGAATGAAGTAAGCCAAGATGGATGCAGATCTGTTGTGAGTAACCGGTCAGAAATTTCTGCCAGTACAAGTAACCAAAACCAAAGAGATCTCCAGCGAAGTTCAATGTCTTAAAAGAAGATTCTGACTCGTCTCCTATAAAACTGCCCATGAATTTATCCATTACTGTAGAAGTGACTGGCTGGATGATGTGATCTGTGCAGGTGAGGAGCTCAAATCACCGAGTGAGATGGCCAATATAGAGCTCGACCTATACCTGGCTGAGCCAGCGTCCAGCAAGAACCCTCTGTCCTGGTGGAAGGAGAAGCATGTACTGTATCCACGCATCAGTAAGGCGGATAGAAAGCTCCTGGCTATACCTGCCTCTAGTGTCACGGCTCATGATGTATTCTGTCTGGACAGTAAAACACTCAAGTATAAAAAATCTCAGATTAAACTAGAACATGTAGACATGATGGTTTTCTTAAAGAAAAGCAAAACATTGTACAAGTAATTCGAGTTCACAGAATTGCAAAATAAGTATGAGCACATGTTCGACCTGTGGTAGTTGGTTGAGGTTAGGTGGATATAAATGTTAATGAATGCGAATCTTCCAAAAATAAGGGCTTAAAGGGACAATGGCAATCTTGAAGCAGCTATCAAATATTAAAATAGCACCTCGATTTATTAATCAACTATCATTTTGACTTTAAACTACTTGCATTTATTTAAATAAAATGTAATAAATGTGTAAACTTCAAATTTTCTTCATAATTCTGCCATAGGTTTAAATCTATTATTGATGCACTTTAATCAACAATTAGTTATACGTAAAACAATTTGAACTATTCAAAATATTATTAATAATGATTTGTAAATATGCAAGTTAATAAGAAAAACTAAACGGACACCACAGGTTTTAAAAGATTCAAGATTTCCGTGTGTCCCTTTAATATCGTGAGAACAAGCTGTTGAGAGAAACAAGTATGGACTATGTTGTGAGATAAGCTGTGCATTTAGAGGTGTATAACAAGCTGTAGTGAGCAGAAATTATGAATTGCGAGACAATATGTACATTCATGTCAGGATTCACATATTGGCAACAAGTGTGAATTATTGCCACATGCTTCTATTATAAAGGTCACCAATATGACCTCTTGGCTCACGCTAAGTTGCATTTCCACTGTCTATAAATCTCAGCAAATGCCCCTCAGAGTGCTTATCCTAGCAAGCCACAGACCACAGTTAAAATTTAAACAGACTGACAATTTGTTTCCCATCTCATCATATATACAATACAAATCAAATAGGTTTGAACAAAACAAAAACAATCAAAAATGGTTCCAATATCTCATATTTGGCTCCAATGTTGTTCATATACACATGTTCTTTGTAGGCAAATCAAAATTCAGTGAATTGACCTGAAAGGTAAAAAATAAATGTCTGTCATTATTATAGCATTAAATTGCCAAATATGAAAATGAATCAAAATTGTATAATGCTACCAGAAGGTAACCATGAAGATGAAGGCTTGTGAAGTGGAAGTGTAATACCATTTCATTAACATTTCAGTGTAATTGTCAAATGGATGATTCATACAGTCAATTTTCATAAACACATTTTTAATTACAAATTAAACCTGAAATATGGACATTTCAGACAAGGCAATACATATATTTCATTACCCAGATATTGAACAGTGATTCAAGTGTTTAGCCGTCTGTACATGAGCTGTTGTTTTATTATTCTCCATCATGAAAGCTTGGAAATATACACTTCTTAAAAACGGAAAAAGTAATTTGGTCATCAGCTATCTAACACTTGTGTTTCTGGGAAAAAAAGCAGAGTAAATGGGTGTTATCCCTTAAATGACCTATTTCTGACTTAGATTTAAACATCACTAAGGCATGAACATTTTGCTGATATTTACTGCTGTACAGGATTACATGGAGATAGGCTTTTAGACAGGTAATATGTGACACTCTGCAATCTGGAAGTTAGTATCAAGCAATACAATAAGCACCACAATTGATTATTCCAGTATTATTTTGACGGCAGCCTCAGTAGATAAGATCTTTGCTTGGGAGCTGCAGACGTCTGCCCCGCATGAGTTCAGCCCGTGGCGTAGGCATGTCTGAAGGAAACGTCATGCATTACCTCATCTCCGTGACGTAGGCATGTCTGAAAGAAACGTCATGCATTATCTCATCTCCGTGGCGTAGGCATGTCTGAAGGAAACATCCTGCATAATCTCATCTCCGTGGCATAAGCATGTCTAAAGGAAACTTCATGCATTATATCATATCCGTGGCGTAGGCATGTCCGAAGGAAACGTCATGCATTATCTCATCTCCGTGGCGTAGGCATGTCTGAAGGAAACTCCTTCATTACCTCATCTCCGTGGCATAGGCATGTCTGAAGGAAACGTCATGCATTAACTCATCTCCGTGCTGTAGGCATGTCTGAAGGAAACGTCATGCATTAACTCATCTCCGTGGCGTAGGCATGTCTGAATGAAACTTCATACATTACATCATCTCCGTGGCGGAGGCATGTCTGAAGGAAACGTCCTGCATTATCTCATCTCCGTGGTATAGGCATGTCTGAAGGAAACGTCATGCATTATCTCATCTCCGTGGCGTAGGCATGTCTGAATGAAACGTCATGCATTACATCATCTCCGTGGTGTAGGCATGTCTGAAGGCAACGTCCTGCATTATCTCATATCCGTAGCATAGGCATGTCTGAAGGAAACGTCATGCATTAACTCATCTCCGTGCCGTAGGCATGTCTGCAGGAAACGTCATGCATTAACTCATCTCCGTGGTGTAGGCATGTCTGAAGGAAACGTCCTGCATTATCTCATCTCCGTGGCATAGGCAAGTCTGAATGAAACGTCATGCATTACCTCATCTCCGTGGTGTAGGCCTGTCTGAAGGAAACGTCCTGCATTATCTCATCTCCGTGCCGTAGGCATGTTTGAAGGCAACGTCCTGCATTACCTCATCTTCGTGACGTAGGCATGTCTGAAGGAAACGTCATGCATTAACTCATCTCCGTGACGTAGGCATGTTTGAAGGAAACGTCCTGCATTATCTCATCTCCTTGACGTAGGCATGTCTGAATGAAACGTCATGCATTACCTCATCTCCGTGGCGTAGGCATGTCTGAAGGAAACGTCATGCATTACCTCATCTCCGTGACGTAGGCATGTCTGAAAGAAAACGTCCTGCATTATCTCATCTCCGTGACGTAGGCATGTCTGAAGGAAACGTCATGCATTATCTCATCTCCGTGACGTAGGCATGTCGGAATGAAACGTCATGCATTACCTCATCTCCGTGACGTAGGCATGTCTGAAGGAAACGTCATGCATTATCTCATCTCCGTGACGTAGGCATGTCTGAAGGAAACGTCCTGCATTATATCATCTCCGTAGCGTAGGCATGTCTGAAGGAAACGTCATGCATTAACTCATCTCCGTGGCGTAGGCATGTCTGAAGGAAACGTCATGCATTATCTCATCTCCGTGACATAGGCATGTCTGAAGGAAACGTCCTGCATTATATCATCTCCGTTGCGTAGGCATGTCTGAAGGAAACGTCCTGCATTACCTCATCTCCGTGACGTAGGCATGTCTGAAGGAAACGTCCTGCATTAACTCATCTCCGTGGCGTAGGCATGTCTGAAGGAAACGTCATGCATTATCTCATCTCCGTGACGTAGGCATATCTGAAGGAAACGTCATGCATTATCTCATCTCTGTGACGTAGGCATGTCTGAAGGAAACGTCATGCATTAATTCATCTCCGTGGCGTAGACATGTCTGAAGGAAACGTCATGCATTATCTCATCTCCGTGACGTAGGCATGTCTGAAGGAAACGTCATGCATTATCTCATCACCCTGTGAGTTGGCGGTCCCGATATAACCTTATACGATGTGTTAACGGGACGTATAACTCCATTTCATTCATTCATTTTCACTCTAAACATGCTTGCATATAAATAAATATAAATCAAGAAATGTCACTGTAAGTGACAAATGCCCCCGAAGTGACCTTTGACCTCTGAGTGTGACCTTGGCCTCGGAGCCATGAACCTGGATTTTGTGCGCGACACATCGTCTTGTTGTGGTGAGCATTTGCACCAAGTTATTTGTAAATCGGTCCATGAATGTCAGAGTTATCCAGACACGAAAGCACTACTTTGTTACCTTTGACCTCTAAGTGTGATCTTGACCTTGGATCCACGGGCCTGGATTTTGTGCGCGACACATCGTCTTGTTGTGGTGCCAAGTTATTTGAAAATCCGTCCATGAATGTCAGAGTTTTTGACCAGACACGATTGTAAGGACGAACCGGCGGTCTGACGGATGTAGAGACTACTCTTTTTATGCCCCAGAAGGGCGGATTTTAAATTGCTTTGTTGTAAGTATTAATATATATAAGTGTTGCAATATAATTAATAGTCAGTAGTTAATATCAAAGTTGGGATGTAAATGAGTGCCAAACTCTGCTGTAACATAACAGACAGATTCAAGTATTTGAAAAATAACAATAACATGATGATTATTTTGACAACAGAACTGTTCGCTTGTTTCTGATCAGTGCAGCATTGCAATGCCTTAATGTGGTTTTAAGAGCAAACTGAACAGTACCACAAAATGTTTCAGTCTTGAAAGAACATATTTATCTTAAAATAGTGTACAGGTTATGGAAATATACCATTCTCTCTTCATTATTATTTATATTGTCCTATCTGACTTCATGCTGTTTGTTGTGAATGTTGGTCCACCAGTCTTCATGATAGTATTGTCTGGACTCTCTCTACAAAGATAGGAAGCACGCCTACAACCCTGCAGGAACAGCTCTAGAAAGTCTGGTACAACCAGATCAACAATGGCTGTCGCTACTCCCCCGAATGATTCATCTTCAAGGTAAAGTGGATCGAGCTCCTCTCTAGACATGCCAGGTCTACTTAATGCTTCTGACCTACAATTCAGCAAACACCACAACCTCTCCAGCATATCTATTCTCCTCCCATACTCCACAACTACGTGTGGAGACATGCACATCATCATCATGGTGTTTCTCAATTTCTCACATCTCAGAAGGAGACTTCCTCCCTCATCTATCAAGCCAGACAACAGAGCCACTATCTGATGTCTTTGTATGAAGTCCAACCTTCCAGCCAACATGTTTCTCTCAGGAATCATGTAATTTGGGAGGTAGTTAGCCTCCATAAACTGTGTAAGTGCATTCAGTGACTGTACTAGTCTTTGAGTTAATAACTCCTCCTGGAAATATTCCTGTGGGTTATACTCGGACATCCACAGAACAATATTTTTCACTATGTAAGATGTTATTTCATCATAGACAGGCTTGATTATGCTTTTGACCACCATTTTTTGCAAAATATACAGTTTGATTTGAGTGTCATTGAGATTGTGAATCAAATGGAGTTCTGCTCTCGTGAAGCAAATTCTCCACTCCTTGTAGAAATTGTCACTTCCTTTAAAGCCTACAGGCACAACATGGGCCTCCATACGTGATATGTCATTTAGTATTTGTGGTGTTGGCCATCCATATTGACGGGGCCTTGTGAGCCAGGGTTGTAGAAGGTCTGGACAGAAGCACCAGAATGAGTGTACTATATCATCGAGAAAACGTTTTTTGTCAGAAAATGAATTAGCTGGTCCACTAGTACTGATGTCTTCATACTCATCCTCTGCATAAAACGTATCCTGCAGTATGTAGTCTTGTTTTGTATATTTAACATAGAAGTCACTGGACATATACCTATCTCCAGACTCGGACTGAAATAATGAAGCCTGTATCTCAGTATTGCTGTACCTGTCACCAAGAGAGACTAGTTTAAGTCTTGTATACCCGGGAGATGTTTCCCGAGTATCTGTCTGGAACACTGTCATGTTCCTCATGTTTGTAAAAGGCTGAATGTTGTCAGTACAAACAACATGAAGATGCACACCCATTATGTCTATGTCACTTTCAAATGGAGCTGTGAGTCCCTCTCCCTTACTACCAGGAAGGATGATATGGACATGAAGGAGATCCTCAGTTATTTGGTTGTCAAGTTTCACAGCTATATTATTCATGTATATCCTACACTTGACCATGTCCTGATTACAGCCTAGACAGTCTAATGACCGTGACACAATCCTGGAATATTCTGGATCAGATGCCATTACTTTTTAATACTTCATCCTACCATTATCATTCATTTCAGACTATCAGAAATATACACACATTTTAAGGACAAGTCCTTCATTTATTCCCTATGGAAATATTTCCTAAGATCTGTTTCATAGTAAGGTATGTCTATCATGATATTTCACCTTTACAAATAGTAGGTTGCAATACTGGTTTTGAGCTATCTGAAGGTAAGTATATGACCCGTTTTCCATTTTTGGCAAATTGCCTACACTTTCAGTACAACTTAATTCCTGTGAAAAAGAAGTTTAATCATAATCAATTCAAATTCAATTTTATTCAAATTCAATGTATTGGCTCCTATTCTATGTAGTGAAGAAAACACTATTTGTGGCCAAAAAGAGTGGAATAATTGTTGTGGTGATGGAGAGCCTTAAAAAACATTACGGATGTTTTTGGAGGGAAAAAAGTTGTGTCGACCAAAACATATTTCCTAAGTGAATAGATTTTCCTCTCTTAAAGTACTGCTTTGTTAGCAAATACTGTCTGCTTTAAGATATGAAATTAAAAAGTATATTTAACACTTGCGGTTCTTGTTTTTGAGAAAAAAGATAATGTATAACCTGTATATTTCTGAAAATGTATGAGTTTTGGAGCAAAAATGCAAAACTTTGTCTTTAACTGTTTACATATACATACCCACGATCTATTTAGACAATAATCAGATTAGTAACAGTTCATGTTTTTAGTAAATTCTTACTTTAAACAGACAGTAATGCGCCAAGTGTGAAAGTTATAGCGGCTAAACACAATGTCTGTAATATATCATGACCTATGCTTGATATCAGTGTGTTAGACTACAGATTGAAAGGTCGTAGGTTCATTCCTTGTTGTGGCCATGTTATTTAAAGCAATCCACATTGCTTAGTTTTGGTACTACCCAGAAAGCCATCGAGACTGATTAATATAAGTTGCAAGAACTTGTCTTGCAATCGATGTAAAAGAAACATATATTTTTCATGTCTTAACAAACAAATGTCCACTATCTAAGCAGTTAATCGATTCATATGAAAAGTATAAATAACTACATCAAATTTTAAAGAAAAAAATGGTAAAATTTGTACATAGTCGCTCTCAGACTGTTATGTGTGAAAACGGAGGTCTTAAACAACTAGGGAAAATTTCTTAATCACATCAGTTTTCAAACAACTGGTTAAATTGTGAAAGTTTTTAGATGATCAAGTTCTGTAACTTTTCATGTAACTGGTTAAGTGCTCTAGGCTTTTAGATTACAGTTCTCCAACATCTGTTTCAGATAATTGGTTAAGTTCCCAGGTGTTTAGATGACTGGTCGAGTTCTCCAGGCTTTCAGATTACAGTTCTCCAACATCTGTTTCAGATAATTGGTTAAGTTCCCAGGTGTTTAGATGACTGGTCGAGTTCTCCGGGCTTTCAGATTACAGTTCTCCAACATCTGTTTCGGATAGTTGGTTAAGTTCCCAAGTGTGTTCAGATGACTGGTCAAGTTCTCCACAGCTATTTAAGATTGCCTTTTAAATTCTGCATAACTATTTTAACTTACTGGTAGCTGTTGCAGATAACTGTTTTAGTTCTCCAAGTTTCCAGATAACTGGTTTAGTTCTCCAAGTTTCCAGATAACTGGTTAAACGCTCCAAGTTTCTACTAGATCTCTACGTTTAAGAGAATTTTTCAGGGATAGTTTCCGATATTAATTCCTGAAATATTTTAGAACATTTTAGGAGTTTAGTTTTGAACATAATTATAAAATATAATCAGCATATATTAACATATTTTCCCCCAACGTTCATCATAGCCCTATTGTTATGATCTTTTATTGAAAATATTCTGATTATCTAGATTTCAGCCTTACCAACTTCTGACAGGTCGAGAACTGGTTTGGAGATTTGGTCTCAAAAAATATGCTGGTTCTGTTATATTAATTAAAAGGCATAGACAATACAAATAACGCAAATTACACTACACAGTTGTTGATCCAAAACCTGTCGAGGTGTTCGGGTCATGTGCTGCTTAAAAGTATAGTATTATTCACAGGTAGTTAAAATACCCAAGATTGAATATGCTTAATATAAATTAAAGAGTTTAATTTAACATTCCAGTCTGAGGTTGGTTGGTTTAAGCCGTTAGAGCTCTGAAAAACTTGAAAAAAGCTGAAAGTATTATCAAAATGACATGCCAAATAAAGAAGATCTGACCTACAGAAAATTTGTAACGAACATAAATGGAGGCGGCATTCTTGGAACGATGACGTCATCGCATCTTTTTGCCGTATATGGCATATTGACAAAATGCCTTTTGAAACAAAGAAAATCACTGCAAATGAAAAATAAGCATACAATGTATACATTAAATTTTGTTTTTTATCTGTATATTTATATTTAATTAATTTGCAGCTTTAAAGTACATTTGACTGCCTCCATTTATGTTCTTTGCAAACTTTTAATAGGTCATATCTCCTTTGGTTTTCATGGCATTTTGATAATTCATTCAACATTTTACAAGTTTTTCAGAGCCCTTTAAAATACATCTGTTTGAAAATAGTGCATAACCCCTTTAAAAATCCAACTCAGTTTTATCAATTTCTTCAGAACATAGCCTCTATCAGCCTTCATTTGATAATAATATTCAAATATTTTTCTCTTAAAATGGAGAAAATTAACTGTTTGTGATGCCATGGACATTTATACTGGATGCGAAATGTCGTATACATCCTTGCACAGACCTAATAACAAACAGATAGGAAACTTCCTATCTTAACCGATGAAGTAACCAAAATATCACGTGGCACCTTAACTTTTCCTTCTATCTTCTCTCAATTATTCACTGATTTTGATGAGAATACATTCAAAAGATTCATAGTGAATAGCAAAATGGGATTATAATAATTTATGTTTATTTTAAAAATAAAAAATTGTATAAAAAGATGTTATTAGGTCTGTGGTTCCTTGTCAGTACCCTACCGGTCCGAACAATTTTCAGATTTGTGTTTTTCACGGCCGCCAGTCACCCAAGATGGCCGCCATAGCTAAAACTAGGACAATTTAAGGAAATTTCAAACGACATCTCCTCCGGGAACCACTTATTCCATTCTTGTGAAATATCATATACATGTTCCTTGGGTTGGCCTCTATCAAGTTTATGTTTTTCGTTATCGTCAAATAATTAAAATGGCCACCACGGCGACCCAAAGTTTACATTGAATTATATAGGAAAAGGTTAAAAATGACATCTTCTCTGAAACCTCTCGAAGGATTTTAATGAAACTTAATCACAATGATATTTGGGATAGTCCCTCTCAGATTTATGTTTTTTGCGGCCGCCAGTCATCCAAGATGGCCGCCATGGCTAAAACTAGGCCAAATTTAAGGTAATTTCAAATGACATCTCCGAAACCACTTATTCCATTCTTGTGAAATATCATATACATGTTCCTTGGGTTGGCCTCTATCAAGTTTGTGTTGTTTTTTTCGTCAAATAATCAAAATGGCCACCACGGCGACCCAAAGTTTACATAGAGTTATATAGGAAAACGTTAAAAATGACATCTTCTCTGAAACTGCTTGAAGGCTTTTGATGAAACTTAATCACAATGATCTTTGGGTTAGTCCCCCTCAGATTTGCGTTTTTGGGGCCTCCAGTCATCCATGATGGTCACCATGGCTAAACTTGAGTCAAATTTAAGGACATTTATCAAACGACGTATTACCACTTAGGGCTATTCCATTAAAACATACCAGGGGGTAGCGGAAGGCACTTTTGAATTTAACCACCCACATATAGATGCAATTTTCATATTGATATGACCACCCATAGAAGTAAAATGACATGGAAGACAACCACCCATGTATTTTTATTGTTTAACTGTGTACTTTTTTAATTAATGATTTGGAAGTTGCCAAAAATGTTTAAGTTTAATATATATGTGATTGAGGCTTTTATTGTTGGATGAAGGGTTGTGTACTCAGACTCATGAATTTGAGCAACCACCCATTTTCTGCACTTAAGTCTTAACCATTGAATGTTCTCACTAACAGGTGCAGGTGAAGCTGGGATTCAAACTCATGACCTCAGCAGTGAAAGGTTTATAGTGGCCTATACAACTACATCAACAACAGTACATTCAAATGTTTTAAGTCCTTTTTTTAGATGTATTCAATCCACCAGCTGTTACTTACTGTTCAAGTGAACCACATACATTTCTGACCATTAGATATGAAGATTTCAAGCAATGATATTTCTTAAATTCAAGTTTTCTTCACTTCCATAATATATTACCTATTTAAAGCTTGTTTTCTTTGTTTGCGGGGGCTATATAGGAATCACACTGTCCGTCACGTAGCGTCACGAACGTTAGCGTCATATAAACTCTTACTTGTGACAACTACTTCTACAATTTTCAACATATTGGACTGAAACTTTGTATACATGATCAGCATCAAGTGTATCGGTGTGCGACATAAATTTCTTATGGCTCGCTAAATGCCATACGGAGGTATTGGCCTTGGACTTTGTGATATACTATATAGCATTTATGCAATCTTGTGACCCAAACTACTACTACAGTTTTCAAAGTCTTGAACTGAAACTTTCTATACACGTTCAGCATCACGTGTAGCTGTGGTTAACTTAAATTTTGTTGGCTCCCTCATTGCCGTGCAGCGTTATCGTCCTTGGACTTTGTGATGTACTATATAGTATATAGCATTTATGCAATCTTGTGAGGCGAACTACTTCTACAGTTTTCAGGGAATTGAACTGAAACTTTCTATATATGATCAAATCAAGTGTAGATGGGCGTGACATAAAGTTTATTTGCCTCATTCATTTCCTTGTTAAGTAATCGCCCTTGGACTTGTTGCCTCAGATCTTACTAAAAAAATTGTTTGTTGGGGTATTCATCACCTTCAGTGATAGTTCTAGTTAATTCACATCATTCTTGATATGTGATATGTGAACTTGCCGAAGGAATTATATCCCATAATACGAGAAGGAATTATATCCATAATACGAAAACAATGTAATATCAACTTATATATATATTAGATTTTAAATTACGAGCAAATGTCCCTTTAATTCAATAACTACACGCGGTCTATTTGACCTACTTTGCATCAGAGCGCGCGTGAAGAACGACAGTCAAAAAAGGGTGTACCACCAACAGAATCTCAAATTGTTTTTACACACCCTCCCACCCTCACCCACCCAACCTCACTCACCTACAGAATTTTAACTCCCCCAGATACCCCCACCAATTGAATTTTAAGTGTTCTTTGCATGATCAGATACCCCCCACCAATAGAATTTTAACTGGTTAGAACTTTTTCTGCCATTTGAAGTGTTCTTTGCATGATGTGCAGAAATGAATCGAGAAGCCCATGCAGTGGGGCTCAACCCGGGCAGTGCTTAATTGACATCACCACCTGATCCCATGTAAGCTATGTGCCAGTGAAACAGTAATGACTTGCTTATTTTTAGTGGAAAGAGAAGTAAAATTCTATTTAAATTGACAAAACATATTCCCCACCCACTAACAAATATGTTAACGAGTGCTGAATTTAATTTGTTTCACGTGGAATAGCTATGTAATGCGTACGTAATGACTGTTTACCTGTGAATGTGCTTTTTTAACATACTCAAGCCATTAGGGCAATTCCAGAATTTAGTGTATAGGGGGTGGTGGAGGAGAGTGTCGGGCGACACCTTTTCAAGACCCCCATCACCGATGAAATAAAAATTCTGCAGACCCCCGTGACCCATTCAAAAAAAAAAAATAGTATCGACCCAACCACCCATCAAAAAAATAAATCAAGTACCGCACCATCCATCAATAAAAAAATAGACAAAAAATATTAAATATAGGGCCCCACCACCCATCTAAATAAAAAAATAAAAAAGTGGACCCAACCACCCATCGAATAAAATAAAAAAGTTTTAATTAAAAAAAAATCTGGAAATGAGCATATATTAAAGGGACACTGTCTGCAACCTTAAACTTATAAAGCACAAAATAATTAAACACCTACCATTATTCAATATTTACTATTCTAAAAACAAGATCATTTGCTTGAATTCAATATTGGTACAATTTTTTTTTTAAAAAAAGTACCGCTTTTTGGGCTTAAACCACACACTAAAATTAAACTCACGGGTAACCCAGTAGTGCGGAATTCTGTAGCTCTAAATTAAACCCAGCAATGTTAACAAACAACAATTAAATGTTGTTTAACGGCTCATCAACACAGTATAGGTTATTTAGAGCCGCCCCAGAGAGAGGGGAAGGATACATAGGAATCCGGGAACCTGTCCTACTCTTATTATCGAATAGATTACTATGGTTCTTTAACGTGCTCGGAGGATAGACCGATACACGGGACCCCCCATCCGACGGACGAGGCTAAGGTAAAGTGTCTTGCCCACGGAGGATTGAACCCGGGGCCTCCGGTTACAAATCCGCTGCGCTACCGACTGCACCACGCCAGCGTCCGGTTACAAATCCACCGAGCTACCGACTGCGCCACGCCAGCCCACAAATAAAACATTTTAAAAATTCAAATTTATTACTAGAATAATTTGGGTCTATCCTCATGTTTTCACTGTTATCTGGTTATGCTCAATAATCTGCTTTAATATTTACAGACAGTGTCCCTTTAAAGTCAGTTGTTATATTTTTGTACTTACAAAACATAACAATATTGAGAAAGTAGGAGTAAACCAAAAAAAATAAAATCTTTTATTATTTATACCCCACCCACTCCACCAAATAAGCTGCGATTTTTCAAAAACGGCCGTGCAAAAGACGGCTGCACGGTTAGCTGGCTAATAACTTCCCCTCTGCAATATAACCGATAGTATGAATAAAACGGAGTACGATGTACAATAGTATGAATGTAATTGAGTACGAAATTTCGTAGGAGTTGTTGTCTTGAATTCATTCTATTTTTAGAAGCAACAACACCTTGACAACAGTCTGCTTATCAACGAGTATTCGAGAGAAAAAAATGTGTTTTTTCACATGAAAAACACCCATTAAAAATGTTTGAGACCCGATCTTGATTGATTTATTTCACATATCCCCCATTCCCCACAACTCAATTGTTTTTGTGTGAGATTTACCCACCCACCTGTAGATGCGATTTTCATGTGTTAGGACGGTACCATAAATGCCATTTATGGGACAAGGCACCCTATCATGTATTTTCTATAAATTGTCGTCCGCTACCCCCTGGTATGTTCGAATGGAATAGCCCTTATTCCATTCTAGTTAAATATCATATGCATGTTCCTGTTGTTGGCCTCTATCAAGTTTGTGTTTTTCATTGTCGTCAAATATTCAAAATGGCAGCCACGATAACCCAAAGTTTACATAGAGTTATATATAGGAAACATGTTTCTTGGGTTGGCCTCTATCATGTTTATGTTTTTGAATCACATCATACAAGTAGAGCGTCTACAGGCCCTCTTGGGCGTCTTGTTTTGTCCAGACTAACTTTATCATGCATTGTGGGATTTTTAAACAACTTGGCACAAATGTTCACCATAATGAGACGGTGTGTTGCGTGCAAGACCCAGGTCCGTAGCTCAAAGGTCAAGGTCAAGGTCAAGGTTTAAAGGTCAGAAAAGCACATAAAATAATACAAAGGTAAACCTATTATCAGTTTTGTTGTATATTCTCATCCGCTTTACTGTTAAATCATTTCTTTTTGCACAGAGGAATTTTGAAATAACTTGGCACAAATGTTCACAATAATGAGATGACAAGTCGAGCACAAGACCCGGTAGGGGACTATGGCCGTCCCTCGGACTGCTTCTTGTTAATTATAGATTAAAAATTATGCACAGAATGGCGAGTAAACTTTTCCCTGATTACTCGACAGAATTTGACAGGGTACAAGTTATATACAAGTCATGGTGAATATAACTGGACAGGGTAACATGTATATACCATACATGAGGCTTGTAAAGGTGTTTTGGTGATACAGATTATTCGCCATTTTAGTTTGTGGGATATGGGATATTAACCAAAAAAATTAAGGAAATATGGGACATTCATTTGTATTCTGGGGGATATGGGTTATTTTCCAAGTGCAAAAAAAAAGGAAAGAAATAAGAAACAGTTTTGAAACTGTTGAAGTCTTTTTGTCCATCGTTTTTGTTGCAAAGTAGTACATAATAAAAATGATTACGTCACACGGTTATTTTTCCAGGCAGACCTATTTACAAGGAATTTGTATAGGTGTCTTTGCAGAATTGATTTTTCGTCTTCATCTTTTGTAGGAATGATGTATGTCAAGAGACAAAAAAATGAAAAAATTTCTCCGTAGAAAATTAAAAAACACATACCAATCAAAAGATCAATCATTCGGCAATAGAAAAATGCAATAAAAACACTGAGTTATGTATCATTTGTTTGCAATGTTTTATTTTTTAGAATTGGTCTTGGATTTCAGGTATTTCTATTTTGGTCTCAAATGTCTGTATCAAAATGTGTTATAAGTGCAAACATTTCTCCCTTATGACCGTGGCTCCCTTGATTAATGTCTCTCACTGCTATTATCTCCCCTGAAAGCTTTTGGACCTAGAGACAAAGGAAAACAAAAATAAATCTATCTTTTTCTCAATTTTAGGCAATTTTGAATTGGAAAAATAGTGTTATATTTGCAGGCTAAACTGCAGATGAAACAGAAAATCCCATGTTGATATGAGATTTCATTCAAATTTCAGAAGTGTTTGACCGAAGCACCACATATTCAGCTGGATAGTGTATGAATTTCATATTTTTCATAGAGGTCATATAAACATGAATGAGAAGGAAAGAAAATTGGCTAACTTATGTATTTTATTGATTTAAATTACTGATCTTGGCTTTAAGAAGATATTAAACCAACAACAAGGTCTGCTTCCCAGCTATGAAGCGAAGATGCTGGAAAAGGCTGCTCAGTAACCATATGAGAAATTAATTGTGGTGTGAAATCTGCATATAAAGGGTAGTGCTAAGACTGGTCTACCTGGTGGATAATGTGGCTGGGAGGGGTATAATGTCTCAAAGATTGTTAAAAGCAACATTCAGCGTACCAGTATTAACGCACACACTTACTTACAATAAGTAGATGATGCATATCTTGTTTTTTTCAATTTTGTCAAACTGTGGTTGCCATGGCAATAAAATGGAAAATAAGTATAATAAATATTAATCATGTGTTTATTCGACATTTTTATAAAATTGTGTGTGTGTTTAAATCTGGAGCAATCAAGAGATAATGCAGATGTGTTCTTTTCCTTCATTTTATAGCAAAAAATAAACTGTTACTATGGCTATTTAATAAGAATACCTTATTGTGTAATATTACTTAGATTAATATCGGTAAATAAGGCGAACTGGTAGGGGACATGTATTGCTATGTAATACTAGAATAGCGATACTAGAGTATCTTGTAAATTATTGATTAATGCGCTGATTGCGCTGAATGCTTATTCGACAGAAGTGAACAGTGTACCAGTTATATAATATATATATATATCATAAATATATGGTGAATAGGAGGTCTTCTTTGTTAAAACGAAAAATTAGTATACCTTCTTTGAATTGTTAAAAAATATTAATGGTTTGCATTGTTTTATTGTGTAGATTTGGTGACTGGTCTTGGATTTTAGGTAATCATGTTTTGGTCTCAAATTTGTGTATCAAAAGTAGTGAAAAGTTAACAGTTAACATATATTCATTTAAAAGATGAACAAAAAGCCAAAAAAGCCATCACAAACACAACAGGGTTGACAATAGGGCTACTGCATTGGAACGGTCAGTGGCAAAAAAGGCCGAAGCCGAATATGGCATTTTTCAGTAAAACAATATTATATTTGAAATATTTACCTACTTTTAATCAGACTCCTTTATCACCGTGACAGTGTATTATTGGCAGTAGCTCCCTTGCTTGATGTCCCGCATATAAAGGGGTGGTGCTAGGTCTACTTGATGTCAATATAATGTGACTGGGTGGGGTATCACGTCTGAAACATTGTTAAAAGCCATGTTAAAACACACAGGCACACTCATTACATACATATATGCTTACATACTTCATTTATGATATGATGTTTGAAATAATGACATTCAAAACGACACAGTATGCCTATGAAAGTTAATGACCGTGAGAATGCCCACATAGTGTTTGGTATGACACGTCTGACAAGCTTGCATTAGAACAACAACGATCACTTCTGTCTGTTTATGAGGTGGCATAACATGGTGGACCAGGGTGGTGTAATCAGTGTGGTTCAACATATATCATGTTTGAGAACAAAGTTGGTCTTTAATGTTTAATGCTACACATTTCTCCATGGCATAACATGGTGGACCAGGGTGGTGTAATCGGTGTGGTTCAACATATATCATGTTTGAGAACAAAGTTGGTCTTTAATGTTTAATGCTACACATTTCTCCATGGCATAACATGGTGGACCAGGGTGGTGTAATCAGTGTGGTTCAACATATATCATGTTTGAGAACAAAGTTGGTCTTTAATGTTTAATGCTACACATTTCTCCATGGCATAACATGATGGACCATGGTGGTGTAATCAGTGTGGTTCAACATATATCATGTCTGAGAACAAAGTTGGTCTTTAATGTTTAATGCTACACATTTCTCCATGGCATAACATGATGGACCATGGTGGTGTAGTCAGTGTGGTTCAACATATATCATGTTTGAGAACAAAGTTGTTCTTTAATGTTTAATGCTACACATTTCACCATTGGCTAACATCCCAAATTTATGACTGATTTACCATCTGAAAAATGATTGTGACGTCACATAACGTTGTAAAGAACGACATCATTAGATGAAGTCAACAAAATGCCGCATTCACCATGAATTTGAGCCTTCGAGTCAGGTGATCTATTGAGATCACCCTTTGTCTGTCGTCCGTCCATGACCAAAATCAATATCATAACAAAACACTGAGTACATGTACAGATGGTCCAACGCGAACAGTGCGGACGTAAAAATTTGATCATCGTGGATTTCCTCCCAGAATTACCTAAGTTCCATAGTGGTCCGTCACAATCCGCGGCAATCGCAAATGTCCGAGAAAGCTGGCGGTAATCCATCTCTAAATGGCTGAAAACTCGGTAGATCGGCAATTTGCAAGTTTTATCTTTATGTTTGCACACATAATACATTTAGTTCATTTAATAAACAACAACATGTTCAGTGTGTACATGCACCTGTTAAGAAACCATTTAATAATCCAATAAAATAATACAAACACAAACAATCAAGCGATGTAAATTTTCACTCTGTTGCTAGGTGCGTTGCTATCCGCGCATGTACTGTGTATTGAATAGTGAGTACACAGTCAGAAGCTGAATTAAAGACACACGGAAATCTAATTGCACAAAACTTGACAAAGCATAATGTAAAACAAAACACAAAGATGGTAAATATAATCAAAACATCTAATTTATAAAAGCATTCAATTGAGTACTCTCCTAAATGGGGAAAACACCTGCTACTTGTCACGTAGGCCTGATCCGAGTCAACTTGGAAAAAATGCCGCCAACATCAAAGGGTTTGTTATACACCCACTGTTCTATACACAATTGTCGTGAACCATCAAGCATCGTTCACTGCGCTAAATATTGCGTTATTTTCATTGCAAGGCTACTTGAGACCTTTCATACACATTGGAAAAACAATGATATAGACTACACACATATCGCTTGCTACTGCGGCAACAATGGTTCGACGAATTGGTGACGAGAGTGACAACTACTCATTATATATTCACACCCTTGTTTACATTTAGCAAGGATGGGGCAGGGTTGAATACACGATGACAATGCATCAGTATGAATGAAATTCCATGCTCAATCGTGAACGCCTGTACCACTTTTGCTCAAATGGTGACTGGGTCTTAGATTTGCATAGAGGTCATAGATTTACAAAAGAGTTATATAAGACATTTTTTTAAATCTTCTCTGAAACTACATATTTTGCAAGTACCATTATAAGCTTATGGTCCTCTATCAAGTTGGTTCAAATCATGACCATGTTCCACAGAATTGTACAGGGAAAAATCTTAAAAGATTTTCTTCTCTGAAACCGCATTTATACATTTACTGAGCATGAACGGACGGATACACCTATCTAACCAGTATCGGCTCCACGGTCCATCCCCACTCCTGAGGACATAGCCCCTGATTCATAACTTGAAAACCATCCAGCCCCTATAACCATTTATACACGTAATGGACATGAACAGATGTATACAATCATCCAACCATCTTTGGCCCCGGGGTCAATCTCCACCTATGGAGACATAGCCCCTTGGTCATAATTTGAAAAAAGTTGAGATCCACACCCTATAGTCATATATACACTTGCTGGGTCTGAATGCTTGAAGGCGGTTTCTGGAATTTGCTTGTTTGAACATTATTTGATCTTTGCAAAGACAATCATGTGATCAATGCAAGGCCATTTTGGCTCTCTTGTTATAGAAATTTAAGATTTTGTTTTATATTTCTGGCATTTAAATGGAAAAGCATAACCGTGCAATAATGTTCAATCAGGACCGGTATGCAGTAACTTTACAGTCTGAAATTATGTTTTACCGCTCTGCTACATGTCGCAGACAAAATTCTCAGAGCAAAAAAAAAAGCTTAAACTCACAAATTTACCGTTTTAGGTTATCTCTCAAATGACTCGTCTTACTTGTATTCTTTGCCCAAAACAAATAAATCGTGGATGTATTTCACTTTTTAAAGGGGTTGATGCACTATTTTCAAACACTATTTATTTAATACGGCTCTAAATAACTTGAAAGTAGCTGAAAGAATTATCAAAATGCCATGAAAAACAAAGGAGATATGACCTATTGAAAATTTACAAAGAACATAAATGGAGGCTGCTATCTTTGAACGAAGACGTCATCGCGCCATTTTACCATACATGGCATATTGACAAAATACATATTAAAGCAAAGAAAAACACTGCAAATTGATTAAAAATAAATATACATATGCAAAATGTATAAATTGTATGGTTATTTTTCATATGCAGTGATTTTTTTTGCTTTAAAATACGTTTTGTCAATATGCCATATATGGTAAAAAGGCGCGATGACGTCATCGTTCCAAGATGGCAGCCTCCATTTATGTTTTCTCGCAACTATTCAATAGGTCATATCTCCTTTATTTTTTATGGCATTTTGATAATTATTTCAGCTTTTTTAAAGTTGTTCAGAGCACTTTAAAATAAACCTTGTTAGAAAATAGTGCATCAACCCCTCTAAGTTTCAATTATACCATTAAATAATTATTATTAACTCTTATCTTTATTTGTGCAAATAGAACATAGTATGTCTCCTGAAATATTGTACACATTTGTATGCTTTGTCGGTGGGTGTCTCACTGCCTTATGGCTCAGAATTGATTTATTTGTTTGTATGGTGTGTTACGTCATTCCGAACGCATGTAAGGTTATATATGACGGTCAATTTTTTTGTGGTGGAGGCTGACCACTCACTTTTCCTGGGTAGAATCAGTACTGTACAACTCCGCCATCTGTAAGAATCGACACTTCTTCATTTACAAGTCGAGCTCCCAGAGGGATTTGAACCCGCAGCGGTGAGAGGCGAGAAGGTTGACAACGCAACGTTGTTAACCACGCGACCATGGAGAC
The DNA here is from genome assembly GCA_037043455.1 of Cyrtodaria siliqua. Classification (NCBI taxonomy): domain Eukaryota; kingdom Metazoa; phylum Mollusca; class Bivalvia; order Adapedonta; family Hiatellidae; genus Cyrtodaria; species Cyrtodaria siliqua. Next base: position 117,737 of record JAWPHD010001400.1, on the reverse strand, counting down.
GCTTTATTCATTTGTTACACACAATTAATTATTGGTAATGTTTCAAATCGAAAATTAGTATTTTTTTGGATTTGAAAAATTGTAAAAAAACAAACATTCCTTCTCTTTTTACCCTTAACAAGCTAAGCATGACAATAAAAGTCGTTGCATCCATGGTAATCCCAGATCAGCCTGTGAGTAACTTGCAAGCTGATCAGGGGTTTACAATGTCCGGCTGATCAGTCATTTCCCCCAAAACACCCTTTTGTCACATAAATGAAATGGTCTTAATTCAAAGAAAGAAAAGTCCATTATATAAATGTAGCGGGTTGAGTATTTTTCAGACCAACTCTCCATTACTATTTCATGCAGTCAAAGGTTCTTACACACATGGCAATTTTGTGTCATAAACAAGTTGGTAGTTTTTCACATTCAATATTTGTATCAATTATTTAGAAGAAACATAAGGTAAAATTTAAGTAAAATATCAGATATTTGCATGCAGCATCGAATTAAACCAACGTTAAATCAAGGAACGGATTACTGTAAATACCTCAAGGTAACTGCGTGTCCCATTACTATTCAGAAAGATTGGTGCGTGTTCTTTAATATGTCCCTTTAAAGATTCAAAAATAGTTCTGTGTGTCCCGTTAATATTTAGAACTATTGCCTGATAACAGAAATATTGCAGTGTGTCCCTTTTATATTCGGAAATAGTGGAGTGTGTCCCTTTAATATTCAGATATATTGCTGTGTGTCCCTTTAATATTCAGAAAGATTGGTGTGTGTCCCTTTAATATTCAGAAATATTGCTGTCTGTCCCTTTAAAATTCAAAAAGATTGATGTGTGTGCCTTTCACATTCAGAAAGATTGGTGTGTGTCCCTTTAATATTCAGAAATATTGCCGTGTCCCTTTAACATTCAAAAAGATAGGTCCCTTTAATATTCAAAGAAATTCTTGATGATAAGATTCTGAAGAAGTCAAATATATTATGTTTCAGAAGAAAGACAAAGAAAGATTTACTCTTTGACAATAATATCATTCCCCACCTACCTGCCAATTTTCCTGTTTATAATCAAATTCAGATCAAATTTTAAACAAAGTTTTGGATTAAACTGTACACAAATATTTAATTATCTGGTTACACTATAACCCTGTGATTTAAGACAACACACTTGTAATTTGTTGAGAGTAAATTCGTAAAACATCTTGTATTAACATCATTTGGGTTTTTACTAATTGTCTAGTTTCACTTTCATAATGGGAAGTAACTCTGTATAGAATGTCAGGTACAGTGTATCTTTAAAATAGGAGTGTACTCTTTTGTAGTTTTGTCAGGTGTAACACGCCCATTGATTGTTGCATTGAGTTGTGTGTGAATTAAAATTTAAATGCCATGTTGTCATTCATATCTAGGCCCAAATTAAAAATGAATAACTTACATTCTCATCACAAATGACACATATGCTGCCAAAATATTCACAGAAAAATGGGGGTCATGTATCTCCTAAGAAAGAACTTGTCTCATGAATGAATGGTCCCTTTAAAAACATAAAACACTGAGATGCCATAATATTGTATTCATACACTCATTTCCATATAAGCAAAATAAATTAAAAACTCACAATTTTAACATGGCAATGCTTGAAAAATGTAACAAATAGATCAACAATGTGATATAAACCAAAAATAGCACTTTAAATTAGTGAAAATGTCTTTTTTTACAAAAAGAAATGAGAATTATTTATTGACGCCATTATGCGACTACCCCAGGCCGACACTTCCTGTGTTGCAATGGGTGTGCTACACCTTCAGACACGCAATACTTTGTCAGAAAATCTCATGGTAATATATGACTTAGTTGTTTGTCAGCATAGTCACAGAAGAATTTACGACTTAGTTATTTGTCAGAATAGTCACATAATAAGATTTATATCAATGAAACCGACAATTTCAATGGTAAATAAAAATACCTTACTGTTCAAAATATGTAGAGAAATAAAGTTGTTTGTTTGTCAGAATAGTCACATATATAGGTTTATGACTAAGTTGTTTGTCAGAATAGTCATATAAGATTTGTATGACTTACTTTTTTGTCAGAATAGTCACAGAAGACTTAATGGCTTAGTCGTTTGTCAGAATAGTCACATATTGTTTTGCCTTAGTTGTTTGTCAGAATAGTCGCAACATATTTTATGCCTTAGGCCATTATTTTTTAATAATTCATTTTACGAACCCTCCTATGATGAAACAAAATTAGGAATTTTATTTTTCCATAGGGAATTTGATAGTTTTTTTTTTTTTTGTGTTGTTTTTTTACCTCCTGCCAATTTTTATTTTAATCTAGCAAATAAAAAATAGCTTTTCCAATTTTATTTTTAAATGTTTTTTCCTCCTACAGCAGTTCTGTATGCCTTAGTTGTTTTTCAGAATAGTCACAACATAGTTTATGCCTTAGTTGTTTGTCAGATAGTCACATAATACTTTATGACAATGTTGTTTGTCAGAATAGTCGCATAATATTTGATGACTTAGTTGTTTGTCAGTATAGTAACAGAATATGTCACGACATATTTGTTTGTATGAAACATTGTGAAGGACGTTATGAATTTGTTGTTTGTCAGCAAAGTCACATAATATTTGATGACTTAGTTGTTTGTCTGAACAATTACAGAAGACTTTATGACTTAGTTCTCAGAATAATGACAACTTGAAGACATAACTTGGATTTATTATGATGACATAATGCTCTATTTGTCAAGTATTCAGCTGTAATGCTGGGTACATGGTGGGTGCTTAGCTCTATCTATTTTGTTATGCCAAATAAGAGACATCCGGCCTTATAATTTCATATATTGTTCATGAAATTGTTAGCCTCGTTAGCTCAATGGATAAGAGCTATAGACCTCTGCCCTGAGGTGGTTTGCTCCCTGGTGTAGAATGTCTGATGGGAAACTTCATCCTTCACCTCATATCCTTCTGTGGTTGCTGTCCCAATATAACCTAATTTGATGTGTTAATGCCTGAGGTGGTTTGCTACCTGGCGTAGGCATGTCTGATGGGAAACTTCATCCTTCATCTCATATCCTTCTAAGGTTGCTGTCCCATATAATAACCTAATTTGATGCGTTAAGGCCTGAGGTGGTTTGCTCCCTGGAGTAGAATGTCTGATGGGAAACTTCATCCTTCATCTCATATCCTTCTGTGGTTGCTGTCCCAATATAACCTTATTTGATGTGTTAAGGCCTGAGGTGGTTTGCTCCCTGGCATTGGCATGTCTTATGAGAAACTTCATCCATCATATCATCTCCACCTGAGGTTGCTGTTCCAATATAACCTAATTTGATGTTTAAAAGAGACACATGGCAATCTTGATTTTTCAAAAAATCGCGGTGTCCCATTCATTTTTCTACATAACATGCATTCGTTCAGTCATTATTAATAATTATAAGAATAATATAAACCAAATTGTTTTTGTATATTATTGAATTTGATAACATTGCACCAATAATATATTTCAACATTTGGTAAAAGAGCTTAGAAAAGTGAAAACTCAAAATTTTATTTAATGATACTGAAGCAGTCAAAATGTTACTTTATAAATAAATAGAGAATGGATAAAAAACTTCAAGATTGCTGTGTGTCGCTTTAAGTCCTAAGGTGGTTTTCTCCCTGGCTTAGGCATGTCTGATGGAGAACTTCATCTCTCATCTCCACTTAAAGTTGCTGTTCCAATATAACCTAATTTGATGTGTTAATGGGACATACATCCCATTTCATTTAGTCCCAGCACTAACATTTACAATCTAAGGGTTTGCGGTTAATTGATGTGAATTAAAACAAAATAACAAGTATAAAATCATTATTGGAACTGAAGAATTGTACACATAATGGTCATATTTATATGTTTTGTCCGGTGCTTATCTCACTGATTTATGGGCGTCCGTGGCCGAGTGGTTAGAGTCTCTGACTTGAGATCACTTGCCCCCTCACCGCTATAGGTTCAATCCCTCAGGGGCCTAGGAATCTTTATGCGAGGAAGCTATGCAGCTGGCTTGCAGAACTTCGGTGGTTCTACCCAGGTGCCCGCCAGTGCACGAAAAATGTCCAGAGGGGCACCTGGGGTCTTCCTCCACTAATGGAAACTGGAAAGTCGCCATATGACCTTAGCTGTTGGTGCGACTATAGAATCCAATTCAGTTCAATTCAACTCACTGCTTTATGGTTCAATATTGATTTGTTTATTTGTTACATCATAAACAAAACATTACACTACATTCTTGTAGGTATGTTTATTGTAAACGCTAAAAATTCTTCTAAGCCCCGTCCGTCAGATGGGGACGTAAACCGGGCGGTCCCGTGTATCGGTCTATCCTCCGAGCACATTAAAGAACCATAGGAATCTATTCGATAATAAGAGTAGGGCAGGTTCCCGGATTCCTACGTTACCTTCCCCTCTCTCTGGGGTGGCTCTAAATAACCTATACTATGTGGATGAGCCGTTAAACAACATTCAATTCAATTCTCTTAAGTATTTGCTTAGACCAACTCTCCATTGTTATTTCATGCAATCAAAGGTTCTTAAAGAGACACTTTTCAATTTTGTTTCTTAAACAACTGGCTAGTTTCCAATATTTGTAGCAATTATTGAGAAAACAAATACGGTAAAAATTAAGTAAAATACAAATAAAACATTGGCATACAGCTTCAAAGTAAAGCAACATTAAATCAAGGTGCTGATTTCTGTAAATACCTGAAGATAATTGTGTGTCCCTTTAATATTGATAAAGATAGGACTGTGCCCCTTTAATATTAAGAAATATTGCTGTGTGTCCCTTTAATATTTAGAAAGATTGATGTATGTCTCTTTAATATTCAAAAAAAGATTGCTGTACAGTGTCCCTTTAGTGTTCAGAAATATTGCTGTGTGTCCCTTTAATATTCAGAAAGATTGATGTATGTCTCTTTTATATTCAGAAAGATTGGTGTGTGTTCCTTTTATATTCAGAAAGATTGATGTGTGTCCCTTTTATATTCTGAAATATTGATGTGTGTCCCTTTAATATTCAGAAATATTGCTATATGTCTCTTTAATATTGAAAAAAGTTTGCTGTACAGTGTCCCTTTAGTGTTCATAAATATTACTGTGTGTCCCTTTAATATTCAGAAAGAGTGGTGTTTGTCTCTAGATTGGTGTGTGTCTCTTTTATATTCAGAAAGATTGATATGTGTCCCTTTAATATTCAGAAGAATTGCTGTGTGTCCCTTTAATATTCAGAAAGATTGTTGTGTGTCATGGTCATGGTCAAAGGTAAGGATTATATTGACCTGACACTTTAACATAAAAACTTTATGAAACGGGCATATAATGCCCCATTTGGCGGCGCTCTTGTTACATAAATGATAATAATTGTTTAGTTTCACGTTCATAATGGGAAGTAACTCTGTATAGTCAATCTTCCCCCCACCCACCTGCCACCCTGTTTACAATCAAATTCATTTTAAGGTAACAATATTTTAACAAATATATAGGATACACTATAAAATAGATATGTAATTAACTGGATAACACAACAAACATGTGATTGGACACAACAAACCTGTGATTGAACACAACAAACCTGTGATTTAACAAAACAAACCTGTGATTGAACACAACACACCTGTGATATAACACAATTAACCTGTAATTTGTTGAGAATAAATTGGCAATAAATTCTGTTTTAACGTCATTTAGGTTTTAGGTTTTTACATAATTTGTTTAGTTTTACTTTCATAATGGGAAGTAACTCTGTATAGCTTGTCAGGTACAGTGTGTCTGCAAAGACAGGGTGTACTTTTGTATTCAGACACAAAGTGAATGCAGTATGCACTACTTTTAGATCACCTGAGCTCACCTGAGCTGAAGGCTCAAAGGTCAGCTATTAGGATTACTCTTTGTTTGTCTACCATTGACCGTCTGAGTCTGTCGCCCGCCACTGGGTCACGGTTTTACATAGAAATATATATGACAATCGGTCAAAATTCTTTTTCTGAAACTACACGAGGTACTGCAGAGGCCTCATATAGTTGCATGTACCATAAGCTTATGGTCTCCTAGTACAATTTTAAGTGTGTTGAAATGTTGATTCTCACATTTGGCCGCACCTCAAGGGTCATATGTTTTACATAGACTTACAAAGGGAAAATTATTTTACAAGTGGAAACTCATTTTCTCTAAAATCACGAGGTATAAAGCTCTCACTTGAAAAACATGAAGGAGATCTAGTATTTGATTGAAATTTAAAAAAAAAAAACAGACGTTCACAGCAACTTTCGAGGGGGAAAATAAATTTGACATAATATTATATTCTCATAAAATGTTGCAAAATAAAATCAAAATAAATAAATTTATATAAAGAAATAATGTAATCTGGAATAATTCTAAAGTAAAGAAATAAGAAATATAATATTAAACAAAAAACATATTGGTATGATAAATGTATAAAACACATAAGAGCATAATATACAGACGATTTCAGATTTACTCATTTACATATCTGTCGTATAATTTAAATGTACTGAATAAACATGATGACAAATAATTAGGCAAGACAGACCATTTTGCATGATGAGAAACTTTTAAGGGAATCATGGCAATCTTGAGTTTTATTCAAACATTAAAAGTGTGTGTGTGTGTGTGTACTTTTAAGGTTTAAAGGGGTTGATGCACTATTTCCAAACACAGTTTATTTTAAAGGGCTCTGAAAAACTTGAAAAAAGCTGAAAGAATTATCAAAATGCCATGAAAAATAAAGGAGATATGACCTATTGAAAATTTGCAAAGAACATAAATGGAGGCGGCCATCTTTGAACGATGACGTCATCGCGCCATTTTACCATATATGGCTTATTGACAAAATGTATTTTAAAGCAAAGAAAACAACTTCAAATTGATTAAAAATAAATATAAAGATGTAAAATGTATACATTTTAGTATTTTTTTTCATTTGCAGTGATTTTCTTTGCTTTAAAATACATTTTATCAATATGCCATATATGGTAAAACGGCGCGATGACGTCATCGTTCAAAGATGGCCGCCTCCATTTATGTTCTTTGCAATTTTTCAATAGGTCATATCTCCTTTATTTTTCATGTCATTTTGATAATTCTTTCAGTTTTTTTCAAGTCTTTCAGAGCCCTTTAAGATAAACTGTGTTTGGAAATAATGCATCGACCCCTTTAAAGTCCCTCCGCCAACTAAAACGCCTGGAGAACCCTGGTCGCTATGGGCACAATAGAGTCTGGACTTTCAAACATTAAAAGTTGCTCCTTGATTTAGTTATCCTGCGTCATTTTGACTTTAAAACTGCTTGCGTATAATTAAATACTATTTTACCAATTTTTAATATATTATTGGTGCAATATTTATATAAAAATTAGTAATATGTAAAAACAATTTGCTTTGAACTATTCCAACAATTAATATTAATGATTGAACAAATACCGTGAGTTTTTTAAAAATCAAGATTGCCGCGTGTCCTTTTAAAGAGACGTACTGAAATCTTATTCCTTGTTTATCAGGCATTAAAATATGCGTATCGATTTAGTAACCCAGTATCATTTTAACTTTAACACTGCTTGTATACAATTAAATAAAATGTTGAGTTATAAAGTTTTCTTCTTATTCTAACAAAATTAGTTTAAATTATATTATTGGTACAATATTATCAAAAGTTATGCAAAAACAATTTGCTTTATACTTTTCTAATAATTAATATTAATGATTGAACAAATGCAAAAAGACTAACGGGGCGCAGCGAGTTTTTCAAAGATCAAGATTGACGTGTGTCCCTATAAGATGGTTCTAGTTGATGTTCATTTTAAAACATCTTTAAACGTAATTCACTAAATGTGATATTTTTGGAAAATATAAGTCCAACTGTCCAAGGATGTGTTTTTTATGATATACTTTTATTATAAAGGATTGAACGAGTTGCTGAAATTGGTAAAATCAGAAAAATATAAACAAAATAGCGATCGCCTAATGAAGAAAGTGAGTTCTGTTTTCATGCCAACGAAACAAACACCGAATAACGGTAAAGATAATTAATTGTCAGGAAAGGAAATTTTGTTAACTTTCTATCGGTATTTGACTTTAAACAATCGAAATAATATTATTAACTAGAGCAAGTCGACGTGCCTTCGCATATCCCCGCATTTTTTAATTAGTAGCATGTCTCTGCTGGAAATCCATGGGACTAGCCCGATATATACGTAGAAGTGTCCCAACTTAACTTACGAGCTAGTGACAATGGTCAAACATTGTAAACAAAGGTAAGTGTGACTGGACAGATGGATGAGTAAACAGATGGCATTCTTTCACACGAGAAAAGTCCCTGGCTTCAAATAAAACATTTATCCAGAGTAACTCCAGGTCGTTAGCAAGTATGAACATTATTACGTGGAATGCCATTCCCTGATTTTTCAAATAAAGCATGTTGTTGTTACAATATTTTACCACTGTCACTAATTTTGAAGTTACATTTGGACATGATTGTGCACGTCTCAGTGATTACGTATTCACACGTGAGCCAGTGATAACACAAGGGTAGTTAATATTGCAAACAGAAACAGGATAAAAAAAATCAAATATAGACCAAGTTCTACACTTTGACCTCTCCCTACCACCCATGATGACCCTCAGGCAATTTATATTTTGCGTCGGTGCACTCCTCTTGCGCTAGCATTTTATTTGATATGCAGCATGACCATAGTTGGAGTCTCTCTAGACAGATAGGACGAATGTCTACACCCTGCTGCAGGTCTCGCCATTCTGGTACAAGCAGATCACGCATGGCTCTCATTACTCCCCTGTATGATTCATCTTAATAGCAGAAGGAAAGACATGCCATTTCTATATTTTCCAAGGCCAAAACAGAACTGCAAAACGCCCAGATACCCCAGCATATCTCTCCTCCACCCATACTCCACAACTACGTGTGGAGACAACATGCACATCAGCATCATGGTGTCTTCCAGTCTCTCGCATCTCAGAAGGAGACTTCTTCCATCGTCTATCAAGACAGACAACAGAGCCACTATGAAGTCCAACCTTCCAGCCAACATGTTTCTCTCAGATATCATGTAGTTTGGGAGGTAGCCTCCACAAAATGCATTAAGTGACTGTACTAGTCTCTGAGCTAATAACTCCTCCCGGAAATGTTCCTGTGGGTTATGCCACAGAACAATATTCTTCACTATGTAAGATATTATTTCTTCACAGACAGGCTTGATTATGCTTTTGACAACACTTTTTAACAAAATATACAGTTTGATTTGAGTGTCATTTAGATTGTTAATCTCACTTACTAAACTTTAAAGACCAGCTGCCTTTTAAAATCGTTATTTTATTATAAAAAGGATGGTATGGAAAGATTTTAACATAAATTATATAAGTATTCGGATGCTTTTCCATCAACTTATGGAATATTAAGGTAGGTTAGGCTGCATGTTTTAGCATTCTCCTGATTTTTGTCTGCTAAAAACACTAAAAGATGAATTCTAAATTTTAAAAATACTAGGAAAACCATTGGTCCTGATCCCATATGAACAGTGTCAAAAAAAGGTGCACATGTCCTCTTCATGAATATATTAGAATTATTACAATGAAGGGTCGTGCAAAAGAGCGCATGGGGGTTCAAAATACCGGTAATACGCGGTTTTATACAATTTGTGACCCATCATTGACGTGTTATACTTCGATAACATCGCAAAAAATGAAAAACAATCCTAAATACTGGTTATGTATGAGATATATATAGGTGAATACTGGTTATGTGCGAGATATATATAGGTGAATACTGGCTATGTATGAGATATATATATATAGGTGAATACTGGTTATGTATGAGATATATATTGGTGAATACTGGTTATGTATGAGTTATATATTGGTGAAAACTGGTTATGTATGAGATATATATAGGTGAATACTGGTTATGTATGAGATATGTATTGGTGAATATTGGTTATGTATGATTTATATATAGGTGAATACTGGTTATGCATGAGATATATATAGGTGAATACCGGTTATGTATAAGATATATATAGTTGAATACTGGTTATGTATGAGATATATATATATATTGGTGAATACTGGTTATGTATGATATATATATATATAGGTGAATACTGGTTATGTGTGATATATATATATATAGGTGAATACTGGTTATGAATAAGATATATATATATTGGTGAATACTGGTTATGTATGAGATGTATATAGGTGAATACTGGTTAAATATGATATGTATGTAGGTGAATACTGGTTATGTATGAGATATATATAGGTGAATACTGGTTATGTATGAGATATATATATAGGTGAATACTGGTTATGTATGAGATATATATAGGTGAATACTGGTTATGTATGATATATAGATAGGTGAATACTGGTTATGTATGAGATATATATAGGTGAATACTGGTTATGTATGATATATATATAGGTGAATACTGGTTATGTATGAGATATATATTGGTGAATACTGGTAATGTATGAGATATATATTGGTGAATACTGGTTATGTATGAGATATATATTGGTGAAAACTGGTTATGTATGAGATATATATAGGTGAATACTGGTTATGTATGAGATAAATATTGGTGAATACTGGTTATGTATGATTTATATATAGGTGAATACTGGTTATGCATGAGATATATATATAGGTGACTACCGGTTATGTATAAGATATATATAGGTGAATACTGGTTATGTATGAGCTATATATATATTGGTGAATACTGGTTATGTATGATATATATATATATAGGTGAATACTGGTTATGTATGATATATATTTATCACATAACGTCCCTTGTTAGTAGTATCGAACACCCATTTAATATTCTATTGTATTACACACGTGTTCACCCAGATCGGAGTCATAAACTTACTATTTGTGACAGCTTATAAAAATAATGTACGTTATACAAAACATTGTTGTTGGGTTGTTAAAAAGTTGACGTAAACTGCTATTTTGTAAAGAGGTAAAACACAAACTCTTCAATACGCAACGTCATGTGTGAAACGCGACGTTACGACGTCACATATTTAATGACGTTTTGGCGCTAACGTGTGGGTGACGTCGTGGCGGTTCTATGTCCATCTGAATTAATTTTTACTAATTTGATTGCAATGTTATGTGATAAAAAGGATCTTAAACTCGTTCCCATTCCATATAAGATTTATGAAACTCGTTATGAATTATTTTTAATATTAACTCGCCAAAAGGCTCGTTAAAATAAAAATAATTCATAACTCATTTCATAAATCTTATATGAAATGGGAACTCGTTTAAGATTCTCTATATATATAGGTGAATACTGGTTATGTATGAGATATATATAGGTGAATACTGGTTATGTATGAGATATATATATATAGGTTAATACTGGTTATGTATGATATATATATATTGGTGAATTCTGGTTATGTATGAGATATATATTGGTGAATACTGGTTATGTATGATATATATATATATTATTGAATACTGGGTTTTTATGATATATATATATATAAATATATAGGTGAATACTGGTTTTGTATGAGATATATATTGGTGAATACTGATTATGTATGATATATATAGGTGAATACTGGTTATGTATGATATATATATATATTATTGAATACTGGGTTTTTATGATATATATATATATAAATATATAGGTGAATACTGGTTTTGTATGAGATATATATTGGTGAATACTGATTATGTATGATATATATAGGTGAATACTGGTTATGTATGATATATATATATAGGTAAATACTGGTTATGTATGAGATATATATAGGTGAATACTGGTTATGTATGAGATATATATAGGTGAATACTGGCTATGTATGAGATATATATATTGGTGAATGCTTGTTGTGTGTGAGATATATATATAGTTGAATAATTACAACATGCATCATGTTGCTGTTGTATATTGATAGTTATATTGATCTATTCCAGAGTATGGTCCAGTATTACCTGACACACAAAGGGTACAACATGCACCATGTTACTGTTGTATATTGATAGTTATATTGATCTATTCCAGAGTAAGGTCCAGTATTACCTGACACACGAAGGGTACAACAAGCATCATGTTACTGTTGTATATTGATAGTTATATTGATCTATTCCAGAGTAAGGTCCAGTATTACCTGACACACGAAGGGTACAACATGCATCATGTTACTGTTGTATATTGATAGTTATATTGATCTATTCCAGAGTATGGTCCAGTATTACCTGACACACGAAGGGTACAACATGCACAGCCCGAGGATGTGGAAGGGGAGGAGGAACTGTCACCTAAAGCCGTAATCATATTCGAGGATGAATCATCAGGTACAGCTTTCTCGGGACACATTACACATCGAAACACTCTGAAGAATAATGTGTACACATACACCCTTATCCCATCTTTATGGATTGAGCCCCAGTACTAATTTCAGGTTGTAAGCACGTGCGTGTTTGGTGGGGAGAGGTGGGGTTACACAAATTACTCTGCACACCCCGCCTTAAACCCCTTACTACCCAAACCCCCTCACAGATTAGGTGGGGGAAACCTTCTAACCCCACTGTTCCCAGGCCTATGTATTTTCTTGAACAGAAGGACTAGGGGAAGGATCCGTGGCCCTCACTCAACTTATGATGTAGGAAATATACTCACTGGTTTCTTAACAAATCTTAGCAATGAAACTGTGATACTAATAAACAACAATGAAACTGTGACACTAAGGCTTAAAAGAAAAAAGTGTTTGTTTTTGCTAACCCGACCGACCCTATTATTTAGCCGCTGACTCTAACTTTTTTTATTGCAAAAAAAAAAAAAAAATTAATTTTTTTTTTAAAAAAAATGAATAATAATAATAAAAAGTTGAACCCATGAACCAAGGTTTCTTATTAAGAGAAAAAGTAAAAAAAAAAAAATGCCTGTAGTGAGATTTGAACCCACAACCCCTGGGGTTTCCAGTGTACATTACCAAATATTGAAAAAAGGCCATAACCATGTATTATCTAGGTATAAATACCTTCCCAAGTATTTTTTATCATATTAAAAGCGTTTTTTCATTAACAAAAATAGTCATTTAATAATAATAAAAAAATAAATAAAAATAAAAAGTTGCCTACCTACCGACCCTATTTTTTTTGAAGCCGTTAGCTGAAACATACCATTTTTTGTGTTGGCCTAATCAGATGATCAGGGTCTTCCATCATGTCCACAGGCCATTTAAGAGCATATTCCCCCTATCCCTTAATTCTAAAATTCTTAATTCTAATTTACCCCCAACTCCTTAATTAACCCACTATCCTTTGATCTCTCTGTCCTATCTCTTAAAAACAACACTAAATCTCCAAAATGCATTATAATGATCCATAAAAAATATTGGTCACCCGAAGGGTACCTCCCTCGCACACCAACTCCATGACATTCAAATTTGATTTCCCCTATCCCTTAAATAATTTCTGTGAAAGATCCTGATCATTAATGGCATTGGTAACTGATTTGATGCCTTTGTTTCTAAACATCTGTTTTTACTAAAAACAACACCTAGTTAATTTTCTGGATAGGATAGATTCATAACATATATCTAGGTTTAGATGTGAATAGATGCATGTCAAGTTGTCAGATAGCGTCAGCTACGTAAATGAGATTACATGTATACATTCGCCATAGCCCACACGCCATCTGAGGGTTGTTCGGAAACTGGGACAGATGTGGAGGTGCAGAAGATCCTGGAGGTTGTGGAGGACACAGAGATAGAACTGACAGACGAGACTGGACAGTACTGGCAGGAGGAGGAGAATAAACGAGTCATTAAAAAGTAAGATTAGGAAACAATAATTCGTCTATTATTTATTCACATCTGTTTTGTGTGGCCCCATTCCAAACGCAATGCAAAAGAATGCTTCCTTTGAAATTCACGATAATGTTAATATATTATAATAATAATTTCATGAGTACTTGGCTTTTAAACAAAAAGTAGGCCAGTCATAGCTCAGGGAAACTGGGGGAAATGGAGCGAACATCAATAGTTAATTAGAAAAAGAAAATATAAAACAAAAAATTGTTATGAACAAAATACAAACTACTTTTTGTATGTGTGTGATAGGATTAACTTTCTTCGCACTTAGCTTATTACTATTTCTCTGACAGCTTTATTACAGACAAGCATTGCTGTTCCACTGACAGCTTTATTACAGACAGCCATTGCTGTTACCCTGAAAGCTATATTACAGACAAGCATTACTGTTCCTCTGACAGCTTTATTACAGGAAAGCATTACTGTTCCACTGACAGCTTTATTACAGACACGCATTGCTGTTCCACTGACAGCTTTATTACAGACAAGCATTTCTGTTACTCTGAAAGCTTTATTACAGACAAGCATTGTTGTTACTCTGACAGCTTTATTACAGACAAGCATTGTTGTTACTCTGACAACTTTATTACAGACAAGCATTGCTGTTACTCTGAAAACTTTATTACAGACAAGCATTGCTGTTCCTCTGACAGCTTTATTACAGACAAGCATTGCTGTTACTCTGAAAGCTTTATTACAGACAAGCATTGTTGTTACTCTGACAACTTTATTACAGACAAGCATTGCTGTTACTCTGACAGCTTTATTACAGACAAGCATTGCTGTTACTCTGACAGCTTTATTACAGACAACCATTGCTGTTACCCTGAAAGCTATATTACAGACAAGCATTGCTGTTCCTCTGACAGCTTTATTACAGACAAGCATTACTGTTCCATTGACAGCTTTATTACAGACAAGCATTGCTGTTACTCTGAAAGCTTTATTACAGACAAGCATTGCTGTTACTCTGACAGCTTTATTACAGACAAGCATTGTTGTTACTCTGACAGCTTTATTACAGACAAGCATAACTGTTCCTCTGACAGCTTTATTACAGACAAGCATTGCTGTTACTCTGAAAGCTTTATTACAGACAAGCATTGTTGTTACTCTGACAGCTTTATTACAGACAAGCATTGCTGTTCCACTGACAGCTTTATTACAGACAAGCATTGCTGTTCCTCTGACAGCTTTATTACAGACAAGCATTGCTGTTCCTCTGACAGCTTTATGACAGACAAGCATTATTGTTACTCTGACAGCTTTATTACAGATGAGCATTGCTGTTCCACTGACAGCTTTATTACAGACAAGCATTACTGTTACTCTGAAAGCTTTATTACAGACAAGCATTGCTGTTCCACTGACAGCTTTATTACAGACAAGCATTGCTGTTACTCTGACAGCTTTATTACAAGCATTGCTGTTACTCTGACAGCTTTATTACAGACAAGCATTGCTGTTCCTCTGACAGCTTTATTACAGACAGGCATTGCTGTTACTCTGAACACTTTATTACAGACAGGCATTGCTGTTACTCTTGACAGCTTTATTACAGACAAGCATTACTGTTCCTCTGACAGCTTTATTACAGAAAAGCATTGCTGTTACTCTGAAAACTCTATTACAGACATGCATTGCTGTTACTCTGACAGCTTTATTACAGACAAGCATTACTGTTCCTCTGACAGCTTTATTACAGACAAACATTGCTGTTCCTCTGACAGCTTTATTACAGACAAGCATTGCTGTTACTTTGACAGCTTTATTACAGACAAGCATTACTATTCCTCTGACAGCTTTATTACAGAAAAGCATTGCTGTTCCTCTGAAAGCTTTATTACAGACAAGCATTACTGTTACTCTGAAAGCTTTATTACAGACAAGCATTGCTGTTACTCTGAAAACTTTATTACAGACAAGCATTGCTGTTACTTTGACAGCTTTATTACAAGCATTGCTGTTACTCTGACAGCTTTATTACAGACAAGCATTGCTGTTCCTCTGACAGCTTTATTACAGACAGGCATTGCTGTTCCTGTGACAGCTTTATTACAGAAAAGCATTGCTGTTCCTCTGACAGCTTTATTACATACAATATTACTGTTCCTCTGACAGCTTTATTACAGAAAAGCATTGCTGTTCCTCTGACAGCTCTATTACAGACAAGCATTGCTGTTACTGAAAACGTTATTACAAAAAAGCATTGCTGTACCTTTGACAGCTTTATAACAGAAAGCATTGTTTTATTTATTTTCCTCTGATAGCTTTATTATAGACAAGAATTGCCGTTATTGCTGTGCCTCTGACAGCTTTATTACACACAAGCATTGTTGTTCCTCTGACAGCTTTATTACAGGCAATCATGCTTTTCTCTGACAGCTGTATTACAGGAAACATTGTTTTATTTATGTTACTCTGACAGCTTTATTATAGACAAGATTGCTGTTATTGCTTTGCCTCTGACAGTTTTATTACAGGCAAGTATTGCTGTTATTGTTTTCCCCTGACAGCTTTATTACAGGCAATCATTGTTTTATTGATGTTCCTCTGACAGCTTTATTATAGACAAGCATTGCTGTTATTGCTGTGCCTCTGGCAGCTTTATTACAGGCAAGTTTTGCTGTTATTGTTGTTCCTCTGACAGCTTTATTACAGGCAAGCATTGCCTGTTTGTGCTATTCCTCTGTAAGCTTTATTAAGGCAAGTATTGCTGTTATTGTTGTTCCTCGGAAAGCTTTATTACTGGCAAGCATTGCTGTTATTGCTGTGCTTCTGACAGCTTTATTACAGGCAAGCATTGCTGTTATTGTTGTTCCTAAGACAGCTTTATTACAGGCAAGCATTGCTGTTCCTCTGACAGCTTTATTACAGGCAATCATTGCTGTTCCCCTGACAACTTTATTACAGGAAGCATTGCTTTATTTATGTTCCTCTGACAGCTTTATTAGAGACAAGCATTGCTGTTGTTGCTGTGCTTCTGACAGCTTTATTACAGACAAGCATTGCTGTTATTGTTGTTCCTAAGACAGCTTTATTACAGGCAAGCATTGCTGTTCCTCTGACAGCTTTATTACAGGCAATCATTGCTGTTCCCCTGACAGCTTTATTACAGGAAGCATTGCTTTATTTATGTTCCTCTGACAGCTTTATTATAGACAAGCATTGCTGTTGTTGCTGTGCTTCTGACAGCTTTATTACAGACAAGCATTGCTGTTATTGTTGTTCCTATGACAGCTTTATTACAGGCAAGCATTGCTGTTCCTCTGACAGCTTTATTACAGGCAATCATTGATGTTCCCCTGACAGCTTTATTACAGGAAGCATTGCTTTATTTATGTTCCTCTGACAGCTTTATTATAGACAAGTATTGCTGTTATTGCTGTGCCTCTGACAGCTTTATTACAGGCAAGTATTGCTGTTATTGTTTTCCTCGGACAGCTTTATTACATACAAGCTTTGCCTGTTAGTGCTATTCCTCTATCAGCTTTATTATAGGCAAGTATTGCTGTTATTGTTGTTCCTCTGACAGCTTTATTACAGACTAGCATTGCTGTTATTGCTGTGCCTCTGACAGCTTTATTACAGGCAAGTACTGCTGTTATTGTTATTCCTCTGACAGCTTTATTATAGGCAAGTATTGCTGTTATTGTTGTTCCCCTGACAGCTTTATTACAGACAGAGATTGCTGTTATTGCCGTTCCTCTGCTGTTATTTATGTTTCTCTGACAGCTCTATTACAGGCAGGCATTGCTGTTATTGTTGTTCCTCTTACAGCTTTATTACAGGCAAGATTGATGTTATTGTTGTTCCTCTGACAGCTTTATTACAGGTATGCATTGCTGTTATTTATGTTCCTCTGACAGCTTTAGTACAGGCAAGCATTAAGTTTATTACTGTTCCTCGGACAGTTTTATTACAGGCAAATTTTGCTGACAGCTTTATTACAGGCAAGCATTGCTGACAGCTTTATTTATCATGTTTTCCTGCAGGGAGAGAAGGACACCATCACCAGCAGATCCCAAGTTTATAGTGACATTAGATGGTGTAGATCCAACCACATACATGGTGTTACCCGAGACAAGGAAGAACATGGTCCAGGTATTAAAGGCCCGTGTGTGTAACTAAGAGTGGCTCAGAATAGTGGACGTGTATTAACATGTATTTAAACTTTGTTTGATTAATAATTTAAAAGAAGCACCTCATTAGCTCAATATATATAATGCTTTCAGCTTAAAGGGGTTGATACACTATTTTCAAACAAGGTTTGTTTTAAAGGGCTGTGAAAAACTTGAAAAAAGCTAAAGGAATTATCAAAATGCCATGAAAAATAAAGGAGATGTGACCTATTGAAAATGTGTAAAGAAAAATAAATGGAGGCTGCCATCTTAGAACGATGACGTCATCGCGCCTTTTTACCATATATGTATACATGTGATACCTCACGGCGTGAGATAGAATCTCACAGAATTTTAACCCTCCTCCGGGCCACACAGAATTGTCTGAAAAACTCGCGTAAAAACGATCGCAAAACAGTTTGCAATTTTTATTCCAAAAGCCAAAACTTGTTTCTTGGTCTTAATCATTAAGATGCTTGATTTTAAATACAAACGTTTGTCTTAAGAATACGCAAGCGTGGAGATGATCAAGACTTGTTTATTGTCACATGGCTCTGTTGTTTTTATAATTTTGACACCTCTTACCTGGGGCCCAAGGAGTAATGTTTGATCAGCAGTTTATCCAATCAAATGATTAGCCTAGCAGCATGCTGTTGAAGTCATTAATGATGTAGGTAATTAATTGGATTAGGATTTGAAACAAACTGCTATCATTTATATAGATGTGGAAAATGAAAATTATTTGATAGAGAAAACAAAAGTAGAATTTTCATTTGGAGTTTCTATTCCTCAGGGCTTTTGGACAATGAAAATAGGTACCTAAATAATAGTGTTTGATGATATTAAATGTTTGTATCATAATTGTCATTCAAATTTCATAATTATAAAAAAAAAAATCTTTTTTTTTTTATAAAGCATAAAATATTTTTTAATGAAATTAATGTTATGAATATCTCCCTTTTCTATAACAAGTCAGTAAAAAATATTTTAAAACTATTTTATGGTATTCATTTATAATATTTGGGTAAAAAAATAACCCGCGCACACAAACATTTATGATAAAAAAACTCCCAGATTTTTGCATGAATCTCCCTTAAATCACTAAACTCCTGAAAATATATGGCATATTGACAAAACGTCTTTTAAAGCAAAGAAAATCACTGCAAATGAAAAATAAGCAAATATAAGAATACAATTTATACATTTTACGTCTGTATATTTATTTTTAATCAATTTGCAGTGATTTTCTTTAACATTTATTTTGTCAATATGCCATATATGGTTAAAAAGCGCGACGACGTCATCGTTCCAAGATTGCCGCCTCCATTTATGTTATTTGAAAATTTTCGAATATCTCCTTTATATTTCATGGCATTTTGATAATTCTTTCAGCCTTTTTCAAGCCTTTTTCAAGTTTTTCAGAGCCCTTTTAAATAAATAGTGCAGTGCATCAATCCCTGCTACATACCTCCAACTCATGTGTGTTCAATCCCTGAAGGAGGCATTTCTGATCTTACATTCATCCTTTAGCGCATCTCCATCTGAAGTTGCTGTTCCAATATAACCTTACTTGTGTTAGCACCCACATTTAATTATACCCCTGCAAACTAAGTTTGAAAGGGGGTATATAGGAGTCACTGCGGCGGGTGGTCTGTTGGTCTGTTGAATCTTGTGGAGCAAACTACTTCTACCGTTTTCAACTTTGTATACATGATCAACATGAAGTGTAGATGTGCGTGACACAATTTTGGTGTGGCTCGCTCAATTTCATGCAGAGTTATTGCCCTTGCATTTAGTCAAAATTGCTATATTCAGCATATGCAATCTTGTGGAGCGAACTTCTTCTATAGTTTTCAAGATATTGAATTGAAACTTTGTATACCTGATTAAAATGAAATGAAGATGTGCATGACACAATTTTTCTTTGGCTCAGTCAATGCCATGCAGAGTTATTGCTCTTGAACTTAGTCAAAATTGCTATTCAGCATATGTAATACTGTGGAGCGACCTACTTCAACAGTTAAGATATTGAATTGAAACTTTGTGTACCTTAAGGGGGCACTCCACAGTTTAATGTACATTTCTCAATCATCAAACACACGACAAGCTCTTAGCCTGAATCCTTGAGCAAAAATAAATCACATCATCATTGTGTCATACATTTCTTAGAAGACAATAAAATTACCCATGTTTCCATACCAAATAAAAGTATCAAAAAGCATTTTCTGTACAACTTTAGTCCCATTTCTTTAAGATTACCCCACCCCTTAAAACATGCTAAAAATGCAATTTTAGCAATATTTCAAATGTCAATAAATAAAAATAAAAAAATTTCCTACACATATCAGGGTCATGTCTGCACTCATAATGCTCTTGCATATCAGGAAATGCTAAATTTTACATACCTAGTCCGGCATTTTAAAAAGTTATTCCACGCTGATCTCCTCGTCAGTGAAAATCAGCCATTTTAACTACTTTTAGGAAGTTTTTGATTGGTTCACATTTTTCTATTTATAGCCTCCAAAAAACCCAAAGAATGCATATTCCAATACACCAAAATAAACTTAGAAGTAATCAAAACTGAAAAAAACATCAAACATGTGCTTCATAATTATTATAAAGACCATCCATGGACCTAAAAGATGCTTAGTTGATATCTTTCTGATTTACACCATGGACATTCATGCGAAACTGAGGAGTGCCCCCTGATCATCATGAAGTGTTGCTGTGCGTGACACAATTTTGGTGTGGCTCAGTCAGTTCCATGCACAGTTATTGCCCTTGCACGTAGTAAACATTGCTTTATTCAGCATATGCAATCTTGTGGAGTGAACTACCTTTACAGTTTGGAAGACATTGAATTAAACTTTGTGTACATGATAAACATGAAGTGTACATGTACTTGACACAATGTTGGTGTGACTCAGTCAATGCCGTGCAGAGTTATTGCCATTGATCTTACTAAAAAAAAAGGCGGGGATATTTATCACCTTCAGTGATAGTGATATTTATCACCTTCAGTGATAGTTCTAGTTTCATTTGCTTTTCATGGACCCTCTAGACACTATTTCCCTAAAATGGTTCTTGCAGTGACATAAGTTTTAAGGGCTAAATTCTTCAAACACTTATTTAAAGATGAGTCATACAGTATAATGGTATAATAAACATCAATTTGCAATCAAAAATATTGCATTGCTCGCAGACAGAACAGGCTTAAAAGTGTCCATTCTTACCAATTAATGCCCAGAAAATATCCTAACTTGGCAACTTCACAAGTAGTCTACAGTAGGTTATGTACCTTGTCCCTTCACATTGCTGCTGTGGCCAGACATTTTCTATAACGTTTTCATGTATAAGTAGCAAACAAATCAGATGTTTAAAAATTCTAAGGTCTTAGATCAGTTTAGGAAGGCTAACATATATATCAACTAGTTTATTTTAGTTTTTGGTTGATGATATTAACCATGTTGCAGACTGTGAGGCCAATACAGAAATATGAGCCGCCCAAGGTGGTGCCAGATATCGCCGACCGTGTAAAGGCAGCAGTAGAATCGGAGGAGCTGTACTCCAAGATCACCCCACCCAAGATCAAACCTTTCAATATAAATCTCAAGGATACAGATGGTAATATCACCCCACCCAAGATGGTAATATCACCCCACCCAAGATCACACCTTTCAATATAAATCTCAAGGATATAGATGGTAATATCGCCCCATCCAAGATAAATCCTTCCAGTATAAATCTCAAGGATACATAATGGTAATATCACTACACACAAGATCAAACCTTTCAACTTAAATCTTATGGATACAGATGGTAATATCACCCCGCCCAAGATCAAACATTTCAATATAAATCTCAAGGAGACAGATGGTAATATCACCCCATCCAAGATAAATCCTTCCAGTATAAATCTCATGGATACAGATGGTAATATCACCCCACCCAAGATCAAACCTTTCAATATAAATCTCGAGGATATAGATGGTAATATCACCCCATCCAAGATAAATCCTTCCAGTATAAATCTCATGGATACATAATGGTAATATCACCCCCACACAAGATCAAACCTTTCAACTTAAATCTCATGAATACATAATGGTAATATTACCCCACCCAAGATCAAACCTTTTAATATAAATCTCAAAGATACAGATGGTAATATCAACCCACCCAGGATAAATCCTTCCAGTATAAATCTCAAGGATACAGATGGTGATATCACGCACCCAGGAAAAATACATTCATTATAAATCGCAAGGATACAAATGGTGATATCACCACACCCAGGATAAATCCATTCAATAGGAGTAGAGGCAATGCATAGATTTCATAATATAAAATAATGTTTATTTTTGAAACTATAACATTAAAATTATCTGTGTAAAATAAGTCTGTGTGGGTTGTACACTGGGTTTTGAAACAAATATTCTTTACATTTATTATTGTCTTTTTCTCCAGAGTTTATAGAGACTCGCTGCAATCTTATAGCTTCCATATATTCCATATAGTCCCTATATAGCAATCATACTATATTTTCCACCAAAATTGTTTTGGAAATACCTCTGGATTGCAGTGGGGCCTTTTTTTAACACTCTGTTAAAATTGTGCAGTGTATAATATACTTCTATAATTGTAAAGAATAAGAAAACCTCCCCATTTATTCTGTCTCTTATTACAATATATGCATTTATTCACTTGACTATATTTCCTATTAGTTTATTTACAAACTAATAGATGCATTATGCTGTGGTGCGGCGTCCGTCCGTCCGTCTGTCTGTCCGTAAACTTTATTTTGTAGCGACTACTCCTCCGAAACTACTGAATGGATTTTCATGAAACTTTACAGAAATCTTGCCCATGAAGTCTAGTTGATCCTAGCAAAAATTCATGTTGATGTGAAATCCAAGATGGCTGCCAAATCTAAAAATAGGTTTTTAAAAAACAAGTTTGTAGCGACTACTTCTTGAAAACTCTAAGTGATATTGATATGGGACTTTTTCTAAAATGATCAGCATGACATGATGTTGGTCCTTGTCGAAAATCGTTTTGATTCGACGTTAAACATGGCTGCCAGCGGCCATCTTTGTTTACATAGAGTTATATAATGAAAACTTGTAGCGACTACTCCTCTGAAACTACTTGACGGATTTTCATGAAACTTCACAGGAATGTTGCTCTTGATGTCTTATTGATCCTAGCAAAATTTCAGGTCGGCCGGAAATTCAAGATGGCCGCCCTGGCTAAAAATAAATTTTCAAAATACAAGTTTGTAGCGACTACTTCTTGAAAACTATAAGTGATATTGATATGGGACTTTTTCTAAAATGATCAGCATGACATGATGTTGGTCCTTGTCAAAAATCGTTTTGATTCGCCGTTAAACATGGCTGCCAGCGGCCATCTTTGTTTACATAGAGTTATATAGTAAAAACTTGTAGCGACTACTCCTCTGAAACTACTTGGCGGATTTTCATGAAACTTCACAGGAATGTTGCTCTTAATGTCTAATTGATCCTAGCAAAATTTCAGATCAGCCAGAAATTCAAGATGGCCACCACAGCTAAAATAGATTTTTAAAAAACAAGTTTGTAGCGACTACTTCTTGAAAACTATAAGTGATATTGTTATGGGACTTTTTCTAAAATGACATGATGGTTATCCGAGTCGAACATTATTTTGATTTAACGGTAAACATGGCTGCCAGTGGCCATCTTTGTTTACATAGAGTTATATAATGAAAACTTGTAGCGATTACTCCTCTGAAACTACTAGACGGATTTTCATGAAATTTCACACGAATGTTACTCCTGATGTCTTATTGATCCTAGCAAAATTTCAGGTCGGCCGGAAATTCAAGATGGCCGCCATGGCTAAAAATAGATTTTCAAAATACAAGTTTGTAGCGACTACTTCTTGAAAACTATGAGTGATATTGATATGGGACATTTTCTAAAATGATCAGCATGACATGATGTTGGTCCTTGTCAAAAATCGTTTTGATTCAATGTTAAACATGGCTGTCAGCGGCCATCTTTGTTTACATAGAGTTATATAATGAAACTTGTAGCGACTACTTGTCTGAAACTACTTGACAGATTTTCATGAAACTTCACAGGAATGTTGCTCTTGGTGTCTAATTGATCCTAGCAAAATTTCAAGATGGCCGCCACGGCTAAAAATAATTTTTCGAAAAATAAGTCTGTAGCGACTACTTCCTGAAATCAAAAATAATCAGTAGAGCTTCAAGGTCATTGACCTCTTGTTTATGTAAGGTTTGTTGATGGATGGCCCACCCCGACCCTCACAAACCTATAATGGGGTGAATAAATGGATCACCATTAATCTGGTGATTGAAATTTTAAAAAAAAATCCATTCAGTATAAATCTCAAGGATCACCCACCCAGGATAAATCCATTCAATATAAATATCAAGGATCACCCACCCAGGATAAATCCATTCAATATAAATATCAAGGATCACCCACCCAGGATAAATCCATTCAATATAAATATCAAGGATACAAATGTCGACTATACTAGCTGTAATGATATTTAAAAACAATATTTCTCTTTTACTTGAGTATCACATTAACATTGTGCATTTGAGGTTTTAAATCTGAATTACACAATACTAGTCGGACATTTAGGCTAGTATTGTCTACCTATATAGACAAAGAAAAAATAAATAAAATAAAAAGATAATCCTCATGAAATTTAAGATAGTAATGTGATATCATTTTTCAGTTCTTGTAAATAAAATGAAGGCCTTTGAAGAAGTTGATGTATATATATATATGTGTAAAATATTCTTATCAAACCTCTACTGCAGATGAGGATGAGCCAGAAGAGATGTCTGTTCAAACACAGGAGTTGCAGAAGTCACCAGTGATCAATGAGAGGTGTCGATTCTGGCCTGCCTGTGCCAATTGGAATGCATGTCAGTTTATACACCCATCCATTCCTTGCAAGTAAGTTGGGGCTGTGGAGGCTGGGGTTGAATCAATAAGCAGGTATACTAAACGTGCCACTGAGGTCGGAGACTAAAAAAACTAGGGTTGTGGACATAGCTAGAATTCATGAAATCTTCATGCCAATTGCATTTCATTGTGTGAGTTTACTAGTATCATTTAGTTGATTTGCATCTTTTCCATTCAGTGAAATTGAATTGTACCCTCAAACTAGTGGGGGAAGATCCAGAAGAATAAATTATCCACTTGCTTCTTTTCTGATCAACGTTTAAATAATTTAAATGAATACTAATTTAATACATATTATATTCCTTGTATGATATTTTTCACTTTTCAAACATTCTTGTACTGTAAGTTTTGGGACATGTATGGGCAGTCATCAACACTAAGTTTGATGCCAAATCTATGTGGGTTGCCTGGACTGTACATTACTTTCTATGATATTGTATACCATTCACTGTAAATTGTGGGGCTTGTCTGTTGCTTGGTTGAATGGTGTTTAGCGTCATTTTCAGCACATTTTAGACTATCATTTTTAGCTCAACTATTCGAAGAATAAGAGAGCTTATGTACTCCTAGCACAACCAAATTTGACCATGGGCTTCCTTGTAGCATTATCTTAAAGGCTGCATAAGTACATTTTGTTCCTGTAACCCATGGGCTCCCATGGAACCCAAGTTAGGATAGCCCTTAAAGGGACACAAGGCAATCTTGATTTTTTAAAAACTCACGGCATCCCGTTAGTTTTCCTCTTAACTTGCATTTGTTCAATCATTAATATTAATCGTTAGAATAGTTCAAAGCAAATTATTTTTGCATATTACTAACTTTTTATAATATTGCACCATTAATATATTTAAAACATTGGTAAAATAGGAAAAGAAAGTTGAAATCTCAATTTTTTATTTAATTATATGCAAGCAGTTTTAAAGTCAATTGAGGAGCAAATTTTAATGTCTGAATAAAACTCAAGATTGCCATGTGTCCCTTTAAAATGTGTCTCATTTCACATCAAATCTTGCGTGTAAGCTGTGTTTACAAGTCTATATCTCTTACATTTCTTATCTTAGCACAACCAAATTTGACCATGAGCTTCCTCATAGCATTATCTTAAGGACAGCTTAAGTAATTTTGGTTCCTGTAACCCCTGGGCTCCAATGGAGCCCAAATTCTGATAGCCCTTAAAATATGTCTCATTTCACATCAAATTTTGCGTGTAAGCTGTGTTTACAGGTCTATATCGCTAACATTTCTTGTCCTAGCTCTACTAAATTTTGGAATTGGTTTCCTTATAGTATGTTGTAAAGCGTTGCATAAGTAGTTTTGTCTTCTACAAATTCTGGGCTCCCATGGAACCCATAAAATGTGCAATAAAGGCAGATCAAGGATTGCGTGTAAGCTGTTGTATATATCTATATGTTTTAAAATATTATTCCTATAGCATTATTCATCTTATTCATACTTCACCCATATTGGGGCATGGGCTCCCTCCTCAGCTGCAGCCAAAGAGAAAACCAATCTAGGGTACGACCAGAAAACCCGAGGGACGAAAGCTCGTGGACCTACCTCCCTTGGTCGGGGTTTTAGTAGGTGCAATCATAGAGTCCCAAGAGGTTGTCCTGTCATTGCACAAGGGAAAAGTGAAGCGTAGTGGCTGACTGTAGAGGGGTCTATAATAAAAATGCAGTGCCTTGTAATACTAAAGGGTTGTACCCTTTTCTGACGATCTTCCTGATTAATTTTGTAAAGTAGATCCCTTCCGAAGTTTATAGACCACCTCTCCATAAAATAAGGGTTGTGATATTCTTAATCGCAGAAATGTTTTCAGGTTGGTGTTGTACTTCTCCAGTAGGTTTTTTTCTTTGCGGCGGTAGAATTTTGAGAAAGATCTACGTAGTTTTTGATAACGAAAACCCTGCTGAAGAAGTGTACTTGTTTCGATCATTGAATTTTATAACATCATTACAAGCTCTAGCAAAACGAATGAGCTGGGAGATAAAAAAAAACGTATGATGTAGCATGAGGTACAACCGCATCCAGGGGTGGATAGTTAAAGATGTTAAAGTTGAAGTCATCTCTCTTATCATAGAATTTAGTATGTATGAAATCATTAGAAATCGAGAGATGAAGATCAAGGAATGCTGCTTCAGTATCCAAACTGTTGGCTTTATTCAACGTGAGCTGTGGTGGATAAATGTTAGTAACCATATGAGCAGAGAACAGAGTATCAATATTGCGTATGAAATCTAGATACCAAGATGTTTTATTAAACTCATCAACAACTTCACTCTGGCTAGCAGGTGACAAACTCAACATGAAATCTCTTAAACAAATCTGCGACAAGTGGCGCACAGTTAGTACCCATCCATCTCTGCTTCCACGGCCGTCTACTTACAATTTACAACACATTAAGAAGAATCTGCATACTAAATTTGTTCCAGTTCCTGCAGACAAAGCTTCCAACAATATAATTATTGTCTGGCGATTACATTATAAGCACATTTAACTTACGTCATTCTTCACCTTTTAGGACGTTTCCGTACTGTAAGTTTGGGGACAAGTGTATGTACATCCACCCAAACTGTAAGTTTGATGCCAAATGTACGAGGATGGACTGTCCTTTCACACATGCGACCAGGAGAGGAGGCTTTGGTGTACCTACAGTTAAACATAAAAGTAGGTCAAACTAATATAATTAAAATGTATGAACAGTTTTAGATACATGTATTTTCACTTTATAAAATTTCATGAAGATACTTAAAATCATACCATAATGTGTGTACTTGAAAGGCAACATTGACTCTTATTCCTATCTGGAAATTATACTTATCGAGCCATTGCGAAAATGGACAGCCACGAGTAAATTATTTAATATTGGAAAATAAAAGCAGAGAATGATGTGAAATTAATCATGTATTAATATCTTTCTTAAAAAAAAGAAGCATGCTGTTTCTTAAATAAATTGTTTTAAAAGTGGGGAAAAAAATGTTATTTAGACTCGTTATAGACTACATATTAAAATGATTTAAAATTAACTTTCACCTTCAAACCTTATTGCTTGCTAACTGTTATTTTATATTAAGAACCAATAAGTTAATATTAAAATTAATATTAAAATTAATATTAAAAACACTATTTTCCTTAACATTGCAACAGTTGTGCAAGTTCCAGTGCAGCCGTACTTGCCCGTTGTATCTCAGGCAGTTGAAGTTCCAGGGGGCGCCACACAGGTGCCTTCAGCGACTTGTAGGTTTTTTCCAAACTGTCACAACATGAAATGCCCATTTACACATCCAAAGGTATGTTTATAAAATTTTAAAGTGTATTAATTAACATCTAAGCATTTAACTATATTGTATTTCTAAATTAAGAAAGGAAACATTTTGGGCAATTTTTTTTTTTATCAACAGCATAAAATGCCGGTTTAGGAAAATACTATTAACACAAAATTAGACCAGGAAGTAAAAAAAACACCATAAAAATGAAGATTATAATATCCAAATGAGTATGAGAAGTTCAGGAAGAAAAAGAATTGACAGGTTGAGTTTAGATAAAAAGTAAAGCCAGAAACTGAAACTTGTCGCACAATACCATTTATGCAAATCGATGTCTGTCTCTTATATGTATTGTTGATCTGTATCACTACTGAAAAGGAGTTTACAATTAAATGGTTGTTTTAAAGTTAGATAAACTGGCATCGCAGTAATATACTTTTGTAGATGCTTGAATGTTGCATTTAGTAGGGTGGTGTAATATCCTATGGCACAATTAACGTCTTCATGTAAACTTTAATTGGCTCTGTTTCAACTAAACATTTTTGTACGTTTAGTTTATATTGAGGTTCTTTGTATCACCTTACATGTGTCAAATAATATCTTCTACGCTCCTTATGCCTTAATGTTTCAAAGCCCAGTAAATTAATTGCTTCTTTTCATGTTGTATATGTAGCCCTGTAGATACGGTATAGGCTGTATGAACAAGAGTACATGTACATTCTACCACCCTCCCCTCCCGACGAAGAACAAAATGAAATGGTCATCATCGGATAAGAAGGATTTAGCCAGGTAGGTGGTCTTAGTATTTGTGACATTTGTAGATCAAATATATCAATCTATAATTTTATTGAAGTTCATTGTAATTTATGTTTTAATTGTTAAACTCCTATCTTTGATATATACCCTAGGCTTTCATTTTCTGAGACTGAAATACAAAAACCTGTATCACTATGATGACTTTTTCTGACTCTAATTACCATCATGACATGTTGTGTTGTTTAAATGACACCTCTTACCTATGTACTATTGTTCCACTGTGTGATAATACTGTTGAGGAATATTGGACATATTTTGTTTTGTGTATTATTTACAAGGATACTTATCAAGGTACATCATTACCGGAGTAACGTGTTATGGAAACTTTAACGTGTTCTGGAAGGTTGAACATGTTCTGGAAACTTTAACGTGTTGTTTAATCTTTATTATGTTCTG
Organism: Cyrtodaria siliqua; assembly: GCA_037043455.1. NCBI lineage: Eukaryota > Metazoa > Mollusca > Bivalvia > Adapedonta > Hiatellidae > Cyrtodaria > Cyrtodaria siliqua. The sequence continues at coordinate 88,246 of JAWPHD010001400.1, read as the reverse complement.
GAAGCTTTAATGTGTTCTGGAAACTTTATCGTGTTCTGGAAGCTTTAACGTGTTCTGGAAACTTTAACGTGTTCAGGAAGATTGAACATGTTCTGGAAGCTTTAACATGTTCTGGAAGGTTGAACATGTTCTGGAAGCTTTAACGTGTTATTTAATCTTTATTATGTTCTGGAAGCTTTAATGTGTTCTGGAAACTTTATCGTGTTCTGGAAGCTTTAACGTGTTCTGGAAACTTTAACGTGTTCAGGAAGATTGAACATGTTCTGGAAGCTTTAACGTGTTCTGGAAACTTTAACGTGTTCTGGAAGATTGAACATGTTCTGGAAGCTTTAACATGTTCTGGAAGGTTGAACATGTTCTGGAAGCTTTAACGTGTTATGCTTTAACGTGTTCTGGAAGCTTTAATGTGTTCTGGAAGCTTTAACGTGTTCTGGAAGCTTTAACATGTTATGGAAGCTTTAACATGTTCTGGAAGCTTTAACGTGTTCTGGAAGCTTTAATGTGTTATGGAAACTTTAACATGTTCTGGAAGCTTTAACGTGTTCTATAAACTTTAACGTGTTCTGGAAACTTTAACGTGTTCTGGAAGCTATAACATGTTCTGGAAGCTTTTAACATCATCTGGAAACATTAACATGTTCTGGAAGCTTTAACGTGTTCTGAAAGCTTTACTGCTTTCTGGAAGCCTTCACCACCTCCTATTGTGGGATCCTGCAGGTTTAGCATGTCCACACTTTATAGAACACGTTACTTCAGTCATAATCATATCATTATAGTGATCCTATAATCACAAGTGTCTGCAGAGAATACAAAGGGAACAGTCTAGAACCCTAATAAAATAAATTCATATTTCGACTGTGTAAGACAAAACTTAACCCTGATTACCTGCAACATTTAATATATATGTATTGACCGTTGTAAGTCATTTACATTTTTTGTAGAGCAAACATATATAACAACAGGTAAATAGTTCAGTTTTGTATCATGAAAACTATTTAATCCGGAAACAAAGTTTGCAAATTTCTGGATCAGACCTGTTATGTGCATCGACTTATTTGAGAAAACCTTTTTAAAAAATGGTTTCTTCTTTCTCTTTCTAGAATGCCTTGCAGAAATTGTTTTTAGCAGTCTTAGAAATAATAGTTTATTTATTAAATAGTTTATTTATTAAAGGGACACATGTCAATTTTGATATTTATGTTAAACTCGTGGCATGCTGTTATTTTTCTGTCGTCTTTTTGAAGAAAAGGGCGATACATAGGGATCACTTTGTCATCCGTCAGTCTGCCATGAAAACTTAACGTTGGCTATAACTTTCTCATTTCTTGATATTTCTTCATCAAACTTTCAATATATACTTATCATGACAACATCAACATGGCCATACTAAAATATAAAGGTCAAGGCCACACTGAAGGTCATTATATGGGTTAAATACTCATTTTTTTCTTTACGAAAACAACGTTGGCTATAACTTTCTCATTTCTTGATATTTCTTCATCAAACTATCAGTATATACTTATCATGACAACATCAACATGGCCATACTAAAATATAAAGGTCAAGGCCACACTGAAGGTCATTATATGGGTTAAATACTCATTTTTTTCTTTACGAAAACAACGTTGGCTATAACTTTCTCATTTCTTGATATTTCTTCATCAAACTTTCAATATATACTTATCATGACAACATCAACATGGCCATACTAAAATATAAAGGTCAAGGCCACACTGAAGGTCATTATATGGGTTAAATACTCATTTTTTTCTTTACGAAAACAACGTTGGCTATAACTTTCTCATTTCTTGATATTTCTTCATCAAACTATCAGTATATACTTATCATGACAACATCAACATGGCCATACTAAAATATAAAGGTCAAGGCCACACTGAAGGTCATTATATGGGTTAAATACTCATTTTTTTCTTTACGAAAACAACGTTGGCTATAACTTTCTCATTTCTTGATATTTCTTCATCAAACTATCAGTATATACTTATCATGACAACATCAACATGGCCATACTAAAATATAAAGGTCAAGGCCACACTGAAGGTCATTATATGGGTTAAATACTCATTTTGTTCTTCACGAAGACTTAGGCCAGTTTGTCAAGCTCATTTATCTGGGTCCAAAAACCTTGTTACACTGACAAAGCGCTGACAGGCAACACACTTGTTCTGCGAAACATCGGTCTAGTTTCTGTATTTGCATATGACTAATTGTTGCTTTATTGTACAAATAATGCATTTAAACCAATAGTAGAATAATGAATAAATACTGAAAACTCCATTATATTTAAAGTTAAAATAAAGCTTCTGTGCATTTCAGGTGCCTAGACGTCGAATATGAATAGAGATTTTTTATTTCTTGCTATATGTTTTCATACCTGATATGGTTAGATAAAATGAAAATAGACCCTTCTTAATCTGTTTATAATTTTGCCATGGCCATCCGTAATGTTTCACAAAGCCTAACATTCATTTTGACCCCATTGTTTACATTGTAACAATTAAAACAACATGGCGGCTTTATTTTTAGAAATTGTTGTCTGCGCATGTCTGTTTCTAGGGTTCGAATGTACCAAGTAAAACATAGGCAGTGCAGGGTGGTTTTGTTGTTCAATGTTCAGCAATCGAGCATACTTTACTTTTATTTTGGAATAAAAATCATTATATCTAGCAAGTAAAAGGTAGGTAAATAGTATACCGCGTTTATATTTTGTTATATACACACCAATATTGGTCAACTGATTTTTTCACCCTACCCTAGAAAAATGGAATGTTCCACCGTCGCCATTTTGGTTTTCGGCTGTCCATAAAATTACATATAAACATGGGGGTCAAATTAAATGTTTGGCTTTGCGAAGCTTAGCGGGTATCTACAGCAATATTGCAAACAGATTCAGGACCGTCTATTTTCATTCTATCTAACCGTATCAGGTATGAAAACATATAGCAAGTAATAAAAAAAAATCTCGATTCATAATCAACGTCTAGGCACCCTGAAATGCACAGTAGGAGCTTATTTGAAAGCTTGATAAGTGCATGTACTTCAAGATTGATGTGTGTAATTTTATATGGCTGTTTTCTTTTTCATTCGAACCATGATCCGGGGCATTTGTCCATATTCTCAATCATAATTAGAATGGGTCAAACTATTTACTTACCGTATTTTGAAATATTGCAGGAAACAAATGATGCTTATTCCCATTAAGGTATTTAAAGTAGGTATACAAGTCGTACAGCAAACGTAGCATTCACATTACAAGTCAACAACAAACATACAAAACATACAACAGTTTATACAAGGAAAAGCAATGTATGAGCCACCACAAAGATAAAAGGGTTGACATTAGTGGTACTACATTGGAACGGTCAGTGTAAAATAATCTGTTGGGCGTTTAAACCAGGTTCTAGGGTGCACCAAACGTCATTGGAACGGTCAGTGTAAAATAATCTGTTGGGGTTTAAACCAGGTTCTTGGGTGCTCCAAACATCATTGGAACGGTCAGTGTAAAATAATCTGATGGTGGTTTAAACCAGGTTCTAGGGTGCACTAAACGTCATTGTAACGGTCAGTGTAAAATAATTTGATGGGGTTTAAACCAGGTTCTAGAGTCCACCAAACGCCATTGGAACGGTCAGTGCAATATAATCTGATAGGGGTTTAAACCAGGTTCTAGGGTGCACAAAACGTCATTGGAACGGTCAGTGTAAAATAACCTGATGGGGGTTTAAACCAGGTTCTAGGGTGCACCAAACGCCATTGGAACGGTCAGTATACAATAATTTGATAGGGGTTTAAACCAGGTTCTAGGGTGCACCAAACTTCATTGGAACGGTCAGTGTAAAATAACCTGATGGGGGTTTAAACCAGGTTCTAGGGTGCACCAAACGTCATTGGAACGGTCAGTGTAAAATAATCTGATGGTGGTTTAAACCAGGTTCTAGGGTGCACTAAACGTCATTGTAACGGTCAGTGTAAAATAATTTGATGGGGTTTAAACCAGGTTCTAGAGTCCACCAAACGCCATTGGAACGGTCAGTGTAATATAATCTGATAGGGGTTTAAACCAGGTTCTAGGGTGCACAAAACGTCATTGGAACGGTCAGTGTAAAATAACCTGATAGGGGTTTAAACCAGGTTCTAGGGTGCACAAAACGTCATTGGAACGGTCAGTGTAAAATAACCTGATGGGGGTTTAAACCAGGTTCTAGGGTGCACAAAATGTCATTGGAACGGTCAGTGGAATATTATCTGATGGGGGTTTAAACCAGGTTCTAGGGTGCACCAAACTTCATTGGAATGGTCAGTGTAAAATAATCTGATGGGGGTTTAAACCAGGTTCTAGGGTGCACCAAACGTCATTGGAACGGTCAGTGTAAAATAATCTGATGGGGGTTTAAACCAGGTTCTAGGGTGCACCAAACTTCATTGGAATGGTCAGTGTAAAATAATCTGATGGGGGTTTAAACCAGGTTCTAGGGTGCACCAAACGTCATTGGAACAGTCAGTGAAAAATAATTTGATGAGGTTTTAACCAGGTTCTAGGGTGCACCAACTTACCCCAAGCCATACATTTCTGTTGGTCAATCCATATCTTTTCATTATTATGACATTCCTTGTACAGAGATTTATTTCAAACATATGGTAAACGTTTAGTAAAACAGATGTTCATATTCTATATTTAGGCAGTCAGCAGGGCTGTCATCTATGAGTCTACAGAAATAGATGGATATGTGTTGATACCACGCAAGAAGAAGATGAATTTCCCTACCCACCAATCATCTGGTGACCGATGACAAGAAGAAGAGTGGATCGTTTCTTCGAATGATGTTAATTTGATACATGGACCGAGGGCAAGCACTATGTACTGCAGATTTTTCAGTTTCACTAATTAAAACATTTTTTTATTTTTTTTTGCTAGATCCACATTTCTGTGTTGTAAGTCACAGGAATGCAGGTATAACTTACTATGTGTCATTTCTCTGATATGACTATATATAAGACTGGAAACCTTTTTTCTGTTTTCTTGTCTGTGCTTGAGGCTGTCTGTTGGTAGTTTCTGAGAATAAGTGTAGATTTATTTACTAAAGGGTGGGTACATAGGCATCAGTTTTATTCAGAAGGGGATTTGTGAACCAAAGCTCTGATTTATTGGTGAAGATTTCTCTCCGATATGCTCTTAATCATGGGAGTGCTGGTAGTCTGGTAGTAAAATCTTCATGAATAATTGGTGCAAGCAAGTGAAGATCTGAGGCAATTTAATCATGGGAGTGCTGGTAGTCTGCTAGTAAAATCTTCATGAATAATTGATGCAAGCAAGTGAAGATCTGAGGCAATTGATTGGTTAAAAAAGTTGGGTAAACGCTAAATCTCGTTAAACACAGTCATGTTTTAATCACTGACCCAGAACTCTGGGTGCTAGGAATGGACACGTTTTGGTGTTAACTACAGCATGTCTTTTTAATGTTGGTAGGCAGGATAGGTGTATACAAATGCTTAACAATGTTGATATATTGCTGTTTTCATCTTTTAGACTAAAAGTTTAAACTTGCTGTTATTTGATATTTAGATTACTTTTACCCTATTTTAAGAAATTTGAAAAGAACTGATATTGAAAAATCTGCAGTACTATTATTCTTGCACTCATGTATATTTTTCTGCCATTTCTGTGTGGAGACTCGACGTGGAGTATGTTGGAACCAAGACATTGCTATGGTTAATGTAGTGGACAATATCTCGACTAGCATCGCCCCGGAGCTGATTGTTTCCATGGGAACCATAAGTTGTGGGATACAAATTCTGTGGATGAAGCGATTAAAGGATTTGTGGACTTTGTGTTCCGTCGAACATTTCAGTGACGGTGTCCAAAATCTGTATATAGGCACAGAATGGATGGATGATAAACAACGAGATGGGACGCTTCATGGACTTGTCACACATACCCTTAAGTAATGGACTTGAAAGTGTGTAACGTGTTAGCTCATGTGTAACGGGTTAGCTCATGTGTAATGTGTTAGCCCATGTGTAATGGATTGTTACGGTGAGCATTAAGAAGATGTGGGTTTTGTTCTTATGGTACCAACTACTTTCTGTTTTGGTATCTACCGGTGTTGTCAATATAAGTTGGAACACTGTGTTGTCATGGTAACTCTAACCTGTCAGCACTGAGACAGACAGGGAACTGTGCTCTGGTACACATATGGAAAATACAATGTCACTACTGGTGTGTATGTCAGTTATTTATGCTGCTAATTGACTTTATTGATGTGTATTGTAATATTATATACCAGTATATGTGTGTATGTAAATATAGTTGTGGCCATGAGAGTAACAAACATATTCTGTACTACCGATTCAAGGTTTTATTTTCTGTCAGTGCTCATAAGCATACATGTAAATTCACTCGAAGAACAGAATTGTTGCTTATTCTTACAGTTGGTTATATATGTGTTTAATGAGTTTGGTTTAACTGAGCACTGAATAGTTTACTTAATGGTTTAATTGTCTCTGACATGATGTAAACATTACTTTCTCAAACACTTCCTGTTCAATACAAAATAAATGAGTTGGATGTGAAATTTAAGGACCACCATCGTTTTCACCAATAGTAATCATCATCATTATCGGTATCTAAAAAGGTAGCTTAATTTTAATTTGCTATTTAATTGATTTTGAACACAATAAGGCTTAACCTCAATCATCATCATCATCACCATCATCACCATCATTAAATAATTTATCATAAACTTAGATCATACATGTACATTATTATGGCATGAAAGCATTTCTCCTGGTGACCTCTCTGAGATTTGAGAGCGGGTATTCGAGTTGTGACAATATTGTTTTCCAGAACACACATGGACAGTTTAAATGATGGTGTTTTCACAGATTATATTAAACAATGCATAGTTGTCTTATCTGTGTCTTGCTGCCCTGTTGTCCTGCCCTTTTTCTTCCTTCTTTTCTGCTCCAAGATGTAAACTAGCTTTCGAAGGACAGTATCTTGTCTCCATCTGTAGCGTTGTTGTATAAGTATGGTATGACAGGTCATGATGGTCAGTATCGTGCCTCCATCTGTAGCATTGTTGTATAAGTGTGGTATGACAGGCCATGATGGTCAGTATCGTGCCTCCATCTGTAGCGTTGTTGTATAAGTGTGGTATGACAGGCCATGATGGTCAGTATCGTGCCTCCATCTGTAGCGTTGTTGTATAAGTGTGGTATGACAGGCCATGATGGTCAGTATCGTGTCTCCATCTGTAGCGTTGTTGTATAAGTGTGGTATGACAGGCCATGATGGTCAGTATCGTGCCTCCATCTGTAGCGTTGTTGTATAAGTGTGGTATGACAGGCCATGATGGTCGGTATCGTGTCTCCATCTGTAGCGTTGTTGTACAAGTGTGGTATGACAGGCCATGATGGTCAGTATCGTGTCTCCATCTGTAGCATTGTTGTGTAAGTGTGGTATGACAGGCCATGATGGTCGGTATCGTGTCTCCATCTGTAGCGTTGTTGTACAAGTGTGGTATGACAGGCCATGGTGGTCAGTAACGTGCCTCCATCTGTAGCATTGTTGTGTAAGTGTGGTATGACAGGCCATGGTGGTCAGTAACGTGCCTCCATCTGTAGCATTGTTGTGTAAGTGTGGTATGACAGGCCATGATGGTCAGTATCGTGCCTCCATCTGTAGCATTGTTGTGTAAGTGTGGTATGACAGGCCATGATGGTCAGTATCGTGCCTCCATCTGTAGAGTTGTTGTATAAGGGTGTATGACAGGCCATGAAGGTCAGTATCGTGTCTCCATCTGTAGCGTTGTTGTATAAGTGTGGTATGACAGGCCATGATAGTCAGTATCGTGTCTCCATCTGTAGCGTTGTTGTATAAGTGTGGTATGACAGGCCATGATAGTCAGTATCGTGCCTCCATCTGTAGCGTTGTTGTATAAGTGTGGTATGACAGGCCATGATAGTCAGTATCGTGTCTCCATATGTAGCGTTGTTGTATAAGTGTGGTATGACAGGCCATGATAGTCAGTATCGTGCCTCCATCTGTAGCGTTGTTGTGTAAGTGTGGTATGACAGGCCATGATGGTCAGTATTGTGCCTCCCTCTGTAGCGTTGTTGTATAAGTGTGGTATGACAGGCCATGATGGCCAAGATGCTGAGTTTGAAACCTTGTTGACTCTCACCGTTGCAGCTTGATTCGAATTCCACTGGCAGTTTGACTTGTAAGTGAGAAAGAGTCGATTCTTACAGATCTCAGGATGTATACAGTACTGGTTCTACCCAGGAATAAAGTGGGTGGTCCGCCTTCACCACTAAAATGCCGACCGCCATAATTATATAGCCTTATTTGTGCTGAAAATGACGTAAAACACTGTTCAACCAACCAACCAACCGACATGTCGATAGTACATGTATGTTCCTTGGTGCCCTTTCCTCACAGAAGTGACACTTGGGATCATTCGCTATCTGTATAAGATTGACGGTGATGACCGGAGATTATAATTATACAGATCGCAGGAGAAACTCGAGTGATAGCCACTCATACTGCCAAATGTCTCCTCTCCTTGCCCCAGCCATACTCCAACTCTGCCGCTTGCTGTACCCAGCCCTTGTTGACCGTCTGCAAGTGTTCCTACAATGTCTCTGTGGTTCAGTCGACTTCATACTATTTAACAAGTAGAATTGAATCATGATCAATTACAAATTCTGACAAGATCTCTATGTTAAATGTGCTATGGTCAATTAATGTTGAATCAGTATATAGTGTTTCTAAGTCATTCTTGTGATGTCTTTGGTTTTCTAAATGTGTCATTATTGGGATGTCTTGGTTTATTGGCTTGTGCAATTATGTAAATAATAAGCAGGTGTGTAGCCAGTTTGTAAGTGTGGAGTTACTTGAAACTTGGTCATGGTTGGATCCCATTTTTATAACTCTGATTGGATCCCATTTTGATCAGACTGGTTGTTTCCAGTTTTGATCATCCTGGTTTGATTCAGTTTTGATCGACTTGGTTGGATCCCATTTAGATCATTTTGGTTAGATCCCATTTTGATCAGCTTGGTTGTATTCCATTTTGATCATCCTGGTAGGATCCCATTTTGTGTAAGCTATTATGGTGAACATGGCAGGTTTGCGACTTATGAATTACTAATTAATATTAAATCATGTTGTAAGTATTGTATAGACACACATTGACCAGATTATACAATATTCTTAGTTTATATTCTTAAGTCAAGTGACTCGTTATGTATATGTTCTCATACGTTGTGTGTGATTCTAGTTCATTTATCATTATAATGACTTTATCATCATCATACCGACTATCTGGTGTGGATAGCATGGTTGGGTTGAAATCCGGAGGGCCCGGATTTCGTACTAACCAGTACCACTGAGTTCCACTGGTGTGTTCTTTCCCATAGCCTCATCCTTGGTTTGGGGACGTAAACCAGGCAGTTCCCTGTATCGGAGTCTATCCTCCATTCTTGTTAAGCAACTAGCAATCCAACTGTTAGTAAGAGTAGGACAGGTTACCAGATTCCTATATGCATTTATCCTTCCCCTCTATCTGGGGCGGGTATAAATATCCTATACTGTGTGTTAATGAGCCGTACAACAACATTCCCTTCATCATTATATCCATAATGACTTCATCATCATCATTGTATTCGTAATGATTTCATCATCATCATTATATCCATAATGACTTCATCATCATCATTATATCCTTAACGACTTCATCATCATCATTACCGGTTTCATCATCACCACCATCATCAAGCTCCATAATGACTTCATCATCATCATTATATCCGTAACGACTTCATCATCATGATTATAGTTTTCATCATCACCATCATCCTCTAGCTCCATAATGACTTCATCATCATCATTATTGTCGTATCGTCATTAACACTTCTCATTTATGGTGACTATCAATTTATAACAGGAAGTTACACATATTGGCTGCAATTTTTAAAAATATATAATTTTATATTGATAAATCTAATAAAATATAACAAAACATTGTATTAAATTCACTTTTTTTTTTCAGAGGCTAAAAATTCTATGATTGTCTTTTCATTCAGTCTCACCCCAGTATGTACCAGATAATGCTACGTTAAATCTTTTTACTTTTTCAAACAAGCCTCACAATGCCAGATTTCAGATTTAATCTTGGTTAGTAGGCTGTCAGATGATTCTCACTAAGTCCGCATCGCCGAGCATAGGCGCACAAAAAAGACTCCTGCTGCCAGTCATGGTAGAGGAGAGTAGCTGTGAAAAAGTCCGAGAAGAGTTGTAGTGGCTGGTGGGTAGGCTGCCTGCCTCTGCATATACTGAAGTATTACAGAAGAGTTGTAGGCTGCCTACCTATGCATGCATCACCGTCCAATAGTGTACTCTATACTGATACGGGTGAAGTATTACACAGATGCTAATGTGATACAAACCAGATATGGGTGAAGTATTACACACATGCTAATGTGATACAAACCAGATACGGGTGAAGTATTACACAGATGCTAATGTGATACAAACCAGCTATGGGTGAAGTATTACACACATGCTAATGTGATACAAACCAGTACCAATCATATTTTGGCTCTACTTTCTATCTGCCAAACACAGTTTATTTGAAAGAGTGAATTTTGTAAGATCAGTTATAGAGTTTGTTTTTATACCATTTCTTGACTAATACTTTATATTAAAAATTCATCTTATTTGTTAAAACTGTAAAGGTTAAATGTAAATGGTGTTTATTTGTTATATAATTTATATGATCACAATAAAGTTTAGCAGCAGTTTCATCTTTATAGTTGTAATTTACTGAACCCAATATTTACTTGATATGATAGTATAGCTTTAAATAAAAACACATGAACGTATTGATTTAAATGTTTAATACTGAAATAATTATTATAACAATTAAAATGCACACAAATATGCATACAAACAAGGTATTTGTAACATAAATACATTGAATAACAAAATACCAGTTAATTTAAAGTCAAACTCGTGGTGTATTTACTTTTGCACCCATCTAGATAATGCTAGATAATGGAGAGAACTGTAAATAACGTAATAACTAGTAGTTCAATCCATTTGCACATGCTGTACATAATATTTTGATGTCTAATACATACATATATCTCTCTCTCTCTCTCTCTCTCTGTGTATATCTATATATCTATCTCTATATCTATAACTCTCTCTCTCTATATATATATATATATATATATATATATTACTCAAAATTTGCTAAGGATCACTTTTTTGCCGTCTAAATTTCTTGCTGAAATAAATAGCATTATTTCTATTTTACATGGAATTACTTAGGGCAGTCATGTGGGGGGCTGGCGTGGCGCAGTCGGTAGCGCGGCGGATTTGTAACCGGAGGCCCCGGGTTCAATCCTCCGTGGTGCCACTGAGTTCTGTCGGTGTGTTCTTGGGCAAGACACTTTACCTTAGCCTCGTCCGTCGGGGGACGTCAACCGGGCGGTCCCGTGTATCGGTCTATCCTCCGAGCACGTTAAAGAACCTTGGAATCTATTCGATAATAAGAGTAGGGCAGGTTCCCGGATTCCTATGTATCCTTCCCCTCTCTCTGGGGAGGCTCTAAATAACCTATACTGTGTTGATGAGCCGTTAAACAACATTCAATGTCAATGTATGGTCATGTGATCTCATGACTTGATTCAAATTGTGTAATTGTTGAAGTATCAATGAAATTAATTTCTAATGAAATTATATGGAAAAATAAAAGTGATCCTTAGCAAATTTTGAGTAGTATATATATATGCAAAACATATTATTAAACTTAGATAATGCTATAAAGAATATCATACCAAACAACTTTTCGGTTGAGACAAATAATATAAGAGCCACAAATATATACAATAGCTAACATGCAAACCTTGACCTCCCTTTATTGCACATATTATGTTCCATCACAATTTGGATTCAATGGGAACATAATTGCTTATGCAGAACTATAGGTAATACTATAAGGAAATCCATTCTTAAATTTGGTTGAGCTAGAACAGGAAATGTAAGAGATATAGACTTGTAAACACAGTGTACATGCTAATTCGATGTGAAATTGGACATTTGCAAATACTCATCACAGTTTGAGAATAAAAATATGTACGAACATTTAAAAACTATATGCAGCAAGTGTGACGAACTTACATGTGATTGTGCTTCTAATTTATTGCTGCAAAAGGCATCTCATAAAAAAAAATAGTTATCAATAATGATGATAAATTAATAGGAATACACCAAATGCATGTAAATATTAAAAATAATTATAATATAAATTCTACGTCGGAAACTGATAATAATTCAACCTCTAACGTAAATTGTATTAATACCGATACTGTTGTGAGTGAAGTTTCGCTGTCCTTTTGCTATTTCGAATGATAATATAACAAACATAGTAATCACAGATAACGCTTATACCATTGAAACAAATAATGTACATTTAAAGAACAACAATTCAAACGTAAGTTCGTTCAGCTATAACAAAAAAGGATTACATATTGCTAATCTTAACGTACATCATATAATGCCAAAGATTGATGAAATAAAATACCACTTAGCCCAACCAAACTCGACAGATATATTAGGGCTCTGTGAAACTTTTCTTACTGCAAATACCGATGATAATGATATATATATCAACAACTTTACATTTGAAAGAAAAGACAGGAAAGGTAAACAGGGAGGTGGTATCCTAGTATATATCGCTAATAAAGTTCTGTATACAGGCCGTGACGACCTTGAGCATGATGCTATTGAGTCTGTATGGATAGAGATAAAGTATCCTAATTGTACAGCTTTCCTATTACATTTTGTTTATCGAGCACCTGATTCGAAAGTATCATGGATTGAATTATTTGAAACTCAGCTTGACAAGTTGGATCATTTGAATTTAGAAATTCATATATTAGGAGATTTCAATATCAACTATTTAACAGAAACGGATTCTGAAAAGTATAGTAATCAACGATGGGCCAATACTATTTTAAAATTTGGTCTTAATCAAATGGTAAATACGCCTACCAGAATAAGTTAAATCAGTTCTACAACAATCGACCATATATATACTACAAGATCCGATCTAATATGTGAAATTAAAGTACCTGTTTACAGTATAAGTGATCACTATCCAGTATGCTTTTCACGATCGACACATAATGTTAAGTCAGGGCGAGTTACCCATGAGACAATCAAATACAGATCTTTTAAGAAATTCGATGAACATACATTCTGTAATGATTTAGCAAAATCACCATTCGAAATAGTTGAATTTTTTGTTGATCCAAATGAGTCAATAAATGTATTCTATACAATATTAAATACTATTCTAGAATAGCATGCACCTATTCGAGAAAAGAGAATAAAACGTGAAACCCAGCCTGGGTGGTTTACTGATGAGATTAAGAACGCTATTTATCAGAGAGATAAGCTACATAAAGAAAAACAGTTTGAACAATATAAATTATTACGCAATAAAATTTCATCATTGATAAAGAAAAATAAGAAAAACTTTTATAACAACGCTATTAAAGAAAATAAAAGCCCAAAATATATGTGGAAAAACTTAAAAAGCATTTCCAAAACGGGAAAAGAAAACAATGGAGGCATTTCAATTCCTGATAGGCTTATCAAAAATGATCATATCATATCAGGACAATTAAATATTATTAATGCATTAAATGAGCATTTTATAAATATTTCAAACATTGTTAAAAATACGAGTTTTGTAAAAGGAGATTTCTCTGAATTACGGCAACAACTTGATATTAAATTGAAATATGCTTCATTTAGTATAAAACTCATAACACCTTTTGAAGTTAGAAAGTTGATTGATAAACTTGATAGTAACAAATCAACAGGTATAGACGGTGTTGGTCCTAGAATTTTAAAATATTGTGGTGATTACATAACATCCTCCATAGCTTCAATCATAAATAACAGCATACAAACGGGAGTGTTCCCTGATACTTTTAAGGAGTTTTGTGTGATTCCTATACACAAAAATGGAAATAAAGACGACCCATGTAATTATCGTCCAATTTCAATCTTACCAACAATTTCAAAAATATTTGAGCGTCATATAGCCATTCAAATACTATTCTATTTCAAGACGTATAATGTTATTCACGAGACCCAGTCAGGTTTCAGACAATATCATTCATGTCATACTGCTCTGACACGGTTAATAGAAGCATGGTTAAAAGATATAGACTCAGGTAAATTAATTGGAGCTGTATTTCTTGATCTAAGAAAGGCATTCGATCTTGTAGACCATAGAATATTGATACACAAATTGAAACTTTACCATTTTTCAGACAATACCGTTAAATTATTCGATTCATATCTTTCGAATAGAAAACAATTGATAAAGGTTAAAACTTTAAAATCCGAGATGCTTAAAGTTACTTCAGGTGTTCCTCAGGGATTAATACTAGGTCCATTGCTATTTCTATTGTACATAAATGACATTGCATTCGCATCTACCTCTGGAAATACAGATATTTATGCAGATGATTCTACAGTATACGAATCTGATTATAATATTTTGGATGTACAAAATAGACTTCAAGATCGTTTGAATATTATAAATAAGTGGTGTATTTTGAATAATATGTCATTACATCCAGCGAAAACTAAATGCATGGTCATAGGAACTAATCACAAGCTCAAACATGTGGATATATTGAAATTAACTGTTGATAGTTTATGTATAGAAATTGTCGCAGTTCAAAAGGTCCTTGGAGTTTATGTTGACAGAACTTTGTCTTGGAATGTACAAATAGCCAAAATGTGTTCCAAACTCAATTCTAAAATTGCCTTATTGAAACGTATATCTTACTATTTAACATATGATATGAAAATTATGTTTTATAATGCCTATATTATGTCTACATTTGATTATTGTTGTACTGTATGGGGTAAAAGCAAAAAAATAGAAGGTAAAATACACAAAATTCAAAAAAGAGCAGCTAGAATAATATTAAACAAACCTTTTCGAACTAATTCTAAGGATATGTTTATTGAACTTCAGTGACTTTTTTTTCATAACAGATGTCATTATCATACTGGTGTGTTGATATATAAATCAATAAACAACCTAGCTCCTAATTACATATCACAACTTTTGACATTCTCATGTAATAATAGGTATAATCTCAGATCAGCTACACGAAATGATCTTGTTACACAAAAACCACTAACTAAATACATGAAAGACACCTTTAGCGACTTTGGTCGACACGTTTGGAACAATATACCGGTCGACATACGTTTTCTTCCTACTATCCAGTCATTTAAATATAATTATAAAATGTTTATTGCAAAATGCACATTAACATGAATGATATTATTATTATTATTATTATTTTTTTTTTTTTCTTTTTTGCTTGGATATATATGTACATTATGTAAGACTTCTTAGATTTCTTCTATATTCAAATATAACTGAGTGTTTGTCGAAGATTGAATGTTTTTATTGTTAGTGTATTTGTTAAAAGCACTAAATGTTTGTTAATTCATGTACAGAAGGCCGCATTGAAAATATGATGTGTATATCTTGATAGTATGTCATAATGTGTTAACCTTCTTTAAATAAAGAATTTATTATTATTATTATTATTATAGTACATTTTTTGGCTATTATAATTTGAGTTCCACGGTAGCACAGTGTTTACAGAAACCAAAATTAATAATGCAGCCATAGATACTACTATAAACAATCTCATGGCCACATTTTATTGAGCTAAGACGAGAAATGTAAGAGTCTAGTCCTGTAAACACAGACATAAAATTCGATGTGAAGTGGTATGAACAGACGACGACGCAGACGCTGCAGTTATTACATTAATTTTTTAATAGTCAAGCTAAAAATTAATTTGCTGTTACGCCTTCTGTTTCTTAACCAGAGAAATATATTCTTTATCACCAGAAACCAAAATTAATAATGCAGCCATAGATACTACTATAAGGAATCTCATGGCCACATTTTATTGAGCTTAGACGAAAAATGTAAGAGTCTAATCCTGTAAACACAGACATAAAATTCGATATGAAGTGGTATGCCGACACAGACGACGACGCGGACGCTGCAGTTATTACATAAGCGCTCTTAATTTTCGAATGGTCGAACTAAAAATTAATTTGCCGTTACGCCTAGAAATATATTCTTTATCACCCAATAACAACAATAATGTTTATCAAAACAAGAGGTCAATGACCTTGAAGCTCTACTGATTGATTTTGATTTCAGGAAGTAGTCGCTACAGACTTGTTTTTTGAAAAATTATTTTTAGCCGTGGCGGTCATCTTGAATTTCCGGTCGACCTGAAATTTTGCTAGGATCAATAAGACATCAAGAGCAACATTCCTGTGAAGTTTCATGAAAATCCGTCAAGTAGTTTCAGAGGAGTTGTCGCTACAAGTTTTCATGATATAACTCTATGTAAACAAAGATGGCCGCTGACAGCCATGTTTAACGTCGAATCAAAATAATGTTTGACTCTGATAACCGTCATGTCATGCTGATCATTTTACAAAAAGTCCCATATCAATATCACTTATAGTTTCAAGACGTAGTCGCTACAAACTTCTTTTTTAAAAATCTATTTTTAGCTGTGGCGGCCATCTTGAATTTCTGGCCGATCTGAAATTTTGCTAGGATCAATTAGACATTAAGAGCAACATTCCTGTAAAGTTTCATGAAAATCTGCCAAGTTCAAAGGAGTAGTCGCTACAAGTTTTTACTATATAACTCTATGTAAACAAAGATGGCCGCTGGCAGCCATGTTTAACGTTGAATCAAAACAATTTTTGACAAGGACCAACATCATGTCATGCTGATCATTTTAGAAAAAGTCCCATATCAATATCACTTATTGTTTTCAAGAAGTAGTCATGAAAATCCGTCAAGTAGTTTCAGAGGAGTAGTCGCTACAAGTTTTCATTATATAACTCTATGTAAACAAAGATGGCCGCTGGCAGCCATGTTTAACGTCGAATCAAAACGATTTTCGACAAGGACCAACATCATGTCATGCTGATCATTTTAGAAAAGTCCCATATCAATATCACTTATAGTTTTCATGAAGTAGTCGCTACAAACTTGTTTTTTAAAAACCTATTTTTAGATCTGGCGGCCATCTTGGATTTTACATCAACATGAATTTTTGCTAGGATCAACTAGACTTCATGGGCAACATTTCTGTAAAGTTTCATGAAAATCCATTCAGTAGTTTCAGAGAAGTAGTCGCTACAAAAAAAAGTTTACGGACGGACGGACGGACAGACGGACGGACGACGGACGCCGCACCACGGCATAAGCTCTGCTGATCTCTGATCAGTAGAGCTAAAAAGGAAATGTCAACCTATCTAACATGGTTTATTAAAATACTCAATGTTAATTGGTTATTGATGAGTTTTTAAAATACTCACTGCCGATTGGTTCTTGGGGAAGTTTTCAAATGTGTATACGGACAGGAGAACTAACAGATCGAGACAAAAGAAGGCCATGTCTGAATTGACTCAACAGTCTGACCTGAGATATGTGGTTGTGAATAAAGAGGAGGAACATGAAGCAGGAGCAGTAGAAACATATGATGATGATGATGATGATGATGATGATGATGATGATGATGATGATGATGATAGTAACTCGGCAGTGAGTCATAATACTGATTTCCAGAATGAAGAAAGCCATGATGGATGCAGATCTGTTGTGAGTAACCGGTCAGAAATTTCTGCCAGTACAAGTAACCGAAACCAAAGATCTCCAACACGCGAAGTTCAACCGTCTGACGACTTAAAAGAAGATTCTGACTCGTCCCCTATAAAACTGCCTATGAACTTATCCATTACTGTAGAGAATGACTTGCTGGGTGATGTGATCTGTGCAGGTGAGGAGCTTAAGTGACCGAGTGAGATGGCCAAGATAGAGCTCGACCTGTACATGGCCGAGCCAGAGTCCAGCAAGAACCCTCTGTCCTGGTGGAAGGAGAAGCATGTACTGTATTCACGCATGAGTAAGATGGCTAGAAAGCTTCTAGCTATACCAGCCTCTAGTGTCATGGCTCATGATGTCTTTTGTCTGGACAGTAAACCACCAGAGTATAAAATATCTCGATTAAACCAGAACATGTAGACATGATGGTTTTCTTAAAGAAAAACATAACATTGTACGAGTAGTTCGAGTTCACAGAATCGCAAAACAAATATAAGCACATGTTATGACCTGTGGTATTGGTTGAGGTTTGGTGGATAGAAATGTTAATGAATGTGAATCTTCCAAAAATAAGTGCTTAAAGGGACATATGGCAATCTTGGAAGTAGCTATCAAATATTGAAATAGTACAATCGGGTTTATTAATCCACTATCATTTTGACTTGAACTGCTTGCATCTATTTAAATACAAGAGCTGTAAATATATGAGTGATTACTTTCACCGTCTGTCCTATTTTGTGTAGTTGTTACGAATGTGTGAAAAAAATGTATACCGATCGAATCATAGGTACGCTTGAAATAACCATTTAAATCTCAGCAAATGCCCCTCAAGGTGCTTATCCTAGCAAGCCACAGACCACAGTTAAAATTTACAGACTGACAATTTGTTTCCCATCTCATCATATATACAATTAAAATCAAATAGGTTTGAACAAAACAAAAACAATCAAAAATGGTTCCAATATCTCATATTTGGCTCCAATGTTGTTCATATACACATGTTCTTTGTAGGCAAATCAAAATCCAGTGAATTGACCTTGAAAGGTAAAAAACAAATGTCAGTTATTATTATAGCATTAAAGTGGCAAATATGAAAATGAATCAAAATTGTATAATGCTACTAGCTGGTAACCATGAAGAATGAAGGCTTGAAGTGGAAGTGTAATACCATTTCATTAACATTTCAGTGTAATTGTCAAATGGATGATTCATACAGTCAATTTTCATCAACACATTTTTAATTACAAATTAAACCTGAAATATAGACATTTCAGACAAGGCAATACATATATTTCATTACCCAGATATTGAACAGTGATTCAAGTGTTTAGCCGTCTGTACATGGGCTGTTGTTTTATCATTCTCCATCATGAAAGCTTGGAAATATACAAATCTTTAAAATTAAAGTAATTCGGTCATCTGCTATTTAACACTTGTGTTTCTGAAGGGAAAAAAAGCAGAGTAAATGGGTGTTATGCCTTAAATTACCTATTTCTGACTTAGATTTAAACATTACTAAAGCATGAACATTTTGCTGATATTTACTGCTATACCGGTTTACATGGAAATAGGCTTTTAGACAGGTAATATGTGACACTCGGCAATCTGGAAGTTAGTATCAACCAATACAATAAGCACCTCAATTGATTATTCCAGTATCATTTTGACGGCAGCCTCTGTCGATAAGATCTTTGCTTGGGAGCTTCAGACGTCTGCCCCGTATGAGTTCAGCCCGTGCCGTAGGCATGTCTGAAGGAAATGTCATGCATTATATTATCTCCGTGGCGTAGGCATGTCTGAAGGAAATGTCATGCATTATCTCATCTCCGTGGCGTAGGCATGTCTGAAGGAAGCGTCATGAAATAAATCGGCTCCGTGGCATAGGCATGTCTGAAGGAAATGTCATGCATTATATCATCTCCGTGGCGTAGGCATGTCTGAAGGAAACGTCATGCATTATCTCATCTCCGAGGCGTAGGCATGTCTGAAGGAAACTTCATGCATTATATCATTTTCGTGGCGTAGTCATGTCTGAAGGAAACGTCATGCATTATCTCATCTCCGTGGCGTAGGCATGTCTGAAGGAAACGTCATGCATTACCTCATCTCCTTGGCGTAGGCATGTCTGAAGGAAACGTCATGCATTATCTCATCACCCTCTGAGGTGGCTGTCCCGATATAACCTAATACAATGTGTTAACGGGACGTAAAACCCAATTTCATTCATTCATTTTTACTCTAAACATGCTTGAATATAATTAAATATAAAACAAGAAATGTCACTGTCACTGTAAGTGACATTTGACGTCTAAGTGCGACCTTGACCTTGGAGCCATGGACCTGGATTTGTGCGCGACACGTCGTCTTGTGTAGAGCATTTGCACCAAGTTATTTGAAAATCCGTCTATGAATGTCAGAGTTATTAACCAGACACGAAAGCACTACTTTGTTACTTTTGACCTCTAAGTGTGACCTTGACCATGGAGCCACGGACCTGGATTTTGTGCGGGACTTGTCATCTTGTTGTGGTGAGCATTTGTGCCAAGTTATCTGAAAATCGGTCCATGAATGTCAGAGTTCTTGACCGGACACGATTGTAATGACGGACGGTGCGACTACTATATGCCGCCCTTCGGGGGCATAAAAAAGAGTTCAATTTTGAATTGCTTTGTTGTTAGTATTAATATATTATTGTTGCAATATAATTAATAGTCAGTACTTAATATCACAGTGGGGATGTAAATAGGTGCCAAATTCTGCTGTAACATAACATAAAGATTCAAGTATTTGAAAAATAACAATAGCATGATCGTTATTGTGACAACAGAACTGTTCGCTTGTTTCTGATCAGTGCAACATTGGAATACCTTAATATGGTTATAAGAGCAAACTGAACAGTACCACAAAATGTTTCAGTCTTAAAAGAACATATTTATCTTCAAATAGTGTATAGGTTATGGAAATGTACTATCCTCTCTTCATTATTATTTATATTGTCCTATCTGACTTCATGCTGTTTGTTGTGAATGTTGGTCCACCAGTCTTCATGATAGTATAGTCCTGAGTCTCTCTAGAAAGATAGGAACAACATCTATATCCTGCAGACACAGCTCTAGAAAGTTTGGTACAACCAGATCAATCATGGCTATCTCTACTCCTATGCATGAATCATCTTCAATGCCGAGTTGTTCTAGCTCCTCAAAATGCATGCCAGGTCTAATTAATGCTCCTCTCATACAGAACATGAATAACCACATCCTCTCCAGCATATCTCTCTTCCTCCCATACTCCACAACTGCGTGTGGAGACATGCACATCAGCATCATGGTGTCTCTCAGTCTCTCACATCTCAGAAGGAGACTTCCTCCCTCATCTATCAAGTCAGACAACAAAGCCACTAGTTGCTGTCTTTGTAGGAAGTCCAGCCTTCCAGCTAACATGTTTCTCTCAGGAATCATGTAATTTGGGAGGTAGTTAGCAACCACAAACTGTTTAAGGGCATTAAGTGACTGTACTAGTCTTTGAGTTAATAACTCCTCCTGGAAATGTTCCTGTGGGCTATACTCGGACATCCACAGAACAATATTCTTCACTATGTAAGATGTTATTTCTTCACAGACGGGCTTGATTATGCTTTTGACCACCATTTTTAGCAAAATATACAGTTTGATTTGAGTGTCATTGAGATTGTGAATCAAATGGAGTTCTGCTCTCGTGAAGCAAATTCTCCACTCCTTGTAGAAATTGTCACTTCCTTTAAAGCCTACAGGCACAACATGTGCTTCCATACGTGATATGTCATTTAATAGTTGTGGTGTTGGCCATCCATGTTGACGGGGCCTTGTGAGCCAGGATTGTAGAAGGTCTGGACAGAAGCACCAGAATGAATGTACTGCATCACAGGGATCACGGTTTTCATCAGAATATGAATTAGCTGGTCCACTGATGTTTTCATACTGAAAGGGGTTAACAGTCAACATATTAGACTGTATGAAGTCTTGTTTTGCATTTTTAACAAAGAAGTCACTGGACATATACCTATCTCCAGACTCAGACTGAAATAATGAAGCCTGTATCTTATTTCTAGTGTATACGTACCTGCCACCAAGAGAGACTAGTTTAAGTCTTGTATACCCTGGAGATGTTTCCCGAGTATCTGTCTGGAACACTGTCATGTTCCTCATGTTTGTAAAAGGTTGAATATTGTCAGTACAAACAACATCATGATACACAGTCATTATGTCTCTATCACTTACATATGGAGCTGCGAGTCCCTCTCCCTTACTACCAGCAGTGATGGAATGGAGACCCTCAAACATTTGGTCCGAAAGTTTCATTACTGTATCATACATGGGTATCCTACACTTGACCATGTCCTGATTATAGCCTAGACAGTCCAATGACCATGACACAATCCTGGAATATTCTGGATCTGATGCCATTACTTGTTAATACTTCATCCTACCATTATCATTCATTTCAGACTATCAGAAATATACACACATTTTAAGATTTATTCCCTATGAAAATAATTTCTAAGATTTGTTTCATAGTAAGGCATGTCTATCGTGATATTTCACCTTTACAAATAGGAGGTTACAATGCTGGTTTTTGAGCTATCTGAAGGTAAGTATATAACCCATTTTACATTTTTGGCAAATTGCCTACAAGTTCAGTACAACTTAATTCCTGCGAAAAAGAAGTTTAATCACAATAATCAAATCAAATTCAATTTTATTCAAATTCAATGTATTGGCTCCTATTATATGTAGTGAAAAAACACTATTTGTGGCCAAAAAGAGTGGAATATTTGTTGTAGTCTTGGAGAGCCTTAAAAAACATTACTGATGTTTTTTGAGGGAAAAAAGGTGTGTCGACCAAAACATATTTCCTTTGAATAGATTTTCCTCTCATAAAGTACTGCTTTGTTAGCAAATACTGTGTGCTTTAAGATATGAAATTAAAA
Organism: Cyrtodaria siliqua; assembly: GCA_037043455.1. Classification (NCBI taxonomy): domain Eukaryota; kingdom Metazoa; phylum Mollusca; class Bivalvia; order Adapedonta; family Hiatellidae; genus Cyrtodaria; species Cyrtodaria siliqua. The sequence continues at coordinate 65,506 of JAWPHD010001400.1, read as the reverse complement.
AGTATATTGAACAAGTGCGGTTCTTGTTTTTGAGAAAAAAGATAATGTATAACCTGTATATTTCTGAAAATGTATGAGTTTTGGAGCAAAAATGCAAATCTTTGTCTTTAACTGTTTACATATACATACCCATGATTTATGTAGACAATAATCAGATTAGTAATAGTTCATGTTTTTAGTAAATTCTTACTTTTAAACAGACAGTAATGCACCAAGTATGAAAGTTATAGCGGCTAAACACAATGTCTGTAATATATCATTAACTATGCTTGATATCAGTGCTTCAGACTCGAGATCGAAAGGTCGTAGGTTCATTCCTCGTTGTGGCCATGTTATTTATTCTTATAAGCAAGATAATTAATCCACATTGCTTAGTTTTGGTTCTACCCAGGAAACCATCGAGATTGATTAATATAAGTTGCAAGAACTTGTTACGCAATCGATGTAAAAGAAACTTATATTTTTCATGTCTAAACAAACAAATGTCTTCACTATCTAAGCAGTTAATCGATTCATATGAAAAGTATTAATAAATACATCAGATCTTGAAGTAAATAAATGGTAAAATTTGCATAGTCGCTCTCGGACTGTTATGCGTGAAAACGGAGGTCATAAACAACTAGGGAAATGTTCTTAATAAAATCAGTTTTCAAATAACTGGTTAAGTTGTGAAAGTTTTTAGATGATCAAGTTCTGTAACTTTTCATGTAACTGGTTAAGTTCTTCAGACTTTCAGATTACAGTTCTCCAACATCTGTTTCAGATAGTTGGTCAAGTTCCCAAGTGTGTTCAGATGACTGGTCGAGTTCTCCTCCAGGCTATCAGATTACAGTTCTCCAACATCTGTTTCAGATAATTGGTTCAGTTCCCAAGTGTGTTCAGATGACTGGTCAAGTTTTCCACAGCTATTTAAGATTGCCTTTTAAATTCTGCATAATTATTTTAGATTACTGGTTAAATTTGCCAACAACTGTCGCAGATAACTGGTTTAGTTCTCCAAGTTTCCAGATAACTGGTTAAAGGCTCCAAGTTTCTACTAGTTCCCTAAGTTTAAGAGAATTTTTCAGGGATGGTTTCCGATATTAATTCCTGAAATATATTAGAACATTTTAGAAGTTTAGTTTTGAACATATTTCAGTGTCAAATTATAAAATATGATTAGCCAGCATATTTTCCCCAACATTCATCGTAGCCCTGCTGTTATGATCTTTTCTTGAAAATATACTGATTATCTAGATTTCAGACTTACCAACTTCTGACGGGTCGAGGACTGGTTTGGAGATTTGGTCTCAAAAAATATGCTGGTTCTGTTATATTAAAAGGCATAAACAATACAAATAAAGAAATTCCACTACACAATTGTTAATCCAAAACCTGTCACGGTGTTCAGGTCATGTGCTGCTTAAAAGTATATGTTTATTCACGGGTACTTAAAATACCCAAGATGGAATATGCGTTATATAAATTAAGGTTCCAGTCTGACGTTGGCTATATTTGTTGATTATAGAGTACAGATTTCAAAATATATAAGTTATATAATTATTCATTATTATCATCAATATATTTAGAAACGGTATACACGTTCGGGAATAGCACCACCAGCATTGCTTTGACACTACTGGGAGTTTAAGGTGGATGATTTCCGGTAATGCAGGCGTGCGATGAAAATTGACGGAATTAATGAACCACCGCGGCGGAGGCGAAATGGTAGAGCCACATGTTGTCGTTGTGTGGCAGCACTAAAAGTTAAAAGTTAAGCTCACTGATACAAGTATATAGTCACCATCCTGGCATGACTGAATGATTGACAGAATTTTCAAAGCAATATTAAACGCCATACGTACATATATACTGTAACAGTGTTACATTGAGAGACCACATAAGTCGGATGGGGACGTAAACCAGCTGGTCTCATGTATAGAAGTCTATCCTCCGAGCACGTTTAAGAACCATATGAATCTATTCGTTAGTAAGAGTTAAGTGCAAGTTCCCATGTTCCTATGTACAATCCACTCTCTCTGGGGTGGCTTTAAATAACCTATGCTATCTTGATGAGCCATAATACAACATTCAATTTACATTGAGATACCAAAATAACCAAAATATATGATGAAGGATGTTGATGATGCATGTTGACTTAAAGGGGTTAATGCACTATTTTTAAACAACATTTAAGGGCTCTGAAAAACTTGAAACAAGAGGCCCAAGAGGGTCTGTGGATGCTCTACTGGCTAAAACAGCTCTTATATGGTAAAGATCAGATAAAAAATGAAGTAACTACAGATTTAACAAAGGAAAATACAATATAGCATTTTTCAACAAATCAAGGGCCATAACTTTGTCATTACTAACAAGATCTAGCTGGTTTTCGAAATTGTCCAAGACTTCATTGATATAGCCTACCGCGCTTTGCACAACTAGACATCATACTGAGGCTTCCTGCCAAATTTTGTAGAAATCCAACAAGCCGTTTAGGAGGAGTAGCGCCGACAAGAAATTTAAAGTAAATGTCAGGAGGCTGTAACTCCATCAAAAATCAACGAACCGGAAAAAAAACGCAATAGGCACAACTAGTAATCATAGCTTCCTGTTAAGTTTCGTCAAATCCAACACAGTGTTAACAAAAAAAAAAAGTTATTAAAAAGAAAATGAAATAAAAATTATTAAACAAAAACAAAATAATTTAAAAAAAACTTTTTTTTAACAAAATGATATAAAAATAATAATAAGAAAGAAGAAGTAAAAAGTCCAGTAAAGTTTGGTAAAGATCAGATGAAAAATGAAGGCCCTATCGTCTTAACGAGGCAAAATATAGCATTTTAACGAAATCAAGGGCCTTAACTCAGCTGTTACTAGTCCGATCTGGCTGTTTTTCAAACTTGTCTGAGCTTTCATTGAAACTAACAATCTGATAAAGTTTGGTAAAGACCAGATGAAAAATGAAGGCCCTATCATTTTAACGAGGCAAAATATAACATTTTTAACTAATTCAAGGGCCATAACTCCGCTGTTGCTGGTCCGAACTGGCTGGTTTTCGAACTTGTTCGAGCTTTCATTGATATGAACAATCTGGTAAACATTGGTAAAGATCGGATGAAAAATAAGGGCCCTATTGTCTTAACGAGGCAAAATATAGCGTTTTTAACTAAATCAAGGAACATAACTCCACTGTTACTGGTCCGAGCTGGCTGGTTTTCGAACTTGTCCGAGCTTTCATTGATATTAACAATCTGGTAAACATTGGTAAATATCGGATGATAAATAAAGGCCCTGTTGTCTTAACGATGCAAAATATAGCGTTTTTAACTAAATCAAGGAACATAACTCCGCTGTTACTGGTCCGAGCTGGTTGTTTTTCGAGCTTGTCCGAGCCTTCATTGATATTAACAATCTGGTAAAGTTTGGTAAAGAATCGATGAAAAGTGAAGGCCCCATCGTCTTAACGAGCCAACATATAGCTTTTTAACTAAATCAAGGGCCATAACCATAACGGTCCGATCTGGCTGGTTTTTGAACTTGTCCGAGCTTTCATTGATATTAACGACATGTTAAAGTTTGGTAAAGATCGGATTAAAAATGAAGGTCCTATCGTCTTAACGAGACAAAAGTCGGACAACTCGGCATCCCATAAGCTCTGTTGACCTTCGGCCAGTAGAGCTAAAAAGTGAAAGAATTATCAAAATGCAACACAAAATAAAGGAGATATGACCTATTGAAAATTTGCAATGAAATATAAATGGAGGTGGCCATCTTGGAACGATGACATCATCGCGCCTTTTTACCATATATGGCATATGGTCAAAATTTAAAGTTCTCCGGCCATGTTTTGCTTCATGAACATGTTATGTTTATTTAAATCGAAATCAATACACAACAATATATATTTACAATTCACACATTGCAATATATGTGAAAAGCGAGAATAAGATTTTATTTAATGACGTAGAAAACGTTGAACAGGTAAATTAATCCACAGGTAAATGTATTTATCAATTATCTGGCAATAGTTGTGCAGCTATACAATTCAGATTTAGCTCATTTCCCCGTGCAGTCACCCAGTGGTAAAAGTATCTACGTCATGCAAATAATACTTATTTTTACATACAACTTAGTAGCGGTTTTCAATATATGAATCTCTCAAAGACTACCAAGAAATGTTCATATGATGTTTTAGAGAAATTTGTTTAATTGATAATACTACAAAAAGGGTGGCCATTCATATTTAAGGCAAAGAAAATCACTGCAAATTGATTAAAAATAAATATACAAATGTAAAATGTATACATGGTATGCTTATTTTTCATTTGCAGTGGTTTTTTATTTGCAGTAATTTTCTTTGCCCTAAAACATATTTTTCAAATATGCCATATATGGTAAAACGGCGTCATGATGTCATCGTTCCAAGATGGCCACCTCCGTTTATATTTCTTTGCAAATTTTCAATAGGTCATTTCTCCTTTATTTTGTGTTGCATTCTGATAATTCGTTCAGCTTTTTCCAAGTTTTTCAGAGCCCTTTTAAATAAAAGTTGTTTGAAAATAGTGCATCAACCCCTTTAACAATTTGCATGTTTGGCTGGCCGCCATCTTATGTCCGATCTACGTTTTAAAAATACATGGTTGACAATTGTGGCCTCATATTTTTATTTCGATATAAATGAGTCTTGGATCAAGAAAGTTCATATCAATATCGAAGCTATGTAGGTTGATACACTATTTTCAAACATATTTATTTAAAAGAGCTCTGAAAACTTGAAAAAAGCTGAAAGAATTATCAAAATGCCATGAAAAATAAAGAAGATATGACCTACATAAAATTTGCAACGAACATAAATGGAGGCAAAAATAAATTGTTTATCTGTATATTTATATTTAATTAATTTGCAGTGATTTTCTTGCTTTAAAGACATTTTCTATAGTTTTTTCTGCATTACAGATTTTCTTTAAACTTTTTGTACAGTAAGTCTGTTATATATATAGACAGAAAAGGCAAAAATAATGGTACTGGTCACCATGCTTGTTAAAATTTTAAAAAATAATTTGTAATGCCACCGTCATGTCAGTCTGTCCAAAAAGTTGAACAAGTCCATAAAATAGCTAAATAAGATATTTTTGAAGTCTAATCATTTATTCATTGGTCACAATTCTGCTAAAATTGTATTAAAGTAAAGAACATTTAATTACAATAACATTTAAAGCTCATCTTTATGTAAAACCTATATTTTTTTACAAAATCTGTTGAGACCATTACCACAATTTATGCACAAATTAGCCCATAATGATACAATTTCCTTTTTTTTTTGTATGTTCCCAATAACTGGCAGAATTTTTTAAAACTTTCTAAGCACATAATTTAACATATATAAAAACAAAATGTGCAATAAAAATGATAGTTCCCCATGCTTGTTTAGAAAAAGAATTTGAAACCCTACCCCTATGCTAAAAGGCCAAGTTTTGTATGAAATTATATAGAAATGGTATATTTTCCTTTTTTGTTTTGTTTCTAATAACAGAATTTGTTCAAACTTCCTAGGCACTTATTTGAACATATGACACTATATTCAATTAAATTTATAGGTCACCATGCATATTGAGATTTAATATTAGTTTTTGGAACCGTACCATTATGTTTAGGTAATTTTTTTAATTTTGTTGGAATTTTTACAAAATGCTATATTTTCCCTATTTTATGTATCTAATAATAGGCCTTTATTTAAATAAAGACAATAAAAAAATAAATAAAAAAAATAGGACCAGACATCAAAAGCAACATTCCAGTAAATTTTTAGGAAAATCAATCCAATAGTTTTAGAAGCGAAGTCTCCCAAAAAAGCTGCGCATGAAAAACTACAGCAAATGCCTTTAAAATACATTTGACTGCCTCCATTTATGTTCTTTGCAAATTTTTAATAGGTCATATCTTCTTTGTTTTTCATGGCATTTTGATAATTCTTTCAAATTTTTACAAGTTTTTCAGAGCCCTTTAAAATACATCTTGTTCGAAAATAGTGTATCAACCCCTTTAAAAATCCACTCAGTTTTATCAATTTCTACAGAACATAGCCTCTGCCAGCCTTCATCTGAATATAATATTCACATATTTTTATCTTAAAATGGAGAAAATTAACTGTTTGTGATGCCATGGACATATATACTGGATGCGAATTGTCCTATACATTCTTTGCACAGACCTAATAACAAACAGATAGGAAACTTCCTATCTTAACCGATGAAGTAACCAAAACATCACGTGGCACCTTAACCTTTCCTTCAGTCTTCTCTCTCAATTATTCACAGATTTTGATGAGAATACATTCAAAAGATTCATAGTGAATAGCAAAATGGGATTATAATAATTTATGTTTATTTTCAAAATAAGAAATTGTATAAAAATATATTGTTAGGTCTGTGGTTCCTTGTTAGTCCCCTACCGGTTCGGACTGAAGGGGACTTTAGGTTTGCACCCCGCCCGTCCGTCAATCTGTCTGTCCGTCTATCATGTTTTTGTCCGGACTGTAACTTTGGCATGCATTGTGGGATTTTTAAACAACTTCGCACAAATGTTCTCCATAATGAGACGGCGTGTCATGCGCCAGACCCAGGTCCGTACCTCAAAGGTCAAGGTCTCACTTGGAGGTTACAAGTCAGAAATAGGCTTGTCCGGGATGTAACTTTGTCATGCATCGTGGGATTTTGAAAAAAATCGGAACAAATGTTCACCATACTGAGACGGCGTGTCGCGCGCAAGATCTAGGTCCGTAACTCAAAGGTCAAGATCACAGTTGGAGGTTAAAGGTCAGAAATAGGCTTGTCCGGGCTGTTACTTTGTCATGCATCGTTGGATTTTGAAATAACTTGGCACAAATATTCACCATAATGAGACGACGTGTGGCAGGCAAGATCCGGGTCCGTAGCTCAAAGGTCAAGGTCACAGTTGGAGGTTAAAGGTCAGAAATAGGCTTGTCCGGGCTGTAACTTTGTCATGCATGTAACTTTGTCATGCATTGTTGGATTTGTAAACAACTTGGCACAAATGTTCACCATAATGAGACGACGTGTCGCTGGCAAGATCCGGGTCCATAGCTCAATGGTCAAGGTCACAGTTGGAGGTTAAAGTTCAGAAATAGGCTTGTCCGGGCTGTAACTTTGTCCGGGCTGAAACTTTGTCATGCATCGTGGGATTTTGAAATAACTTGGCACAAATGTTCACTGTAATAAGACCGCGTGCTCAAAGGTCAACGTCACAGTTGGAGGTTAAAGGTCAGAAAAGCACATAAAATAATACAGAGGTAAACCTATTATCCATTTTGTTGTATATTCTCATCCGCTTTACGGTTAAATCATTTCTTTTTGCACAGAGGAATTTTGAAATAACTTGGCACAAATGTTCACCATAATGAGACGACGTATCAAGCACAAGACCCAATAGGGGACTATGGCCGTCCCTCGGACTGCTTCTTGTTAATTATAGATTAAAAATTATGCGCAGAAGGCGGGTAAAATTTCCCTGATTACTCGACAGAATTGGACAGGGTACAATTTATATACCAGTCATGGTGAATATAACTGGACAGGGTAACATGTATATACCATACATGAGGCTTGTATAGGGATTTTGGTGATACAGATTATTTGCCAATTTAGTTTTGGGGATATGGGATATTACCTAACCAAAAAATTAAGGGGATATGGGACATTGATTTGTATTTTGGGGAATATGGGTTATGTTCCAAATGACAAAAAAAGAAAGAAGACACAGTTTTGAAACTGTTGAAGTGTTTTTTTCAATCGTTTTTGTTGCAAAGTAGTAAATAATAAAAATGATTACATGTTACACGGTTATTTATCCAGGCGGACCTAGTTACAAGACATTTGTATAGGTGTCATTGCAGCATTGATTTTCCTTCATCTTATGTAGGAATGATGTATGTCAAGAGACAAAAGAATGCACATTTTTCTCCGTAGAATATTTAAAAACACATATCAATCAAAAGATCAATCGTTCGTCAATAGAAAAATGCAATAAAATTAAAGGGGTTATGTATCATTTGTTTGCAATGTTTTATTGTGTAGAATTGGGCTTGGATTTCAGGTAAACATTTATTTTAGTCTCAAATGTATGTATCAAAATGTGCAAACGTAGTCATTAAAAATGAAATATTTACCTACTTTGAAACTTCTCCTTTATGACCGTGGCGTAGGCATAGTGGCTCCCTTGATTAAGGTCTCTCACTGCTTTTATCTCCCCTGAAACTTCTCCTTTATGACCGTGGCGTAGGCATAGTGGCTCCCTTGATTAAGGTCTCTCACTGCTATTATCTCCGCTGAAAGCTTTTGGACCTAGAGACAAAGGAAAACAAAAATAAATCCATATTTTCCTCAATTTTAGGCAATTTTGAATTTGAAAAATAGTGTTATCTTTGCAGTCTAAACTACAGATAAAACAGAATATCCCATGTTGATATGAGATTTCATTCAAATTTCAGAAGTGTTTGACCGAAGCAACACATATTCAGATAGATAGTGTATGAATTTCATATTTTTCATAGAGGTCACATATATAAACATGAACAAGAAGGAAAGAAAATTGACTAACTTACGTATTCGATTGATTTAAATTACTGATCTTGGCTTTAAAAAGATATTAAACCAACAACAAGGTCCGCTTCCCAGCTATGAAGCGAAGATGCTGGAAAAGGCTGCACAGTAACCATATGAGAAATTAATTGTGGTGTGAAATCTTGATGTTCTGCATATAAAGGGTAGTGCTAGGACTGGTCTACCGGTGTATAATGTGACTGGGAGGGGTATAATGTCTCAAATATTGTTAAAAATAACATTCAGCGTACCGGTATGTACGCATGCACGCACTGACACACACACTTACTTACAATAAGTAGATGATGCACATCTTGTTTTTTCAATTTTGTCAAACTGTGGTTGCCATGGCAATAAAATGGAAAATAAGTATTTTAAATATGGATCATGTGTTTATTCGATATTTTCATAACATTTTGTGTGTGAATCTGGAGCAATCAAGAGGTAATGCAAAATGTTTTGTTATTGTGTAATAATACTTTGATTAATATCGGTAAATAAGGCAAACCGGTAGGGGACATGTATTGCTATGTAATACTAGAATAGCAATACTAGAGTATCTTGTAAATTATAGATTAATGTGCTGATTGCGCTGAATGATTACTCAACGGAATTGGACAGTGTACCAGTTATATAATATATATATTATAAATATATGGTGAATAGGACGTTTTCTTTGTTAAAACGGAAAATTAGTTTACCCTCTTTGAATTGTTAAAAAATATAAATGGTTTGCAATGTTTTATTGTGTAGATTTGCTGACTGGTCTTGGATTTTAAATAAACATGTTTTGATCTCAAATTTGTGTATCAAAATTAGTAAAAAGTTAACATAATTATATTCATTTAAAAAGTGAAATAATAACCTACTTTTATTCAGACTCCTTTATCACCGTGACAGTGTCTGGTCTACTTGATGTCCCGCATATAAAATGGTGGTGCTAGGTCTGTTCTACCTGGTGTCAATATAATGTGAGTGGGTGGGGTATCATGTCTGAAAGATTGTTAAAAGCCATGTTAAAACACACGGGCCCACTCATTACATACATACATGCTTACATACTTGATTTATGATATGATGTTTGAAATAATGCCCTTCAAAACGAGACAATATGCCTTTGAACGTTAATGACCGTGAGCGTGCACACACAGTGTTTGGTATGACACGTCTGACAAGCTTGCATTAGAACAACAACGATCACTTCTGATCACACGTCTGACAAGCTAGAACAACGATCACGTCTGTCTGTTTATGAGGCGGCATAACATGGTGGACCAGGGTGGTGTAATCAGTGTGGTTCAACATATATCATGTTTGAGAACAAAGTTGGTCTTTAATGTTTAATGCTGCACATTTCTCCATTGGCTAACTTAATGTTTAATGCTACACATTTCTCCATTGGCTAACTTACTGTTTAATGCTACACATTTCTCCATTGGCTAACGTCCCAAATTTATGACTGATTTACTGTCAGAAAAATGATTTTGACGTCACATAACGTTGTAAAGAACGACATCGTTAGATGAAGTCAACAAAATGCCGCATTCACTCATGTATTTGAGTTCACTTTGAACCTTCGTCTCAGGTGATCTATTGAGATCACCCTTTTCTGTCGTCGGTCCGTCGGACGACTTTTTCTCAGAAACCCCTTGGTCAATTTTGACTTCACATGGATGATTCGTAGATTAATGCTTACATAAGGAAAAACTTTAAAATCTTCTTCTCTCATATATTACATGTAGCATCAACTTATGATCTTCTACCAAGTTTGTTCAAATGTAATCCTGTGGTCAAATCTGGCTTTGCCCCAGTGTCACACATTTTACATAGAAAATTTAAACAATCTTCTCCTCTGAGACCACAAGGTGTCGAACAATCTTCTCCTCTGAGACCACAAGGTGTCGAGCTCTCATATATTGCATGTATCATAAGATTATGGTCCTTTACCAGTTTTGCTCAAATGGTGACTCGGGGTTAAAATCTGACCCCAGTCTGGAGGTCTTAGATTTGCATAGAGGTCATAGATTTACATAAGAGTTATATAAGACATTTTTTAAAATCTTCTTCTCTGAAACTACATATTTTGCAAGTACCATTATAAGCTTATGGTCCTCTATCAAGTTGGTTCAAATCATGACCATGTTCCACAGAATTGTACGCGTCACGGATTCATTTGTTACACACAATTAATTATTGGTAATGTTTCAAATGGAAAATTAGTATTTTTTTGGTTTCAAAAATTGAAAAAAAACAACAACATTCCTTCTCTTTTTACCCTTAAGAAGCTAAGCACGACAATAATAGCCTTTGCATCCATTGTAAAACCCAGATCAGTCTGCGAGTAACTCGCAAGCTGATCAGTGTTTACAATGTCCCATTGATCAGTCATTTCCCCCGAAAACACCCTTTTGTCATATAAATGAAATGGTCTTAATTCAAAGAAAGAACAGTCCATTATATAAATGTAGCGGGTTAAGGGTTAAGTATTTTTCAGACCAACTCTCCATTACTATTTCATGCAGTCAGAGGTTCTTACAGGGACACACGGCAATTTTGTGCCATAAACAAGTGGGTAGTTTTTCACATTCAATATTTGTATCAATTATTTAGAAGAAACATATGGTAAAATTTAAGTAAAATATCAGATATGTGCATGCAGCTTCGAATTAAACCAACGTTAAATCAAGGTACGGATTACTGTAAATACCTCAAGGTAACTGCGTGTCCCATTACTATTCAGAAATATTGGTATGTGTTCTTTAATATGTCCCTTTATAGATTCAAAAATAGTTCTGTGTGTCCCGTTAATATTCAGAACTATTGCCTGATAACAGAAATATTGCAGTGTGTCCCTTTTATATTCGGAAATAGTGGAGTGTGTCCCTTTAATATTCAGATATATTGCTGTGTGTCCCTTTAATATTCAGAAAGATTGGTGAGTGTCCCTTTAATATTCAGAAATATTGATTTGTGACCCTTTAAAATTCAGAAAGATTGGTGTGTGTCCCTTTAACATTCAGAAAGATTGGTGTGTGTCCCTTTAATATTCAGAAATATTGCTGTGTGTCCCTTTAACATTCAGAAAAGATTGGTGTGTGTCCCTTTAATATTCAGAAAGATTGGTGTGTGTCCCTTTAACATTCAAAAAGATAGGTCGCTTTACTATTCAAAGAAATACTTGATGATAAGGTTCTGAAGAAGTCAAATATATTATGTTTCAGAAGAAAGACAAAGAAAGATCATAATTTTCCCACCTACCTGCCAACCTGTTTATAATGAAATTCATTTTAAATTTTAATCAAATTTTTGACAAAGTTATGGATTAAACTGTACACAAATATGCAATTAGCTGGATAACACTACAACCTGTGATTTAAGACAACACACCTGTAACTTGTTGAGAGTTAATTGGTAAAACATTTTGTATTAACATCATTTGGATTTTTACTAGATCTACTTGTCTAGTTTCACTTTCATAATGGTAAGTAACTCTGTATAGAATGTCAGGTACAGTGTATCTTCAAAATAGGAGTGTACTTTTGTAGTTTTGTATTCAGGTATTATACCACTAATTATTTTCCCCATAGACACCAATGTTAAAGTGTCACATATTAATGATTTGCTGCAAATTCAACTCAAGTATGGATAATGCAGCAGTGTAATGTTCATATAGAAAACTAATTTTCCTCTTGAAAAATCACCAGAAAAGGTGGGGTCATAAGACATGTAAGAAAGTTCTTGTTTGTTTACTAAACAGGTCAAGGGTACGGCTGTTTTCATTGATTGACTGTTTTAATTGCTCATTTAGTGTAAGCATAGAGTCGAAATTTCGAAACTGTTCATCAGTGATCCAGTAAAACTTATTTATACGCTTCTTATACATACAACCACAAAATCGAATAGGAATAGGCAGTTTTTCCCTTAACTTATAATGCCCGTTTTCATCAAAAAAAGAGGGATTACTTTTTATTACAGGAACTACATTCGACTACATTAGTTACATTTCGATTAGTTGTTTGTCAGCATACTCACATAAGAATTTAGTCACATACGATTTGTATGCTAGTTTTTTGTCAGAATAGTCACAGAAGACCTAATGGCTTAGTCGTTTGTCAGAATAGTCACACATTTTTTTGCCTTAGTCGTTTGTCAGAATAGTCACACATTTGTTTGCATTAGTTGTTTGTCAGAATAGTCCCAACATACTTTATGCCTTAGGCCATTATTTTTTAATAATTCATTTTACGAACCCTGATGACCCAATGATTTTATTTTTCCATATGAATTTGATAGTTTATTGTGTTGTTTTTTTTGTTTTTTTTACCTCCTGCCATATTTTAATATAGCAAATAAAAATAGCTTTTCCAAATAATTTTTTCCCCGTACTACAGCCGTTCTCTGTCTTGATGGTTCGTAAAACGAATAATGAAAATATAATGGACTTAGTTGTTTGTCAGATAGTCACAATATACATTATGACAAAGTTGTTCATCAGAATAGAATACTTTATGCCTTATTTGTTTGTCAGAATAGTCACAGAATACATTATGCCTTAGTTGTTTGTCAGAATAGTCACATAATACATTATGCCTCAGTAGTTTGTCAGAATAGTCACAAAATACATTATGCCTTAGTTGTTTGTCAGAATAGTCACAAAATATATTATGCCTTAGTTGTATGTCAGAATAGTCACAAAATACTTCATGAAAAAGTAGTTTTTCATAATAGTCACATTATAATTTATGCCTTAGTTGTTTGTCAGCATAGTCACATAATGCTGTATGCCTTAGTTGTTTTTCAGAATAGTCACAACATAGTTTATGCCTTAGTTGTTTGTCAGAATAGTCAACATAATACTTTATGACAAAGTTGTTAATCAGAATAGTCACATAATAGTTGATGACTTAGTTGTTTGTCAGTATAGTAACAGAATATGTCACGACCTATTTGTTTGTATGAAACATTGTGAAGGACGTTATGAGTTTGTTGTTTGTCATCAAAGTCACATAATATTTGATGACTTAGTTGTTTGTCTGAACAATAACAGAAGACTTTATGACTTAGTTCTCAGAATAGTGACAACTTGAAGACATAACTTGGATTTATTATGATGACATAATGCTCTATTTGTCAAGTATTCAGCTGTAATGCTGGGTACATAGTGGGTGTATCTCTCTCTATTTTGTTTTGCCAAATAAGAGACATCCGGCCTTCTAATTTCATATATTGTTCATGAAAATGTTAGTCTCGGTAGCTCAATGGATAAGGCATTGGCTTTAAAGCTATATACCTCTTCCCTGAGGTGGTTTGCTCCCTGGCGTAGGCATGTCTGATGGGAAACTTAATGCATCATCTCATATCCTTCTGTGGTTGCTGTCCCATTATAGCCTAATTTGATGTGTTAATGCCTGAGGTGGTTGGCTCCCTGGCGTTGGCATGTCTTATGAGACACTTCAACCATCATCTCATCATTACCTGAGGTTGCTGTTCCAATATAACCTAATTTGATGTTTTAAAGGGACACATGGCAATCTTGATTTTTTCCTACCTCCAGGAAAGTCATGCCATTTCTATATTTTCCCAGGCCAATACAGAACTGCAAAACGTCCAGATACCCCAGCATATCTCTCCTCCACCCATACTACGTGTGGAGACATGCACATCATCATCATGGTGTCTCTCAGTTTCTCACATCTCAGAAGGAGACTTCCTCCCTCATCTATCAAGCCAGACAAAAGAGCCACTAGCTGCTGTCTTTGTATGAAGTCCAACCTTCCAGCCAACATGTTTCTCTCAGGAATCATGTAATTTGGGAGGTAGTTAGCCTCAACAAACTGTTTAAGTGCATTCAGTGACTGTACTTGTCTTTGAGTTAATAACACCTCCTGGAAATATTCCTGTGGGCTATGCTCGGACATCCACAGAACAATATTCTTCACTATGTAAGATGTTATTTCTTTACAGATGGGCTTGATTATGCTTTTGACAACACTTTTTAGCAAAATATACAGTTTGATTTGAGTGTCATTGAGATTGTGAATCTCACTTACTAAACTTAAAAGACCAGCTGCCTTTTAAAATCGTTATTTTATTACAAAAAGGATGGTATGGAAATATTTTAACATAAATTATATAAGTATTCGGGTGCTCTTCATCAACTTATGAAATATTAAGGTAGGTTAGGCTGTATGTTTAAGCATTCTCCTGATTTTTGTCTGCTAAAAACACTAAAAGATGAACTCTAAATTTTTAAAATACTAGGAAAACCATTGGTCCTGATCCCATATGAACAGTGTCAAAAAAAGGTGCACATGTCCTCTTCATGAATATATTAGATTTATTACAATGAAGGGTCGTGCAAAAGAGCGCATGGGGTTAAAAATACCGGTAATACGCGGTTTTATACAATTTGTGACCCATCATTGACGTGTTATACTTCGATAGGTGAATACTGGTTATGTATGAGATATATATAGGTGAATACTGGTTATGTATGAGATATATATAGGTGAATACTGGTTATGTATGAGATATATATATTGGTGAATACTGGTTTTGTATGAGATATATATATTGGTGAATGCTTGTTGTGTATGTGATATATATTGTAGAATGATTGTTGTGTATGAGATATATATTGGTGAATGTTTGTTGTGTGTGAGATATATATATAGTTGAATAATTATTTGGTTACTTTTATATATTGATAGTTATATTGATCTGTTTCTAGAGTATGGTCCAGTATTACCTGAAACACGAAGGGTACAACATGCATCATGTTAATGTTGTATATTGATAGTTATATTGATTTATTCCAGAGTATGGTCCAGTATTACCTGACACGCGAAGGGTGCAATATGCATCATGTTACTGTTGTATATTGATAGTTATATTGATCTGTTTCTAGAGTATGGTCCAGTATTCCCCGACACACGAAGGGTACAACATGCATCATGTTACAGTTGTATATTGATAGTTATATTGATCTGTTTCTAGAGTATGGTCCTGTATTACCTGACACACGAAGGGTATAACATGCATCATGTTACAGCTATATATTGATAGTTAAATTGATCTGTTTCTAGAGTATGGTCCAGTATTACCTGACACACGAAGGGTACAACATACATCATGTTACTGTTGTATATTGATAGTTATATTGATCTATTCCAGAGTATGGTCCTGTATTACCTGACACACGAAGGGTACAACATGCATCATGTTACTGTTATATACTGATAGTTATATTGATCTGTTTCTAGAGTATGGTCCTGTATTACCTGACACACGAAGGGTACAACATGCATCATGTTACTGTTGTATATTGATAGTTATATTGATCTGTTTCTAGAGTATGGTCCAGTATGACCTGACACACGAAGGGTACAACATGCATCATGTTACAGTTGTATATTGATAGTTATATTGATCAGTTTCCAGAGTATGGTCCAGTATTACCTGACAAACTAGGGTACAATATGCATCATGTTACTGTTATATATTGATAGTTATATTGATCTATTCCAGAGTATGGTCCAGTATTCCCTGACACACGAAGGGCACAACATGCATCATGTTACTGTTGTATATTGATGCTAGTTATATTGATCTATTCCAGAGTATGGTCCAGTATTACCTGACACACAAAGGGTACAACATGCATCATGTTACTGTTGTATAGTGATAGTTATATTGATCTATTCCAGAGTAAGGTCCAGTATTACCTGACACACGAATGGTACAACATACATCATGTTACTGTTGTATAGTGATAGTTATATTGATCTATTCCAGAGTAAGGTCCAGTATTACCTGACACACGAAGGGTACAATATGCATCATGTTACAGTTGTATATTGATAGTTATATTGATCTGTTTCCAGAGTATGGTCCAGTATTACCTGACAAACTAGGGTACAGCATGCACCATGTTACTGTTATATATTGATAGTTATATTGATCTATTCCAGAGTATGGTCCAGTATTCCCTGACACACGAAGGGCACAACATGCATCATGTTACTGTTGTATATTGATGATAGTTATATTGATCTATTCCAGAGTATGGTCCAGTATTACCTGACACACAAAGGGTACAACATGCATCATGTTACTGTTGTATAGTGATAGTTATATTGATCTGTTTCTAGAGTATGGTCCAGTATTACCTGACACACGAAGGGTACAACATGCATCATGTTACTGTTTTATATTGATAGTTATATTGATCCATTCCAGAGTATGGTCCTGTATTACCTGACACACGAAGGGTGCAACATACATCATGTTACTGTTGTATATTGATAGTTATATTGATCTATTCCAGAGTATGGTCCAGTATTACCTGACACATGAAGGGTACAACATGCATCATGTTACTGTTGTATATTGATAGTTATTTTGATCTATTCCAGAGTATGGTCCAGTATTACCAGACACACGAAGGGTACAACATGAATCGTGTTACTGTTGTATATTGATAGTTATATTGATCTATTCCAGAGTATGGTCCAGTATTACCTGACACACGAAGGGTACAACATGCATCATGTTATTGTTGTATAATGATAGTTATATTGATCTATTCCAGAGTATGGTCCAGTATTACCTGACACTCGAAGGGTACAACATGCAATATGTTACTGTTGTATATTGATAGTTATATTCATCTATTCCAGAGTATGGTTCAGTATTACCGGACACACGAAGGGTACAACATGCATCATGTTACTGTTGTATATTGATAGTTATATTGATCTATTCCAGAGTATGGTCCAGTATTACCTGACACACGAAGGGTGCAACATGTATCATGTTACTGTTATATACTGATAGTTATATTGATCAGTTTCTAGAGTATGGTCCAGTATTACCTGACACACGAAGGGGGCAATATGCATCATGTTACTGTTATATATTGATAGTTATATTGATCTATTCCAGAGTGAGGTACAATATTACCTGACACACGAAGGGTGCAACATGCATCATGTTACTGTTGTATATTATACAATTATGGACTTTTCAGCTGTTATACATGATGTGATATGCACCAAAAAAATCATTATTGACCGAGGCGATAGCCGAGGTCAATAATGATTTTTTGGTACATATCAACATCATGTATAACAGCTGAAACGTCCATAACTGTTTTATTATATAACCCTCAATTTACAATTATATAAAACAGGTCAATATCAAAAAAACAATTATATAAAACAGGTCAATATCAAAAAAACAGGTCAATATCAAAAAAACAGGTCAATATCGCTAGATATTTTTCTAAAAAATTAGTTTTTAGCCAATGAAAACGCGTCTATTTATAGGTTATATAATAATGATAGTTATATTGATCTATTCCAGAGTTGGTCCAATATTACCTGACACACGAAGGGTGCAACATGCATCATGCTACTGTTGTATATTGATAGTTATATTGATGTATTCCAGAGTATGGTCCAATATTACCTGACACACGAAGGGTACAACATGCATCATGTTACAGTTGTATATTGATAGTTATATTGATCTGTTTCTAGAGTATGGTCCAGTATTACCTGACACACGAAGGGTACAACATGCATCATGTTTACTTACTGTTGTATATTGATAGTTATATTGATTTATTCCAGAGTATGGTCCAGTATTACCTGACACACGAAGGGTACAACATGCATCACGTTACTGTTGTATATTGATAGTTATATTGATCTGTTTCTAGAGTATGGTCCTGTAATACCTGACACACGAAGGGTACAACATCCATCATGTTACTGTTGTATATTGATAGTTATATTGATTTGTTTCTAGAGTATGGTCCAGTATTACCTGACACACGAAGGGTACAACATGCATTATGTTACAGTTGTATATTGATAGTTATATTGATCTGTTTCTAGAGTATGGTCCAGTATAACTTGACACACGAAGGGTACAACATGCATCATGTTAGTGTTGTATATTGATAGTTATATTGATCTATTCCAGAGTATGGTCCAGTATTACCTGACACACGAAGGGTACAACATGCATCATGTTACTGTTGTATATTGATAGTTATATTAATATGTTTCTAGAGTATGGTCCTGTATTACCTGACACACGAAGGGTACAACATGCATCATGTTACAGTTGTATATTGATAGTTATATTGATCTGTTTCTAGAGTATGGTCCAGTATTAACTGACACACGAAGGGTACAAAATGCGTCATGTTACTGTTGTATATTGATCTGTTTCTAGAGTATGCTCCAGTATTACCTGACACACGGTGGGTTCAACATGCATCATGTTACAGTTGTATATTGATAGTTATATTGATCTGTTTCCAGAGTATGGTCCAGTATTACCTGACAAACTAGGGTACAACATGCACCATGTTACTGTTATATATTGATAGTTATATTGATCTATTCCAGAGTATGGTCCAGTATTACCTGACACATGAAGGGTACAACATGCATCATGTTACTGTTGTATATTGATATTTATATTGATATATTCCAGAGTATGGTCCAGTATTACCTGACACACGAAGGGTACTACATACATCATGTTACTGTTGTATATTGATAGTTACATTGATCTATTCCAGAGTATGGTCCAGTATTACCTGACACACGAAGGGTACAACATGCATCATGTTACAGTTGTATATTGATAGTTATATTGATCTGTTTCTAGAGTATGGTCCAGTATTACCTGACACACGAAGGGTACAACATGCATCATGTTTACTTACTGTTGTATATTGATAGTTATATTGATTTATTCCAGAGTATTGTCCTGTATTACCTGACACACGAAGGGTACAACATGCATCACGTAACTGTTGTATATTGATAGTTATATTGATCTGTTTCTAGAGTCTGGTCCTGTATTACCTGACACACGAAGGGTACAACATGCATCATGTTACTGTTGTATATTGATAGTTATATTGATTTGTTTCTAGAGTATGGTCCAGTATTACTGACACAAGAAGGGTACAACATGCATCATGTTACAGTTGTATATTGATAGTTATATTGATCTGTTTCTAGAGTATGGTCCAGTATTACTTGACACACGAAGGGTACAACATGCATCATGTTAGTGTTGTATATTGATAGGTATATTGATCTATTCCAGAGTATTGTCCAGTATTACCTGACACACGAAGGGTACAACATGCATCATGTTACTGTTGTATATTGATAGTTATATTGATATGTTTCTAGAGTATGGTCCTGTATTACCTGACACACGAAGGGTACAACATGCATCATGTTACAGTTGTATATTGATAGTTATATTGATCTGTTTCTAGAGTATGGTCCAGTATTCCCTGACACACGAAGGGTACAACATGCATCATTTTACTGTTTTAATTTGATAGTTATATTGATCTATTCCAGAGTATGGTCCTGTATTACCAGACACACGAAGGGTGCAACATGCATCATGTTACTGTTATATATTGATAGTTATATTGATCTGTTTCTAGAGTATGGTCCTTTATTACCTGACACGCGAAGGGTACAACATGCATCATGTTACTGTTGTATATTGATAGTTATATTGATCTGTTTCTAGAGTATGCTCCAGTATTACCTGACACACGGTGGGTACAACATGCATCATGTTACAGTTGTATATTGATAGTTATATTGATCTGTTTCCAGAGTATGGTCCAGTATTACCTGACAAACTAGGGTACAACATGCACCATGTTACTGTTATATATTGATAGTTATATTGATCTATTCCAAAGTATGGTCCAGTATTCCCTGACATACGAAGGGCACAACATGCATCATGTTAATGTTGTATATTGATATTTATATTGATCTATTCCAGAGTATGGTCCAATATTACCTGACACACGAAGGGTACAACATGCATCATGTTACTGTTGTATATTGATAGTTATATTGATCTATTCCAGAGTATGGTCCAGTATTACCTGACACATGAAGGGTACAACATGCATCATGTTACTGTAGTATATTGATAGTTATATTGATCTATTCTAGAGTATGGTCCAGTATTCCCTGACACACGAAGGGTACAACATACATCATGTTACTGTTGTATATTGATAGTTACATTGATCTATTCCAGAGTATGGTCCAGTATTACCTGACACACGAAGGGTACAACATGCATCATGTAACTGTTGTATATTGATAGTTATATTGATCTGGTCCAGAGTATGGTTCAGTATTACCTGGCACACGAAGAGTGCAACAGGCATCATGATACTGTTGTATATTGATAGTTATATTGATCTATTCCAGAGTATGGTCCAATATTACCTGACACACGAAGGGTACAACATGCACAGCCCGAGGATGTAGAAGGGGAGGAGGAACTGTCGCCTAAAGCCGTAATCATTTTCGAGGATGAATCATCAGGTACAGCTTTCTCAGGGCACATTACACATCGAAACACTCTGAAAAATAATGTGTATTTTCAGGTTGTAAGCACGTGTGTGTATGGTGGGGAGAGGTATAGGGGATACACAAATTACTCTGCACACCCCACCTTAAACCCCTTACTACCCAAACCCCCTCACAGATTAGGTGGGGGAATCCCAGGCCTATGCATTTTATTGAACAGTAGGACTAGTGGAAGGATCCGCGGCCCTCACTCACCTATGATGTAGGAAATATACTGGTTTCTTAACAAGTCTTAACAACAACGAAACTGTGATACTAATAAATAACAATGAAACTGTGACACCAAGGCTTAAAAGAAAAAAGTGTTTGTTTCCGCTAACCCGACCGACCCTATTATTTAGCCGCCGACCCTAACTTTTTTTATTGCAAAAAAAAATATTAAAAAAAAAAAATAAACAAATAAATAATAATAATAAAAGTTGAACCCATGAACCAAGGTTTTTTATTGAGAAAGAAAAATATGCCTCCAGTGAACCCACAACCCCTGGGGTTTCCAGTGTACATTACCAAATATTGAAAAAGGGCCATAACCATGTATTATCTAGGTATTAATACCTTCCCAAGTATTTTTTATCATATTAAAAGTGTGTTTTTTCATTAACAACAATAAGGTCATTAATAATAAAAAAATAAATAAAAATAAAAAGTTGCCTACATACCTACCCTATGTTTTTTGAAGCCTTTAGCGGAAACCAAACCATTTTTGTTGTTGCCCTAATCAGATGATCAGGGTCTTCCACAGGACATTTAAGAGCATATTCCCCCTATACCTTAATTCTAAAATTCTTAATTCTAATTTCCCCCACTCCTTAATTAACCCCCTATCCTTTGATCTCTCTGTCCTATCCCTTAAAAACACCACTAAATCTCCAAAATGCATTATATCTGTCTATAAATAGCTCTTTGTAGGCTATACTTCTTAAAACCCCTTTCATTTACAGTTGAAATACACTTCAAATTGCATCTAACTAAATAAAGATCCATAAAAATATTGGTCACCCGAAGGGTACCTCCCTCGCACACCAACCCCATGACATTCAAATTTAATTTTCCCTGTCCCTTAAATAATTTCTGTGAAAGATCCTGATCATTGTTGGCATTGGTAACTGATTTGATGCCTTTGTTTCTAAACATCTGTTTTTACTAAAAACAACATCTAGTTAATTTTCTGGATAATATAGATTCATAACATATATCTAGGTTTAGATATGAATAGATGCATGTCAAGATGTAAGATAGCGTCAGCTACGTAAATGAGATTACATGTATACATTTGAAATAGCCCACACGCCGTCGGAAACTGGGACAGATGCGGAGGTGCAGAAGATGCTGGAGGTTGTGGAGGATACGGAGATGGAACTGACAGACGAGACTGGACAGTACTGGCAGGAGGAGGAGAATAAACGTGTCATTAAAAAGTAAGATTAGGAATCAATACTTTGTTTATTATTTATTCACATCTGTTTTGTGTGGCCCCATTCCAAACGCAATGCAAAAGAACGCTTCCTTTGAAATTCACGATAATGTTAATATATTATAATAATAATTTCATGAGTACTTGGCTTTTAAACAAAAAGTAGGCCAGTCATAACTCAGGAAAAACTGGGGGAAATGGAGCGAACATCAATAGCTAATTAGAAAAAGAAAATATAAAACAACAAATTGTTATGAACAAAATACAAACTAAGTTTGATGAGATTTTTTGTATGTGTGTGATAGGATTAACTTTCTTCGCACTGTTCCTCTGATAGCTTTATTACAGACAAGCATTGCTGTTCTTCTGACAGCTTTATTACAGACAAGCATTGCTGTTACTCTGAAAGCTTTATTACAGACAAGCATTGCTGTTACTCTGAAGCTTTATTACAGACAAGTATTGCTGTTACTCTGAAAGCTTTATTACAGACAAGCATTGCTGTTACTCTGACAGCTTTATTA
Source organism: Cyrtodaria siliqua (assembly GCA_037043455.1). Taxonomy (NCBI): domain Eukaryota; kingdom Metazoa; phylum Mollusca; class Bivalvia; order Adapedonta; family Hiatellidae; genus Cyrtodaria; species Cyrtodaria siliqua. The sequence continues at coordinate 42,531 of JAWPHD010001400.1, read as the reverse complement.
CAGACAAGCATTGCTTTTACTCTGAAAGCTTTTATTACAGACAAGCATTGCTATTCCTTTGACAGCTTTATTACAGACAAGCATTGCTGTTACTCTGACATCTTTATTACAGACAAGCATTGCTGTTACTCTGAAAGCTTTATTACAGACAAGCATCGATGTTCCTCTGACAGCTTTATTACAGAGAAGAATCGCTGTTACTCTGAAAGCTTTATTACAGACAAGCATTGCTGTTACTCTGAAAGCTTTATTACACACAATCATTGCTGTTACTCTGAAAGCTTTATTACAAACAATCATTGCTGTTCCTCTGAAGCTGTATTACAGACAAGCATTGCTGTTACTCTGAAGCTTTATTACAGACAAGTATTGCTGTTACTCTGAAAGCTTTATTACAGACAAGCATTGCTGTTACTCTGACAGCTTTATTACAGACAAGCATTGCTTTTACTCTGAAAGCTTTATTACAGACAAGCATTGCTATTCCTCTGACAGCTTTATTACAGACAAGCATTGCTGTTACTCTGACATCTTTATTACAGACAAGCATTGCTGTTACTCTGAAAGCTTTATTACAGACAAGCATCGATGTTCCTCTGACAGCTTTATTACAGAGAAGAATCGCTGTTACTCTGAAAGCTTTATTACAGACAAGCATTGCTGTTACTCTGAAAGCTTTATTACACACAATCATTGCTGTTACTCTGAAAGCTTTATTACAAACAATCATTGCTGTTCCTCTGAAGCTGTATTACAGACAAGCATTGCTGTTACTCTGAAAGCTTTAGTACAGACAAGCATTGCTGTTACTCTGAAAGCTTTATTATAGACAAGCATTGCTGTTACTCTGAAAGCTTTATTACAGACAAGCATCGATGTTCCTCTGACAGCTTTATTACAGAGAAGAATCGCTGTTACTCTGAAAGCTTTATTAAAGACAAGCATTGCTGTTACTCTGAAAGCTTTATTACACACAATCATTGCTGTTACTCTGAAAGCTTTATTACAAACAATCATTGCTGTTCCTCTGAAGCTGTATTACAGACAAGCATTACTGTTACTCTGAAAGCTTTAGTACAGACAAGCATTGCTGTTACTCTGAAAGCTTTATTACAGACAAGCATTGCTGTTACTCTGAAAGCTTTATTACAGACAGGCATTGCTGTTACTCTGAAAGCTTTATTACAGACAAGCATTGCTGTTACTCTGAAAGCTTTATTACAGACAAGCATTGCTGTTACTCTGAAAGCTTTATTACAGACAATCATTACTATTCCTCTGACAGCTGTATTACAGACAAGCATTGCTGTTACTCTGAAAGCTTAATTACGGACAAGAATTGCTGTTACTCTGAAATATTTATTACAGACAAGCATTGCTGTTCCTCTGACAGCTTTATTACAGACAAGCATTGCTGTAACTCTGAAAGCTTTATAACAGACAAGCATTGCTGTACCTCTGACAGCTTTATTACAGACAAGCATTACTGTTCCCCTCTGACAGCTTTATTACAGACAAGCATTGCTGTTCCTCTGACAGCTTCATTACAGACAAGCATTGCTGTTACTCTGACAGCTTTATTACAGACAAGCATGCTGTTACACTGAAAGCTTTATTACAGACAAGCATTACTGTTCCTCTGACAGCTTTATTACAGGTAAGCATTGCTGTTACTCTTGAAGCTTTATTACAGACAAGCATTGCTGTTACTCTGACAGCTTTATTACAGACAAGCATTGCTGTTACTCTGAAAGCTTTATTACAGACAAGCATTGCTGTTCCTCTGACAGCTTTATTACAGACAAGCATTGCTGTTACTCTGAAAACTTTATTACAGACAAGCATTGCTGTTCCTCTGACAGCTTTATTACAGACAAGCATTGCTGTTACACTGAAAGCTTTATTACAGACAAGCATTACTGTTCCTCTGGCAGCTTTATTACAGGCAAGCATTGCTGTTACTCTGACAGCTTTATTACAGACAAGCATTGCTGTTACTCTGAAAGCTTTATTACAGACAAGCATTGCTGTTCCTCTGACAGCTTTATTACAGACAAGCATTGCTGTTACTCTGAAAGCTTTATTACAGACAAGCATTGCTGTTCCTCTGACAGCTTTATTACAGACAAGCATTGCTGTTACACTGAAAGCTTTATTACAGACAAGCATTACTGTTCCTCTGGCAGCTTTATTACAGGCAAGCATTGCTGTTACTCTGAAGCTTTATTACAGACAAGTATTGCTGTTACTCTGAAAGCTTTATTACAGACAAGCATTGCTGTTACTCTGACAGCTTTATTACAGACAAGCATTACTGTTATTCTGACAGCTTTATTACAGACAAGCATTGCTGTTTCTCTGAAAGCTTTATTACAGACAAGCATTGCTGTTACTCTGACAGCTTTATTACAGACAAGCATTGCTGTTACTCTGAAAGCTTATTACAAACAAGCATTGCTGTTCCTCTGACAGCTTTATTACAGACAAGATTACTGTTCCTCTGACAATTTTATTACAGACAATCATTGCTGTTCCTCTGATAGCTTTATAACAGGAAACATTGTTTTATTTATGTTCCTCTGATAGCTTTATTATAGACAAGCATTGCCGTTATTGCTGTGCCTCTGACAGCTTTATTACAGGCAAGTATTGCTGTTATTGTTGTTCCTCTGAGAGCTTTATCACAATCATTGCCGTTTCTCTGACAGCTTTATTACTGGAAAAATTGTTTTATTTATGTTCCTCTGACAGCTTTATTATAGACAATATTGCTGTTATTTCTGTGCCTCTGACAGCTTTATTACAGGCAAGTATTGCTGTTATTGTTGTTCCTCTGACAGCTTTATTACAGGCAAGCATTGTTTTATTTATGTTCCTCACACAACTTTATTATAGACGAGCATTGCTGTTATTGCTGTGCCTCTGACAGCTTTATTACAGGCAAGTATTGCTGTTATTGTTGCTCCTCTGACAGCTTTATTACAGACAAGCATTGCCTGTTAGTGCTATTACAGGCAAGTATTGCTGTTTTTTTTGTTCCTCTGAACGCTTTATTACAGGCAAGCATTGCTGTTATTGCTGTGCTTCTGACAGCTTTATTACAGGCAAGCATTGTTGTAGTTGCTGTGCTTCTGACAGCTTTATTACAGACAAGCATTGCTGTTATTGTTGTTCCTCTGGCAGCTTTATTATATGCCAATATTGCTGTTATTGTTGTTTCTATGACAGCTTTATTACAGGCAAGCATTGCTGTTCCTCTGACAGCTTTATTACAGGCAATCATTGCTGTTCCTCTGACAGCTTTATTACATGAAGCATGGTTTTATTTATGTTCCTCTGACAGCTTTATTATAGACAAGCATTGCTGTTATTGCTGTGCCTCTGACAGCTTTATTACAGGCAAGTATTTCTGTTATTGTTGTTCCTCTGACAGCTTTATTACATACAACCATTGACTGTTAGTAGTATAGAGAGGGGCGGTTTTGGCACAGTTTCTCCTCGCAGGGAATGAGAAAAACTAGTGAATATGCTAGGGGGGACTCAAGCGTAACTTGCATTTATACTACTAAGATCTAAATGAAAGTCACGCCTAAATCAACACCAACATATTTCAACAGTTTTCTCAAGCACCCCGCTCGGGGAAACTCACCTGATACCGCCCCTCTCTATACTACTAATCAATCCGGTTGCCATTTTAATAACATAACATTTGCAACTCGTTAAGCAAAGTCAGACGGAACCGGGCAGTAGTCTTCATCATCGCTCTGCATATCATCTTTTACATGAAGTATTTTATTTTCCTACACTTTGCTATTTTGTATTTCAGTTCAAGAAGCTCTTCTCTGTTTCCAGCCAGCTCACATTCATTATTATCCATTTCGACCAGCAGTCGTCTTTTTTTGGTGTCCATAAAATCATCACGGACTACCTCATATTCTACTTGGAGTTGCTTACTTCTCATCAATTCTCTTCTGTATTTATCTTTTAAATTGTTAGGTTTTTTGCAAACCTTTTCTAATCTTTCTTGTTCCATTATATAATAATACTATATATAATTATTTTTAAACCCTTATTTAATATTTTCAATATCCTTGAATGGAACCCAACTATTGAAATCCTCATTGTAACCCTTCCATTTAATCAATGCTTGCTTCTTTTTGTAATCACGTCGTATTACTTTTTCAATCCTGAATATCTCTTGCTTTGCTTTTATCATTTCTAATTCATAAAAGCTTCCATCAATGTTTTCGTTGTTTAAATCTTTTATTTTATATGTCACAGGATTTGTATATTGAATTTCATCAACAACAAATATTTCTTCGGTCCAATTCGGGGTATAACCTTTCTCAAACGTTCTTTTATATTTGCTGATTCTAACTTTATCTCCAATTTTAAACTTTGGCTTAATTTGATTACTTTTCATCTTTCCATACAAGTTGAAATACACCATTCCTTTATTCTTTTCATCACTTGCTTCAGTCGGTGTCATTTTAATACTCCGATGTTTTGTATTATTATACTTGTCAACCATTTCTTGCAACACGTCTAAATATGTATTTGTATTGTTAGCTGTAAAATATTTCCACATCTTTTCTTTCAGTGTTCTATTAAATCGTTCAATTACTACAGCTTTTCCAAAATTAAACGTGTGATACATTTCGATATTATTGTCACTAAGAAATTGCTTAAACGTCTTTTTATAAAACTCCACACCTTGGTCAACCCACAACAATTTACACTGTCTTTCTGTACTGATTATCTGTTGAAACGCTTTGGTAATTTCTAAACCAGTTTTATTTGGAACTGGTACAGCCCAAGCAAATTTGCTAAACATATCAATAACAGTAAGCAAATATTTAGCACCTTTATTGTACTTTGAAAACGATTGCATATCAACCAAATCAGCAGACCATATTTTATCAATTTCATTAACAATCACACGGCGTTGAGTGAACTTTCTTCGTATAGGCTTATGAAGTTCATCTGCTAACTTGTCAGTCCATTTCAACGCCTTTTCGAGTTTATTGAGTTTCCAAGACCAAGTTTATATTTTGTACTAATAACTGGTTTTACTATCAAATTTTTAGCGATCTTTTCTCCAATAGTTTTAGACCTACTAGATTTTAAACCAGCAAGCATGTTTTTCACACAATGATTTATTACTAGGATTTTCATCATAACAATAATCATGATCTTTGCTAACAGCATCTAACTCATTTACCGGTTCTCCACTATCAAGCGGATTACCGGGACCGCAATATTTATAACCAGGAAGCGTTACTCCCTTTTTAGGTAACAGAGGAAGCATAGCTTTATGAATATCAATATTACCACCTTCTGTGTTTTTAACAAACTTTGTTTTAGTAATACCACAAGATGCACAAGTTGCTCTTAACATTTTTCTACCATTTTTGGCTAACACATACTGAGGATCAATATTTTCAGTAACCTTTTTTTCTTTGATGCAATAACTCATATATAATATGATTAGATTAAACTTCGTTTACAAAATATGATGTTATGATGTTTTCATTTTCTACTGGTTTGTATGGTTTTAATAATTTGTAAAGAATATCGTACACACTATTTCCTTCTTGCAACTTTTTGACAAAGTACAAACAGAAATATCCACACAGAACACTTGTTTTATCTTGGTATTGGATAGTGTTGTATTTTATATTAGGTATGTATGCTAAAACTTCTTTTGGTGGGCTCAGGCCAAACGGATCGAAGTAATAATTATCATAGTAACAAGTCCAGTGTGTACCAGGTCCAATATAATCATCATGATTAATAATACCACATTCTTGTTTATTTTGTTTTGTCGGTAATTTGTTCTTGCTAAACACTCCCCTGAAGTTTTGTATACCTAGCTGCTTAACCCATTTTATTATATCTAAGTTAGAGATAGGTTCATTTTTTTTTTTTTTTTTTATATAAATGGGATACTTCTATATGGCCTGATTTGTGAGTCCACTTGCAAACCTTGTCCTCTTCTATCTACTTGCAAACCTTTTCCAGTTAAACCACTAATAAGAGATCCAATCAATGGAATTCCTAATGATGCAAGCATTCCAAGAAATCCTCCGTCCTGCTGTTGTTTTTTAGTTAGTTTAACGGGGCAGCGACCTTTAGACTTTGCTATTTTATTTTTTTGCGCAGCTGTTAATTTATTTGATTTTAGAAGTGTTTGTTTTTTATCACTAGGAACAGTTGCCGTTAAGTCTTGCTGTTTTTTATCACTGGGAGCAGTTACCATTTTATTACTAGAAGCACATGCTAGTACGTATTGTAGTTGTTTTTGTGTTAGTTTAATAGTGCAGGAACCTTTTGACTTTGCTATTTTATTTTTTTGCGCAGCTGTTAATTTATTTGATTTTAAAAGTGTTTGTTTTTTATCAGCAGGAACAGTTACCATTCCATTTCCAAATATTTTACCAATTTCAGTACTTGCCAGACCACTAAGTGCCCCTGTTGCTAGAGGTCCTAATATCTTTGGAGCAAATTTAGCAACTGTTGGTAAAATTGTTTTAGTTAGCAAGCCAGCTAATGCACCTAAAAATCCTCCATTTTTAGACTGAGATCTCATCTGCGATTTTGATATATTTATGTCTAATCCCCGTCCACCAGATTTAGCTTTGTTAATATTGTTAATCTGGGTAGCTGTCAGCGACAAGGGGAAATTCCCAGTAAGTTGGTTATTTTATAACCTGAGTGTTAATTCTCTCTTATCTTCATAAGACCTCGCTAGACTCTGTTTTTGCCCATCTGATAAATTTACTGAATAATTTACGTAAGTCATATATATTATAAGTTAGATTAAACCATAACTAGTTCATTTCCAACTGTATCAATAACAACATCTTCCTCATAAAGAACCAGAGCATAAGCTTTATAAGGAGCTCCTGGAGCTATATTTAATTTATATCTCAAATTTAGTTGTTTTGGATCAACACTGACCTCATTTCCCTTGTAACTTAAATCGAAATATATCATTCCAAAGAGATTTTTAAAATTACCCACATTGAGTAATGTTCCAGTGTTTTTATCATTTTGCTTGTAAGAATAATTAATAACATCTCTGAATATTCTTATAATATTATCATAACTATATTCAGTTTCTGGATAATAAACTCCATTTCCAACTTCCAATCTGGCTGTTTGCAAATAAGAAGCAGCATCACCAGCATTTAGTTTAAAAGTATCCAAAAGGTGAGGATTTCGCTCTTGGTGTGAACTCTTGTCTGACCTTTGCAAATACACAAACACATGTTTGAGATTTTTAACACCAGCCGTTATTCTAAATACAGATTCAGTTAGTTGAGAACTTCCGCTTTCTTGTATCATTTCACGGAGGTAAGTCCATCTTGTTGATGTCATATGATTTGTCATTACATAACTTAAACCATCTGAGTTAAATATCATTCTGGGTATCCACAAAACTAATTTATTAATAACTACTCGGCCATCATCACCACTTGATTTGAAAATTAACACATTATCATTTGTCAGTTGCAAGCTAATTTGAATTTGGCCAGGAGGAAGCATGTTTGTTTACAAACCTCCAAAGAAGGAATATTTGTTTAATGGAATTATAGAGTCAACTATTTGATTAGTTATGATTAAAGCATGACGAGCAGTAAATCCTGAATTATAACCAGCCTGATCTCGAGATTCTGCCGCAGTCGTGGTATCTAAATAAAAGTATTCATTTGTTCCGGTTGTTTTTGCATAATCGTCAGAAATTTCAAGCAAGCTTTTGATATTAACAAATCTGTGAAGAGTATTTCCATCGTAAACTATTTTTCCATTTTGCCTTACTTGCATTTGATCAATCAATGAAGCTGCTTCGTTAATTAAAGCAATTCTGTCAACGTCTGCAAAAGCGGTTCCATCAGCAACTTTGTTTACTCGAAAACTGATTTCAAAATATGCATTATACCAATCAAAGTAAGAACTTCTATCATTTATTGTAAACTGATAGCCACTTTTCATTTGTCTGGTATTATTTCCTGGTTGTGTTATAGGAGTATCTAACTGAATAGGTACATGTTCATATCTAGTATTATATTGATTACTTCGAAACATCTATATATACTAGTAATTAGATTATTTTTTATTAATTAATCGATTAATTCTAGCATGAATTCCTCTTCCGGATAGTAATCTGTTAATTTTTGCATTTACATCTTCTTCAATTATATCATCAGCCGCAACTTTAGCTGCATCTTTTGTAGCAGCCTTTGTAAGTTCTTTTAAAATCATCTCTCCTTTTGGTTTAGGTTTGATAACTGAAACTAATTTATCAGCAGCCATTTTTCCTACTTCATCCCCAAGTTTTTTAGAACCGCTTTCTAAGATTTGTTTACCAGCAGTTTCTAATGCTTTCTTGCCTGCCGTTTTCACAGACTCACTGAATGTCTTTGATCTGACTTTTGAAAAAATGTCAAATATACCAGCTCCAGTTAATCGGTCAACTTGAGTATATGTTCCCGTACTAGTGTCATAAACTTTTTTTAAACATGTCATATAACTTATGTTACATTAATTCCTTCAAAACAAAACGAAATGATGTGTTGACACCATTAAGATTAATAATTTTGCCAGAGAAATCGGTAATGTAAATATTAATACTGTTAATGATTGTTTTGTTTACCTCACAGAACCCGACTCTCATCGGTTCATCTTTGAAAGGATATGATCTTGTAAGATCATCTGTACTTATTTCATAAATAACATCCCCCTATGATCCATCAACAATAGAATTACTTATCAAATCACAGTGGATGTACAACGTATCGATAGAATTTGTTATGTTTGGAGTTACAGTTCCAAAATTAGTTTCTCTGATAACTGCATCTTTGTCAAACCCGATCAAGGTGTGAAAGTTTGTTTCTCTTAAATCAAGCACACAGTTATTAAGAACGGTAACTAAACATTTGAAACTTGATAAATCAAACTCAATTTTTATCGGGACAGGTGAGTCATCGGTTAAATCGCCATTTACATTCAATGTTTCTTTTATGTAATTATCGATATCAGCATAACTGTAATTTCCATTTGTAAAAATAATACTTTTCCAATCTGTTCCATTGTGATACCTTATCACTTTGTTATTAAAATCCTCACTAATATTATAACATGAGTAAGTCATGGAATTAATCTTATCGAGTCCAATGCCATACTGTTTGTTCCTGCCTAATATTAATGGTCTGTCAAATACAGTTGTAAAATTACTTGGTGTATTTGAGCTATTAATTATTGACGCTTTTTCTGATGATAATACAATTTTTTGTTCCATATAATATAGAATGGATAATTTTTGTTAATACTAATCATTTCGGTATGTAAAATAGTTTATAACTTGATTTTTCGAAATTGAAAACTTGTGTAGTGTCACGTTTTATGAATGATTTGAATTCCATGCCAGATGGTGGTTTGATGTATAATTCAAATGTTTCTTTTACTATTTGTTTGTCATTTTTTATTATCGGGCGAAGATGCTTTCCGACAACACCTGATGATACATAAATATAGAAACTTTCAATATCTGCTCCTGTATAAGTAAAATCTATCTCAAATACATAACGGCCTTCTTTAAAAATTTGCAACCCCAAAGAATTTTTTTTATAATATTCTTCACCTTTTACAAGTGGATTGGCTGTAAAAGTAAACGCCCGGAGAAAATTTTGTGAACGCCCGGATCTTTCAAGTGGTTTTTGCGTAGGATGTGATACAAAAAAGGCATCATTTGCTTTATCTTGAATAATACTTATTCCATCTATTGTATATTCAAAAAGTAGAATCCGGCTTAAATAGTCAACTTTTACTTTCAACCCATCAATTATACCAAGAACTGCTGTGTGCCGACTATCAACCTTTTGATTATGCTCTTTAAGAAAAGCGATTTCACCATCAAAAGCTTTGCTTCTTTCATCTTGAGCAGCTTTCAATTGCTTTGAAGCATCATCAATAGCAGTATTAAGTTTATCAGTGTCAACCAGTTTGTTCAGAGCAGTCTCAAGCGACTTACCATCAACCATTTTCTTTTTGATGTCTTCAAACTCTTTGCTGATATCGTCGACGTTAGTACTTGTCTGCCCATTTAATATTTGTATTTGAGTTATTTCAGCAGTAAAAGCAGTTCTCATTTGTTTTGAAGCATCAGCAATAGCAGTTTCTAGTTCATTGTTGTCAACCATTTGTTTGTTGATTTCCCCGATCCGTGTATTAATATTTTGAACACCAGATCTTATTTGTTCGCTTAATTTCTTGAAGTTTTCACTCTCTTCCAATACATCTTCTTTCTTTTCTAACTCTTTCAAGGCATCACCCAGAAGGTTTATTTCATCTTTCAATCCGTTTTGAATTTCAATCATTTTTTCACGGTTTGCTTGTAAATTTGTTTGTATTTGGCTTAGTTTATCATCAATACCTATTGTTAAATCTTTCATCATATCTGGAATTTTATCAATATTATAATCACGTATGATTTTTGTTATTCTTCTTACAGTAAATTGCTTTGTTGCTGCATCATCTGCTTTTGTCGGATTACCAACATTGATAATTTGATTATTATCCATGTTAAGCTCACTTCTCAAAACATTTTCCTGCTTTTTGCCTTTGTTAAGATAATTAACCAAATGTTTTTGTTTCACATACTCAGACAGCACAATACCAAAATTTGTTATATTGACACTGCCAGTTGTAACTTCCTCACCAAGATCATTAAAAAGTCCCATTATATATAATATGATTAGATTAAATTTTGCCGTTGAAGTTTCTTTTGATCAATTTCCTCGGGCGATCCAGATACAGAAAGTCGTACTGCTTGTCGGTCGCTTTTCTGTACGGATCTTTGCTGACATCTTGTTCTTTGGAAAGCATACCAAGCTCACGATTAACCGGAGTCGCAAAGAAGATGTCATGAGAACAGTTCAAACGAATGTCTTTGGGAGTTTTGTAATAAGATTGAGATAAATAAATTACGCAACAATTCTTATGCCTGCCTTGGATGAAATAATTAATAATATCATTTTGATTACGCTCGCAAACATAATCATCAAAAATAGCTATCTTTTGAGTATCTGAATCTAAAGTATCCACAGAGATAACTTCATCATTTGAACATTCTAGTATGTCTTCGACTGGGATTTTATTCTTTTTTGCTATCTTTTCAAGTTTTTGCGATAAGACCTGATACTTGGACTGCTCCAAGTTTTTAGCAAACAAGTAAATCTTGTCATAATAAACTAAAGGTTTCAGCAACATGTGAACTAATGTGTTTGTCTTGCCAGATCCTGAATTACCGCAAATTAACATCCTAAAACAACAGTCTGGCATAAAGTTCCATATTTGTTTAAAATTACCGTTTTCTGTTTTCATGTCATAGTTTGGAATCTCCATTATAATAATAGTCAGATAATATTAATATTATCTAATCTTTATTATATATATGTCAAAAGTGTATTGTGGAATAAATCAAATCCCCCGTGGTAAACGCCTTGGAACAGAAGCAGAATGTCTCAAAGCTAATCAAGTTAGATATTACGGATTACAAAAAGTTAAGATGAATATCCCAGGACCTACAAAACAAAAAGATGCAGATCCTGCTGTCTGGAGACCAACAACGAAAAATCCAGGAAGTCTATCGAAAACAGAAGAACTACCAAATACTATTTATTTGATAGGATTAGAAGCAGAAAGGAAGCATATAAATAAAATGTTAAGCAAAACTGAATCTCCCAGCGAGGTAACACGTCTGGAAAAGAAGTTGGTTAAAATACAAAATGAGTCTGAAAAAGCACATGCAAATATTAAACTCATAAGAAAAAAATTAAAAGCAGTTAAACCCCCAGCTAAAAAAGCAACTAAGCCCCCGGCTAAAAAAGCAGTCAAGCCTGCAGTTAAAAAAGCAGTAAAACCTGCAGTTAAGAAAGCAGTTGCACCTGCGGTTAAAAAAGCAGTTAAAACCAAAGCTAAAAAAGCAGTTAAACCAAAAGCTGAAAAAGCAGCTTACTCCTCTGCCTGGAACAAACTCTCTGCCCGAGACAAATATTTGCTTATCAATCGCTATCAATACTAAAATTCTTAAACCTTATCTTAATTAATCTTACCTTTATTATATATATATATGTCTAAAGTGTATTGTAGAATAAAACAAATCCCCCGTGGTAAACAACTTGGAACAGAAGCAGAATGTTTTAAGGCTAATCAAGTTAGATATTACGGAATGCAAAAAGAAAACAAAAACTACATAATACTTGATTAAGTTATCTTAACGTATCTTAACTTATCTTATTTTAATCTAACCTATGTTATACATGTCTTTATTAAAATGGAAAGAATTAGCAGATAAAAAGCAAAAAGCGAGTGAGCTTGTTAAAGAATACGAAAATAAAGTTACTCAAAAAAGACTAGAAAAAGGAGCTAGTCGTGATTTGTACAAAGAAATATTTAAACCTGTGACCAGCGAAATAAAAAGTCAGTCAGAACAGCTAACAGAGCCGTTAGCTTCTCCTCCGAAAATAAGTCAGCAATTAGCCGCTCTTCCAGCAGCAATAGGCGAGGAAGTACAAGAAAAACAAATGTATCAGGGATTACCCCAGTTATTTGATGAAAAAGCAACTACTGGTAATCTAGATGCTGGAATCGATAAAGGTGTGATAAATAAACATAAATTACCTTTGCCGTCAACCGCAGCCAGAGATAACTTAGAACTCGGAATCATACTCGGGGATGTTAGTGAGATTATCCGACAAAATGGTCGCGATATGACTGCTCTTACTAAACAAATTAAAAGAAGAAAGACGGATGCAACAACGAAAGAAGAATATAAACGAATCCGGAAAAACATAGAAAACGAGTCAGAAGCCTTAAAATATTATAGAGAAAGAATTGATGCAATGCTTACGCAGAGTGATGTCTTTTCAGGCACGGGATTACAACTAAAAAGAAATTCCTACAAAAGTCGACAAAGATGGTCACTATGGAATGTTACAAATTGATTTACCTAAGCTTGTCGGTCATCACAAACTTATTGCTAAACAAGGAGATGCAGTTGTGCTAGATCTAAAAGTAGATGATGATTTTATAGACTTGATAACAAAGCGTTACAACAATGGAAAAACTTATTCAAAGCTGTCTCAGAATGTTTTTAAGGAACTAACACAATTATCTGATTTACCAATTCATAAAGGTTCTTCAAAGTTCAAAAAGATTTTAGGAGGTAGTGCAGATGTTGAATATTACAACAGTCCTGATGATTTACTTAATGATCTGGAGTTGGTATGTGGAAGTATCGAATCAGGAAATAATAGCCCAGAGCTAATAAATAAAGGTATTAGCATAATCGATGAATTATTAAAAACAGGTAAAATATCACCCAAAGAAAACGAACAACTATTTTCTAAATATCTCAATTAAATTATTGTCTAACTGTAATTATACATGAAAACCAAAGAAGAATTAATTGATCACTTGACGCGACTTTTAGCTGCATACAGACGCAGTTATAAATTGTGCGGTATTATAAACACAACGTTACAGATTACCAGTGGAATAATTGGTTGTACTGCCGTATTGGCATTAGTTCCAGCAATTCCTGTTTTCATAGCTGTAGTTGGCGCAGTTCCTCCAGTAGTTGCTGTTTTAGTAAGTAAAACAAGAATAGCAGAAAAAAAGACATTGTTAAAAACACATCATAGGAGTTTTAAACAACTTCTATCATATGTCTAAACAACCATAGGACTAGAAAATGACGAAGAGGTAATCAGAATTGCCTTTAATAAAATGTTAGAAATTCAAAAGAATGATAACTTTACAGAACCTCTGGAAATGTATATAAAAAGGTATAAGTTAAACGGTCATGGCATCCAGTCGTAATTCTTTTTCAACTTGTTTCCATATCCTATCGTACTATTCTCTAGTAGATTTTATTTTAATCGGTTTTGTTTCTTTTTCTATTTTTAATATTTTAAATATTTTCTGAAAAATGTATTCAAATTTGATTGATCTTTTTCGACCTTCTAGCTTGTCCAAAATCTTTACAATTTCGTAAAACAAATCTTCAAATCTTTGTCTATTTGTAGAAGACAAATCATATGTTGCCAAGTATTTATCTAAATAATACTTTCTGTGGTAAATAGTTTTCTTTTGGCTGTAGTTGTAACCTGTGATAAGATTATAACCATTGTGAGTGCCGCAGTTAAGACAAATACGCTCGTTATCAAAAACTTCACAAGTATCATTACAATTTATACATGCGTTAGCACACTTATAGCATAGTTTGGTTTTAGTACAATATTTACAAAGCTTCTTTTTATTAGTCATGTAAAATAAGATGCAATCTGAACACAACTCAGGAGGATCAATAATATCTAAACTCTTTCACAATATTTGCAATTCATTATATTATACTATAGCATCATATATTTAAATACAGGCTTAAAAAATATTATCTTATATAATATTATAATGGAACAAGTAGAAATTGAAATCAACAACTTTAAGGAAGATCAAACGGAACATGCAAAAACTATTGATTTTGAAGATGCGAGTAAATTAGATGCAGAGCTTTTAATTTTTTCAAACTTTCAAGATTTGACAGAAAGAATCATAACAATGGCAAAACAACTAACACTGTCATGGAAAATAGAAAAAGAGATATAAACAAACTATTTTCTTTGTGCAAAAAACAAATTTCAGAGGCAACCAGTTACCATCCAACTTTATACAAAGTTTCTTTTATGGCCCACTATGATATTTTACTTGACCGAGAAATTAAAATTATTATATATGGATAAATAAAAAAAATAATATAATCTAACCGGGAAATAAATATTTTACTTCAATAATTAATTAATTAATAGGAGCTTAAAGAAATAATCTCATCTAATATTATATAATGAGTATCCGAGAAATTGAAACATGTCCAACACAGTATAAGGTTTTTAAAGTAAATGTTGTTAGTAATGACCCACTCACTCAACTGCAGAAAACACAACCAAGCGTTATAAAATTTCTTTAAACAGAACTAAGAAAAACGGGTGGCTTTAAATTAAGTGTTGATGTAAAACATACTTTTAAAAAAACATCGATGGGGGACAAAGAAACAGGTCCTGCAATCACATACAAGACAGCTTACTTTAATTCTAAAGCAGCAACAATATTAACCGAAAATTATATTATCGAGGCGCTGGACAAAGCACGTGAGGAAATTATAAATAGAGTTGGAAATTGGATTCAGATGGGAAGTGGTTGGATAATTGAGACACTAGACGCACACTATATAAATCGAATAAAGTATAAGCCTTTACGAGGTAGCTCTTATTTGAATTTACCAAAAGAACTGCAACACAACAAAAAAGGATTGGTAAATATAAAAAATAAAGATAACGAATGCTTCAGATGGTGTCATTTGGCTTATGAATTTCCTGTTGAAAAAATCTTCAAAGAATAACAAAGCATAAAAAGCATATGGGTGATCTTGATTATGAAGGAATTACATTTCCTGTTACTATCAAACAAATCCCAAAAATAGAAAAACAAAAAAACATCTGTTTTAACATATTTGGGTATGAAGATAATCAAGTATACCCTTTGTACATATCAAAAAAAAAAAGCAGAAAAAACCTGTGACCGGCGGGCTAGCCTGCCGTCCAGAGACGCTCCGAGGAGCGTCTGTGACATGCTTTTGATCACCGAAGAAGAAAAAAATCATTACGTGTGGATAAAAGATTTTAATAGACTAATGTTTAATCAAACGATACACGAAGGAAAAAATGGTTTTGTAAAACATGCTTGCAGTGCTTTAAATTCGAAATTACGCTAAAAGCTCATAAGCCTGATTGCCTTTCACTTAACGGAAAACAAGCAATAAAAATGCCAAACAAAGATGAAAAAGTTAAGTTTAAAATCTACGACAGGCAACTTATGGTTCCGTTTGTTATATATGCTGATTTTGAAGCAATAACTGAAAGTATTTCTTCAGTATCAAACAATCCTAAAAAATCACATACAGAAGCATATCAAAAGCATACTGATTGCAGCTATGGGTATAAAGTTGTTTGTTGTTATGATGATCAATGTTCAAAACCAGTTGTAACATATAGAGGGCCAAATGCTGTTTACAAGTTTTTAGAAAAAATGATAGAAGAAGAAAAGTGGTGTAAGAAAACTATGAATGCAAACTTTAAAAAAGATCTAGTAATGTCACAGAAAGAAAAAGCTAGATTCCAAAAATCTAAATCATGTCATATTTGTGGTAATGGTTTTTCAATAACTCTTAAAAAATATGACCCAAGCCGTACAGTAGCATATGAAAACTCTCTTAGAAAAGTCAGGGACCATTGTCATATAACTGGAAAGTACAGGGGAAGCGCTCATGACATATGTAATATTAATTTTAGGTTGACTAGAAAAATACCTGTTGTGTTTCACAACTTGAGAGGATATGATTCTCATTTCATAATGCAACACATCGGAAAGTTTAAACAAAGCATAAATGTTATACCGAATAACATGGAAAAGTATATGGCTTTCATGTTAGGAAAAAGTTTAGTATTTATTGACAGTTTCCAGTTTATGTCTCAGTCATTAGATAATCTAGTAAAAAACATCCCATCGTTTCAATATATATCCGAAGAATATAAAGGTAAAAAGTTAGACTTACTAAAAAGAAAAGGTGTTTATCCTTACGATTACATGAACACTTTTAAACGCTTCAAGGATACTAAGTTACCTGATAAAAAGAGTTTTTACTCACAGCTAAATGACGAACATATTTCTGATGCAGATTACGTTCATGCTACAAACATATGGAAAACATTGAAGATTAAAAATATGGGAGAGTATCATGACTTGTATCTAAAAAGTGATGTGCTTTTACTTGCAGAAGTTTTTGAAAACTTTAGAAAAATGTGCATTGAGTATTACAAATTAGATCCTTGCCATTACTTTAGTAGTCCTGGTTTAGCTTGGGATGCATGTCTTAAGATGACTGGTATTCAACTTGACTTAATCACTGATATTGATCAATATTTGTTTGTGGAAAAAGGATTGAGGTGGTACGAGTTACATTGCAAATAGATTTTCAAAAGCTAATAACAAATATATGAAAGACTATGACAAGAAAAAAGAAAGCAAGTACATAATATATTTAGATGCTAATAACTTGTACGGATGGGCTATGTGTCAACCGTTACCTAGTGGCAACTTCAAGTGGGTTGATAAGTTTGAAAAAGGAAAAACAAATTACATTGTTGAGTGTGATATTGAGTATCCTGAAGAACTTTATGAGTTACATAATGATTATCCTCTTGCTCCAGAAAGTTTAAATATCAAAGATGAGTGGTTGTCAGACTATTGTAAAAATTTAAAACAAAAGTTTAATTTAGGACATTGCAATGTTAATAAACTTGTTACAACGTTAAAAAATAAAGAAATGTATGTCGTGCATTTTAGAAACTTAGAATTGTATAAAACGCTTGGATTAAAGGTGACAAAAATACATCGAATACTACAGTTTGACGGATCAGAGTGGTTAAAGACATACATAGATTGTAATACTGCCAAGAGGACAGCTGGTAAAAATGCTTTTGAAAAGGATTTCTTCAAAATGATGAACAATTCAGTTTTTGGTAAAACTATGGAAAACTTGAGAAAAGGATTAATGTTAAATTAACTCACGACGAGGAGGTTCTCTTAAAATATGCAGCAAGACCTTTATTTATTTCTTGTAAAATGTTTAATGAAAATTTATTTGCCATAAACAGAATAAAAGAAAGACTAGTTTTGAATCGTCCTGTTTATGTTGGTATGTGTATTTTAGACTTGTCAAAATATTTGATGTATGATTTCCATTACAACTACATTAAAAACAAATTTGATAATAAAGCTAAGTTATTATTTACTGATACCGATTCCTTGTGTTATGAAATAAAAACAAAAGATGTATATGCAGACTTTTACAAGGATAAGGAACTGTTTGATAATTGTGATTATGATCTAAAAAGTAAGTTTCATTTTAATGATAATAAAAAAGTTATCGGTAAGATGAAAGATGAAACTTGCGGAATACCCATTGTTGATTTTTTTGGACTGCGAAGTAAACTGTATTCATATGTACTAGATAATGAGGTTAGTACAAAGAAATGTAAGGGTGTTAAAAAGTGTGTTGTTAAAAAACAGATAGCACATGACGATTACAAAAAGATTTTGTTTACAGCAACAGAAGCTCACCATGAGATGAAAGTCATTAGATCACAAAAGCATAACATAAACAGCTATGCAATAAATAAAAAAAGTTTATAAGCTTATGATGATAAACGATACATACTAGATAATGGACAAGATACGTTAGCATACAAGTAAAATACTCCATGGTAAAAAATGATATGCAGAGCGATGATGAAGACTACAGCCCGGTTCCGTCTGACTTTGCTTAACGAGTTGCAAATGTTATGTTATTAAAATGGCAACCGGACTGATTAGTAGTATAGAGAGGGGCGGTATCAGGTGAGTTTCCACGAGCGGCGTGCTTGAGAAAACTGTTGAAATATGTTGGTGTTGATTTAGGCGTGACTTTCATTTAGATCTTAGTAGTATAAATGCAAGTTACGCTTGAGTCCCCCCTAGCATATTCACTAGTTTTTCTCATTCCCTGCGAGGAGAAACTGTGCAACAACCGCCCCTCTCTATACTACTACTGTTAGTGCTATTCCTCTGTCAGCTTTATTACAGGCAAGTACTGCTGTTATTGTTATTCCTCTGACAGCTTTATTATAGGCAATGCTGTTATTGTTGTTCCCATGACAGCTTTATTACAGACAGAGATTGCTGTTATTGCCATTCCTCTAACAGCATTATTACAGGCAAGTATTTCTGTTATTTCTGTTTCTCTAGCTGTTATTACATGCAAGCATTGCTGTTATTTATGTTTCTCTAACAGCATTAATACAGACTAGCATTGCTGTTATTTATGTTTCTCTTTCAGCTCTATTACAGGCAAGATTGATGTTATTGTTGTTCCTCTGACAGCTTTATTACAATCACGCATTGCTGTTATTTATGTTCCTCTGACAGCTTTAGTACAGGCAAGCATTAAGGTTATTACTGTTCCTCTGACTGCTTTATTACAGGCAAGCTGACAGCTTTATTACAGGCACGCATTGCTGTTATTTATGTTCTTCTGACAGCTTTAGTACAAGCAAGCATTACGGTTATTACTGTTTCTCTGTGAGCTTTATTACAGGCAAGTATTGCTGACAGCTGTATTACAAGCAAGCATTGCTGACAGCTTTATTTATCATGTTTTTCTGCAGGGAGAGAAGGACACCATCACCAACAGATCCCAAGTTTATAGTGACATTAGATGGTGTAGATCTAACCACAAACATGGTGTTACCCGAGACCAGGAAGAACATGGTCCAGGTAAGGTCCATGTGTGTAAATAAGAGTGGCTCAGAATAGTGGAGGTGTATTAACATGTATTTAAACTTTGTTTGATTAATAATTTAAAGGAAGCACCTCATTAGCTCAATATATAATGCTTTCAGCTTAAAGGTGTTGATACACTATTTTCAAGCAAGGTTTGTTTTAAAGGGCTGTGAAAAACTTGAAAAAAGCTAAAGGAATTATCAAAATGCCATGAAAAATAAAGGAGATAATTATGACCTACTGAAAATGTGTAAAGAACAATAAATGGAGGCCGTCATCGTTCTAGGATGGCGGCCTCCATTTATTGTTCTTTACACATTTTCATCAGAGTCATCACGCATTTTTACCATATATGCATACATGTGATACCTCACGGCGTGAGATAGAATCTCACGGAGTTTTAACCCTCCTCCGAGCCCCACGGAATTGTGTGAAAAACTCCCGTAAAAACGATCTCAAAGCAGTTTGCAATTTTTATTCCAAAAGCCCAAACTTGTTTCTTGGTCTTAATCATTAAGATGCTTGATTTTAAATACAAACGTTTGTCTTATGAATAAGCAAACATGGAGATGATCAAGACTTGTTTATTGTCACATGGCTCTGTTGTTTTTATAATTTTGACACCTCTTACCTGGGTCCCGAGGGGTAATGTTTGATCAGCAGTTTATCTAATCAAATGATTAGCCTAGCAGCATGCTGTTGAAGTCATTAATGATGTAGGTAATTAATTGGATTAGGACTTGAAACAAACTGCTATCATTTATAGAGACGTGGAAAATGAAAATATAGAGAAAACGAAAGTAGAATTTTCATTTGGAGTTTCTATTCCTCAGGACTTTTTTTTCTAAAGCATAAATAAAATATTTTTTAATGAAATTAATGTTATGACTATCTCCCTTTTCTAAAAGAAGTTAGTAAAAAATATTTTAAATCTGTATTTTATGATATTCATTTATAATATTTGAGTGAAAAAATACCCCGCACACGCTAACATTTATGATTAACAAAACCTCCCAGATTTTGGCATGAATCAAATCACTAAACTCCCAGATTGAGGTCCTGAAAATATCACATGTATGTATATGTCATATCGACAAAATGTCTTTTAAAGCAAAGAAAATCACTGCAAATGAAAAATAAGCAAAAATAAGAATACAATTTATACATTTTACGTCTGTATATTTATTTTTAATCAATTTGCAGTGATTTTCTTTACTTTAAAATTTATTTTGTCAATATGCCATATATGGTAAAAAGGCGCGACGACGTCATCGTTCCAAGATGGCCGCCTCCGTTTATGTTATTTAAATTTTTTCAATAGGTCATATCTCCTTTATATTTCATGGCATTTTGATAATTCTTTCAGCCTTTTTCAAGTTTTTCAGAGCCCTTTTAAATAAATAGTGCAGTGCATCAACCCCTGCTACATACCTCTGACTCATGTGGGTTCAATCCCTGAAGGAGGCATTTCTGATCTTACATTCATCCTTTAGCGCATCTCCATCTGAAGCTGCTGTTCAAATATAACCTTACATGTGTTAGCACCCACATTTAATTAGAGAGGGGGGTATATAGGAGTCACTGCGACGGGCGGTCTGTTGGTCTGTCTGTCTGTTGAATCTTGTGGAGCAAACTACTTCTACCGTTTTCAAGATTTGGAATTGAAACTTTTTATACATGATCAACATGAAGTGTTTTCAAGATATGGAATTGAAACTTTGTATACATGATCAACTTGAAGTGTAGATGTGCGTGACACAATTTTGGTGTGGCTCGCTCAATTCCATGCAGAGTTATTGTCCTTGCACTTAGTCAAAATTGCTATATTCAGCATATGCAATATTGTGGAGCAAACTTCTTCTATAGTTTTCAAGATATTGAATTGAAACTTTGTATACCTGATTAAAATGAAATGAAGATGTGCGTGACACAATTTTTCTTTGGCTCAGTCAATGCCATGCAGAGTTATTGCTCTTGAAGTCAAAATTCATATATTCATATATTCAGCATATGCAATACTGTGGAGCGACCTACTTCAACAGTTAAGATATTGAATTGAAACTTTGTGTACGTGATCATCATGAAGTGTTGCTGTGCGTGACACAATTTTGGTGCGGCTCAGTCAGTTCCATGCACAGTTATTGCCCTTGCACGTAGTAAACATTGCTTTATTCAGCATATGCAATCTTGTGGAGTGAACTACCTTTACAGTTTGGAAAATATTGAATTAAACTTTGTTTACATGATAAACATGAAGTGAACATGTACTTGACACAATTTTGGTGTGACTCAGTCAATGCCATGCAGAGTTATTGCCATTGATCTTACTAAAAAAAAAGGCGGGGATATTTATCACCTTCAGTGATAGTGATATTTATCACCTTCAGTGATTGTTCTAGTTTCATTTGCTGTTCATGGACCCTCTAGACACTATTTCCTTAACATGGTTCTTGCAGTGACATAAGTTTTAAGGCTAAATTCTTCAAACACTTATTTAAAGATGAGTCATACAGTATAATGGTATAATAAACAACAATTTGCAATCAAAAATATTGCATTGCTCGCAGACAGAACAGGCTAAAAAGTGTCCATTCTTATCAATTAATGCCCAGAAAATATCCTAACTTGGCAACTTCACAAGTAGTCTACAGTGGGTTATGTACCTTTTCCCTTCACATTTCTGCTGTGGCCGGACATTTTCTATAACGTTTTCATGTATAAGTAGCAAATAAATCAGATGTTTAAAAATTCTAAGGTCTTAGATCAGTTTAGGAAGGCTAACATATATATCAACTAGTTTATTTTAGTTTTTGGTTGATGCTATTAACCATGTTGCAGACTGTGAGGCCAATACAGAAATATGAGCCGCCCAAGGTGGTGCCAGATATCGCCTACCGTGTAAAGGCAGCAGTAGAATCGGAGGAGCTGTACTCCAAGATCACCCCACTCAAGATCAAACCTTTTAATATAAATCTCAAGGATACAGATGGTAATATCACCCCACCCAAGATGGTAATATCACCCCACCCAAGATCAAACCTTTCAATATAAATCTCAAGGAGACAGATGGTTATATCACCCCACCCAAGATCAAACCTTTCAATATAAATCTCAAGGATACAGATGGTAATATTGTTACGTGCTGGTAGCGTTTAACGTTTAAATAAAATGGACTCCGAGGAAAATTAACTTATTTGGACATCCTATTGATTATCTAACTCTTGAAAACTAAGGGGTAAACAACAAAATATAAAATCAGAAGAAAGTTTCCCTCTCTTTATTTATATCTTAGTAGGAAAACATATAACGTAAAATTATCAGTAATATATAACAAATAACAACTTTCCTTAATAAATAATAATACTCTCTTTGACTAGAAATACTCTTTAGGTACTTAATCTCTAACAATATGCTGATAAATATTATAATCTCTTTATTACATATTTATATCAATTCAGAACCTTCTAAAAGTAAATCGTTTTAAATTCTAAATTTACTATTGAATGTATTTATTAAAGTTACTATAATCGAATTTTAAATGCACAAATAAAGTCTAAGTTCAACCTAACACACAATAAGAAGAAAATTCGGAGACCTAGATCTGCAGGCGATCTAGCTATTTATACTGCACAAATAAAACTGTGCGGTGCACAAGTGCACAAATGTGCACTGTGCACTAACAACGCTAAAACGCGCAACGTCAAATGTGCGCTTTTCATGTGCCCTAACGCGCATACAAATAAGTGCGGTTTGATACTCGCCTATTTCAAACATGAATTAAAACACTTTTATGAATTAAAGTAGCGTAAGTAAAGTTTCGTACACATAGAATAATGATTAAATAACCTGACTCTTACATTTAAAACAAATATTCTCCTTGGAATAAGATAGTTTCGTGAATCAAAAGATCTAATTCACAGATTTGAATTCGCCGCACAAATAGTTGCTATGGTAAACAATCCCATCATGCAACGTAATTCCGGATCCAATATGGTTGCCGGAAAGATTCATTTGTAAATGTAAACAAGCTTGCTGCTTTGAATTTAAGTGATAACAGCGATAAAACATGGTAACCTAATTTGATAATCTAAGTTAAACCCTAAGTTAAGTTAATATGATGAATATGCGTATAATGAACACAATGGATATACATTGAAACTGTGATAATATGCGTAATGCCAAAGTGAAAGTAGAGTGAAACATCGGGGCATTACACTATCACCCCACCCAAGATGGTAATATCACCCCACACAAGATCAAACCTTTCAACTTAAATCTCACGGATACAGATGGTAATATCACCCCACCCAGGATAAATCCTTCCAGTATAAATCTCAAGGATACAGATGGTAATATCACCCCACACAAGATCAACCTTTCAATATAAATCTCAAGGCGACAGATGGTAATATCACCCCACACAAGATCAAACCTTCCAGTATATATCTCAAGGATACAGATGGTAATATCACCCCCACACAAGATCAAACCTTTCAATATAAATCTCAAGGATATAGATGGTAATATCACCCCATCCAAGATAAATCCTTCCAGTATAAATCTCAAGGATACATAATGGCAATATACTACACACAAGATCCTTCCAGTATAAATCTCAAGGATACAGATGGTAATATCACCCCACACAAGATCAAACCTTTCAACTTAAATCTCATGGATACAGATGGTAATATCACCCCACCCAAGATCAAACATTTCAATATAAATCTCAAGGAGACAGATGGTAATATCACCCCACCCAAGATCAAACCTTAAATCAAACCTTTCAACTTAAATCTCATGGATACATAATGGTAATATCACCCCACACAAGATCAAACCTTTCAACTTAAAATCTCAAGGATATAGATGGTAATATCACCCCACCCAGGGTAAATCCTTCCAGTATAAAGTAAAAGAGATATAGGGTCCTATAGAAACCACAGCGCCCAAGCGCATTGGCATTGTAGGTCCTCACTGTACTACAAACAAGGAGCAATATTTAATTATACAATGAAAAAGTCAAAATACATGTACAACATAACGGCTGGTGAAGAATCGATTTTATGTATACACATTCCTTGCTATTATCCTATCTTCAGCTCCCAAATAGACAAGACGGTATAAACAAAACTACATCCCATCAAAAGGAATTCTCTAACAATAAAGTCCACATCCAGAGAAACTAACAAAAGAAACATTAAGATGTTGTTGTAAAGCTATATAAAATAAAAAATAAGAAACATCTCAGGATGTATCCATAATTGTACTGAACAACCACAGCAGCTGCAGCCAAAGAGAAAAACAATCTAGGGTACGACCAGAAAACCCGAGGGACGAAAGCTCATGCACCTACCTCCCTTGGTCGGGGTTTTAGTAGGTGCAATCATAGAGTCCCAATAGGTTGTCCTGTCATCGCACAAGGGTAAAGTAAAGCGTAGTGGCTGACTGTAGAGGTGTCTATCACTTAACATGCAGTGCATTGTAATACTAAAGGGTCGTACCCTTTTCTGACGAACTTCCTGATTAATTTTGTAAAGTGGTCAGGAAACCCGCCAGATCCCTTTAACTTCCAAAGTTTATAGACCACCTCTCCATAAAATAAGGGTTGACTGTTGTCCTTGAATGCTGCTTTCCCTGTCCGATATTTTTATCTTTCTTCTTCTTGTGATATTCCTAGTCGCAGAAGTGTTTTCACGTTGGTGTTGTACTTCTCCAGTAGGTTTTCGTTGCGGCGGTAGAATTTTGAGAAAGATCTACGTAGTTTGTGATAACGAAAACCCTGCTGAAGAAGTATACTTGTTTCGATCATTGAATTCTATAAATCATTACAAGCTCTAGCAAAACGAATGAGCTGGGAGATAAAAAAACCTCGTATGATGTAGCATGAGGTACATCCCCATCCAGGGGGGGATAGTTAAAGATGTAAAAGTTGAAGTCATCTCTCTTATCATAGAATTCAGTATGTATGAAATCATTAGAAATCGAGAGATAAAGATCGAGGAATGCTTCTTCAGTATCCAAACTGTTGGCTTTATTCCATGTGAGCTTTGGTGGATAAATGTAAGTAACCATATGAGCAGGTGACAAACTCTACATAAAATCTCTTTCATAGCAAACAAATCTGCGACAAGTGGCGCACAGTTAGTACCTATCCATCTCTGCTTCCACGGCCGTCTACTTACAATTTACGACACATTAAGAAGGGTATTCAGAATCTGCATACTAAATTTGTTCTAGTTCCTGCAGACAAAGCTTCCAACAATATCATTATTGTCTGACGATTATATTATAAGCACATTTAACTTACGTCATCCTTCACCTTTTAGGACGTTTCCGTACTGTAAGTTTGGAGACAAGTGTATGTACATCCACCCAAACTGTAAGTTTGATGCCAAATGTAAAAACAAATCTGCGACAAGTGGCGCACAGTTAGTACCTATCCATCTCTGCTTCCACGGCCGTCTACTTACAATTTACGACACATTAAGAAGGGTATTCAGAATCTGCATACTAAATTTGTTCTAGTTCCTGCAGACAAAGCTTCCAACAATATCATTATTGTCTGACGATTATATTATAAGCACATTTAACTTACGTCATCCTTCACCTTTTAGGACGTTTCCGTACTGTAAGTTTGGAGACAAGTGTATGTACATCCACCCAAACTGTAAGTTTGTTGCCAAATGTACGAGGATGGACTGTCCTTTCACACATGCGACCAGGAGAGGAGGTTTTGGTGTAACCACAGTTATACATAAAAGTAGGTCAAACTTATATAATTAAAATGTATGAACAGTTTTAGATACATGTATAGTATATTCACTTTATAAAATTTCATGAAGATACTTAAAATTATACCATTATGTGTATACTTGAAAGGCAACATTGACTCTAGTTTCTATCTTGAAATTATACTTACCGTGCCATTGCGAAAATGGACAGCCACGAGTAAATTATTTAATATTGGAAAATAAAAACAGAGATGTGAAATTAACCATGTATTAATATCTTTCTTAAAAAAAAGAAGCATGCTGTTTCTTAAATAAATTGTTTTAAAAGTGGGGAAAAAAAGTTATTTAGACTCGTTTATCAACAACAAATAGACCTACATATTAAAATGATTTAAAATTAACTAAAATTTCACCTTCAAACATTATTTCTTGCTAACTGTTATTTCATATTAAGAACCAATAAGTTAATATTAAAATTAATATTAAAAACACTATTTTCCTTAACACTGCAACAGTTGTGCAAGTTCCAGTGCAGCCGTACTTGCCCGTTGTATCTCAGGCAGTTGAAGTTCCAGGGGGCGCCACACAGGTGCCTTCAGCGGCTTGTAGTTTTTTTCCAAACTGTCACAACATGAACTGCCCATTTACACATCCAAAGGCCTTAGTCTGGTATATGTTTATAAAATTGTAAAAGTGTATTAATTAACATCTAATCATTTAACTATATTGTATTTCTAAATTAAGAAAGGAAACGGGTAGATTCGCTTAAGAAATGTGGTTGGCATGGTAACAAAACATGTAAAAAAACACTAAAAATCGCCTGTCTTCGTGCTAACTCAAAAACAGCGAACTACAAACTGGAAACTCGGCAAAAATGTTTGTGTCATGGTGTAGTTGCGCACCTCCCCTTTTGGGTAGATTCGAATAAGAAATGTGGTTGCCATGGTAACAAAAGTTGTAAAAAATCACTAAAAATCGCTTGTCTTCGCGATAACTCGAGAACAGCTGGCACTACAAACCGAAAACTCGGCAGGAATGTTTGTTGCATGGTCTAGTTGTGCACCTCCCCTTTTGGGTAGATTCGCATAAGAAATGTGGTTGGCATGGTAACAAAACTTGTAAAAAATCACTAAAAATCGCTTGTCTTCGTGATACTCAAGAACAGCTGGCACTACAAATGCCAATCTTGGCAAGAATGTTTTTAAATGTTTTAATTTTTTATTTTTAAATATTATTTTTTTTAATTCATTTTTTTTATTTATTTTTTTATTTTTTTTTAATTATTATTTTTTATTAAAATTTTTTATTTATTTTTTTTATTTATTTTTTTATTTTTTTTGATTCATTTTTTTTTTATTTTTTTTTTATTTTTTTATTTTTTTTTTTAATTTTGGTTTGAATTTTTTATTTTTTTTTCCCATTTGTTGGATCAGTTTAACATAGAGTTATAGGGAAGAACTTCAAAAAACTTCTCTGAAACTACTAGAGATAAAGGTTTAATTTTATTTAATATCAGCTTTTGGATCCTCTACCAAGTTTGTTTAAATGGTGAATCTGGGCTCAAATTTGGGCCCCGCCCCGGGTGTATCCAGTTTAACGATACAGGCCCTCTTGGTCCTATTGTTTTTAATATACAAGTATGTTGTGATGTTTCTATATTTAAACTTAAAGACCATATTAATTTAAAATTATTTTTTAAATTACCACCCTTTATTGAATGAATATTAAGATTAAATTTGATTCTAATTAAAAAAAAAAAGGATTTATTTTCACTCTTAAACTCAAACTATTGAATAATTTTGACATATGGGATACATTATTTTGATGAAGAATATGCAAATTAAGCAACCCATGTGAAAGCTAAATGTAAAATACCTACATATATATAAGGATAACTGCCAATGATACACTATGTTTATGTGAAAACTCACTAAAAATTGCTTGGCTTCCATAACTCAAAAACAGCTGGCACTCACAACTTGGTAGTAATGTTTGTGTCATGGTTATTCAAGGGGGGCATATATGTATGCAAACCTATGTCTGTCTCTTATATGTATTGTTGAACTGTTTCACTACTGAAAACGAGTTTAAAATTAAATGGTTGTTTTAAAGTTAGATAAACTGGCATCGAAGTAATACACATTTGTAGATGCTTGAATGTTGCATTTAGTAGGGTGGTGTAATATCATATGGCACAATTAACGTCTTCATTTAAACTTTAACTAGCTCTGTTTCAACTAAACATTTTTGTATTTTTAGTTTATATTGAGGTTCTTTGTATCACCTTACATGTGTAAAATAATATCTTCTATGCTCCTTATGCCTTAATGTTTCAAAGCCCAGTAAATTAATTGCTTCTTTTCATGTTGTATATGTAGCCCTGTAGATACGGTATAGGCTGTATGAACAAGGGTACATGTACATTCTACCACCCTCCTCTCCCGACGAAGAACAAAATGAAATGGTCATCATCGGATAAGAAGGATCCAGCCGGGTAGGTGGTCTTAGTATTTGTGACATTTGTAGATCAAATATATCAATCTATAATTTTATTGAAGTTCATTGTAATTTATGTTTTAATTATTAAACTCCTATCTTTGATATAAACCATAGGCTTTCATTTTCTGAGAACGTTTTTTTTGTGTTTTTTTGCTAGATCCACATTTCTGTGTTGTAAGTCACAGGAATGCAGGTATAACTTACTATGTGTCGTTCCTGATATGACTATATATAAGACTGGAAACCTATTTTCTATTTTCTTGTCTGTGCTTGAGGCTGTCCATTGGTAGTTTGTGAGAATAAGCGTAGATTTATTTACTAAAACCACCAGCTTTATTCAGAAGGGGATGGGTGAACCAAAGCTTTGATTTATTGGTGAAGATTTCTCTTTATAACCCTTATCTGACATGCTCTTAATCATGAGAGTGCTGGTAGTCTGCTAGTAAAATCTTCATGAATAATTGGTGCAAGCAAGTGAAGATCTGAGGCAATTGATTGGTTAAAAAGGTTGGGTAAACGCTAAATCTCATTAAACACAGTCATGTTTTAATCACTGACCCAGAACATTGCTAAACACTAAATCTCGTTAAACACAGTCATGTTTTAATCACTGAACCAGAACTCTGGGTGCTAGGAATGGACACGTTTTTGTGTTAACTACAGCATGTATTTTTAATGTTGGTGGACAAGATGAATTCTTTATAATGTTAATATATTGCTGTTTTCATCTTGTAGACTTAAAGTTTAAACTTGCTGTTATTTGATATTTAGATTACTTTTACAATATTTTAAGAAATTTGAAAAGAACTGATATTGAAAAATCTGCAGTACTATTATTCTTGCACTCATGTATATTGTACTGCCATTTCTGGTTGGAGACTCACCGTGGAGTATGTTGGAACCAAGACATTGCTATGGTTAATGTAGTGGACAATAGCTCGACTAGCATCGCCCCGGAGCTGGTTGTTTCTATGGGAACCATAAGTTGTGGGATACAAATTTTGTGGATGAATCGATTAAAGGATTTGTGGACTTAGTGTGTATCAAACATTTCAGTGGCGGTTGCTAAAATCCGTATATAGACACAGAATGGATGGATGATAAACAACGAGATGGGACGCTTCATGGACTTGTCACACATACCCTTAAGTAAATGGACTTTGAAAGTGTGTAACGTGTTAGCTCATGTGTAATGTGTTAGCCCATGTGTAATGATTGTTACAGTGAGCATTAAGAAGATATGGGTTTTGTTCTTATGGTACCAACTACTTTCTGTTTTGGTATCTACCGGTGTTGTCAATATAAATTAGCACACTAGCTATGTTGTCAAGGTAACGCTAACCTGTCAGCACTGAGACACAGGGAACTGTGGTCTGGTACACATATGGAAATCTACAATGTCACTACCAGTATATGTGTGTATATAGATGTGGCCATCCAGTAACACATGTTCTGTACTACTGATTAGTTTCTATTTACTGTCAATGCTCATAAGCATACATGCAAATTCACTCGAAGAACAGAATTGTTGCTTATTCTTACAATTGGTTATATATGTGATTATGAGTTTGGTTTAATTGAGTTCTTAATAGTTTACTTAATGGTTTAATTGTCTCTGATATGATATAATCATTACTTGTTGTTAACTGAATCATTTCACTAATGTTCTTCCTGTTCAATACAAAATAAACGAGTTGGATGTGAAATTAAAGGATCATCATCGTTTTCACCAATAGTAATCATTAAATTTCTATAACGGTGCTTAATTTTAATTTGCTATGTAATTGATTTTAAACACAATAAGGCATAATCTCAATCATTATCATCATCATCATTGTTATCATTCATCATCCCCATCATCAAATAATTTATCATAAACTTAGGTCATATACTATTATGGCATGTTTTTCTGAACACACATGGACAGTTGAATGATGGTATAATCACAGATTATGTTTTTTAGACAATGCATATTTATCATATTTGTGTCTTACTGGTAGGGTGTTGTCAAGTATTCAGGAGATTTGTTTCAGGTCGGTGGCTGCCCTGTTGTCCTGCCCTTTTTTCTGCCTTCTTTCCTGCTCCAAGATGTAAGCTAGCTTCCGAAGGAGAGTATCTTGTCTCAATCTGTAGCGCTGTTGTATGAGTGTAGTCTGACAGGCTATGATGGTCAGTATCGTATCTCCATTTGAAGCGTTATTGTACCAGTGTGGTATGACAAGCCATGGTGGTCAGTATCGTGCCTCCATCTGTAGTGTTGTTGTACAAGTGTGGTGTGACAGGCCATGATGGTCAGTATCGTATCTCCATTTGAAGCGTTGTTGTACAAGTGTGGTATGACAGGCCATGATAGTCAGTATCGTGCCTCCATCTGTAGCGTTGTTGAACAAGTGTGGTAAGACAGGCCATGATGGTCAGTATCGTGCCTCCATCTGTAGCGTTGTTGTGTAAGTGTGGTATGACAGGCCATTATGGTCATTATCGTGCCTCCATCTGTAGCGTTGTTGTATAAGTGTGGTATGACGGGTCATGATGGTCAGTATCGTGCCTCCATCTGTAGCATTGTTGTATAAGTGTGGTATAACAGGCCATGATGGCCAGTATCGTGCCTCCATCTGTAGCATTGTTGTATAAGTGTGGTATAACAGGCCATGATGGACAGTATCGTGCCTCCATCTGTAGCGTTATTGTATAAGTGTGGTATAACAGGCCATGATGGTCAGTATCGTGCCTCCATCTGTAGCATTGTTGTATAAGTGTGGTATAACAGGCCATGATGGCCAGTATCGTGCCTCCATCTGTAGCGTTATTGTAAAAGTGTGGTATAACAGGCCATGATGGCCAGTATCGTGCCTCCATCTGTAGCATTGTTGTATACGTGTGGTATAACAGGCCATGATGGTCAGTATCGTGCCTCCATCTGTAGCGTTGTTGTATAAGTGTGGTCTGACAGGCAGTGATGGTCAGTATCGTGTCTCCATCTGTAGCGTTATTGTATAAGTGTGGTATAACAGGCCATGATGGTCAGTATCGTGCCTCCATCTGTAGCATTGTTGTATACGTGTGGTATAACAGGCCATGATGGTCAGTATCGTGCCTCCATCTGTAGCGTTGTTGTATAAGTGTGGTCTGACAGGCAGTGATGGTCAGTATCGTGTCTCCATCTGTAGCGTTATTGTATAAGTGTGGTATAACAGGCCATGATGGTCAGTATCGTGCCTCCATCTGTAGCATTGTTGTATAAGTGTGGTATAACAGGCCATGATGGTCAGTATCATGCCTCCATCTGTAGCATTGTTGTATAAGTGTGGTATAACAGGTCATGATGGTCAGTATCGTGCCTCCATCTGTAGCATTGTTGTATAAGTGTGGTATAACAGGCCATGATCGACAGTATCGTGCCTCCATCTGTAGCGTTGTTGTATAAGTGTGGTATAACAGGCCATGATGGTCAGTATCGTGCCTCCATCTGTAGCGTTGTTGTATAAGTGTGGTATAACAGGCCATGATGGTCAGTATCGTGCCTCCATCTGTAGCATTGTTGTATAAGTGTGGTATAACAGGCCATGATGGTCAGTATCGTGCCTCCATCTGTAGCGTTGTTGTATAAGTGTGGTATAACATGCCATGATGGTCAGTATCGTGCCTCCATCTGTAGAATTGTTGTATAAGTGTGGTATAACAGGCCATGATGGTCAGTATCATGCCTCCATCTGTAGCGTTATTGTATAAGTGTGGTATGACAGGCCATGATGGCCAAGATGCTGAGTTTGAAACCTTGTCGACTCTGCCTCCATCTGTAGCGTTGTTGTGTAAGTGTGGTATGACAGGCCATGATGGTCAGTATCGTGCCTCCATCTGTAGTGTTGTTTTGTAAGTGTGGTCTGACAGGCCATGAAGGTCAGTATCGTGCCTCCATCTGTAGCGTTGTTTTATGAGTGTGGTATGACAGGCCATGATGTTCAGTATTGTGCCTCCATCTGTAGCGTTGTTGTATAAGTGTGTATGACAGGCCATGATGGTCAGTATCGTGCCTCCATCTGTAGCGTTGTTGTATGAGTGTGGTATGACAGGTCATGATGGTCAGTATCGTGCCTCCATCTGTAGCGTTGATGTATGAGTGTGGTATGACAGGCCATGATGGTCAGTATCGTGCCTCCATCTGTAGAGTTGTTGTATAAGTTTGTATGACAGGCAGTGATGGTCAGTATCGTGTCTCCATCTGTAGCGTTATTGTATAAGTGTGGTATAACAGGCCATGATGGTCAGTATCGTGCCTCCATCTGTAGCATTGTTGTATACGTGTGGTATAACAGGCCATGATGGTCAGTATCGTGCCTCCATCTGTAGCGTTGTTGTATAAGTGTGGTCTGACAGGCAGTGATGGTCAGTATCGTGTCTCCATCTGTAGCGTTATTGTATAAGTGTTGTATAACAGGCCATGATGGTCAGTATCGTGTCTCCATCTGTAGCATTGTTGTATAAGTGTGGTATAACAGGCCATGATGGTCAGTATCATGCCTCCATCTGTAGCATTGTTGTATAAGTGTGGTATAACAGGTCATGATGGTCAGTATCGTGCCTCCATCTGTAGCATTGTTGTATAAGTGTGGTATAACAGGCCATGATCGACAGTATCGTGCCTCCATCTGTAGCGTTGTTGTATAAGTGTGGTATAACAGGCCATGATGGTCAGTATCGTGCCTCCATCTGTAGCGTTGTTGTATAAGTGTGGTATAACAGGCCATGATGGTCAGTATCGTGCCTCCATCTGTAGCATTGTTGTATAAGTGTGGTATAACAGGCCATGATGGTCAGTATCGTGCCTCCATCTGTAGCGTTGTTGTATAAGTGTGGTATAACATGCCATGATGGTCAGTATCGTGCCTCCATCTGTAGAATTGTTGTATAAGTGTGGTATAACAGGCCATGATGGTCAGTATCATGCCTCCATCTGTAGCGTTATTGTATAAGTGTGGTATGACAGGCCATGATGGCCAAGATGCTGAGTTTGAAACCTTGTCGACTCTGCCTCCATCTGTAGCGTTGTTGTGTAAGTGTGGTATGACAGGCCATGATGGTTAGTATCGTGCCTCCATCTGTAGTGTTGTTTTGTAAGTGTGGTCTGACAGGCCATGAAGGTCAGTATCGTGCCTCCATCTGTAGCGTTGTTTTATGAGTGTGGTATGACAGGCCATGATGTTCAGTATTGTGCCTCCATCTGTAGCGTTGTTGTATAAGTGTGTATGACAGGCCATGATGGTCAGTATCGTGCCTCCATCTGTAGCGTTGTTGTATGAGTGTGGTATGACAGGTCATGATGGTCAGTATCGTGCCTCCATTTGTAGCGTTGATGTATGAGTGTGGTATGACAGGCCATGATGGTCAGTATCGTGCCTCCATCTGTAGAGTTGTTGTATAAGTTTGTATGACAGGCCCTGATGGTCAGTATCGTGCCTCCATCTGTAGAGTTGTTGTATAAGTGTGGTATGACAGGCCATGATGGCCAAGATGCTGAGTTTGAAACCTTGTCGACTCTCACCACTGCAGCTTCGAATCCCACTGGCAGCTCGTCTTGTAAGTGAGAAAGAGTCGATTCTTACAGATCGCAGGATGTATACAGTACTGGTTCTACCCAGGAAAAAAGTGGGTGGTCCGCCTTCACCACTAAAATGTCGACCGCCATAATTATATAGCCTTAACCGTGCTGAAAATGACGAAAAACACTGTTCAACCAATCAACCAACCAACGTGCCGATAGTACATGTATGTTCCTTGGTGCACTTTCCTCACAGAAGTGACACTTGGAATCATTTGCTATCTGTATAAGATTGACGGTGATGACCGGAGATCATAATTATACAGATCGCAGGAGAAACTCGAGTGATAGTGACTCATACTGCCAAAATGTCTGCCCATGTCAGGTTTCTCTTTGTTGCTGTCCAACGTCTCCAAGCATCCAGTAATCTCATCTTGACTGCCTTGGTTTTCCTATTCCATTCTCCTGATATTTTGTTTTTGATCATCCGTCTCCTCTCCTTGCCCCAGCCATACTCAAACTCTGCCGCTTGATTGTACCCAGCCCTTGTCGACAAGTGTTACTACAATGTATCTGTGCTTCAGTCGACTTCATACTATTTAACAAGTAGGACAGAATTGAGTCATGATCAGTTAACAAATTCTGACATGATCTCTATGTTAAATGTGCTATGGTCAATTAATGTTGAATCAGTATATAGTGTTTCTAAGTCCTTCTTGTGATGTCTTTGGTTTTCTAAATGTGTCATTCTTGGGATGTGTTGGTTTATTGGCTTGTGCAATTATGTATATGATAAGCAAGTGTGTAGCGAGTTTGTAAGTTTGGAGGTACTTGAAACTTGGTCATGATTGGATCCCATTTTTATAATTCAGATTGGATCCCATTTTCATCAGCCTGGTTGTATCCAGTTTTGATCTCCTGGTTTGATTCAGTTTTGATCAACTTAGTTGGATCCCATTTAGATCATTTTGGTTAGATCCCCTTTTGATCAGCTTGGTTGTATTCCATTTTGATCATCCTGGTAGGATCCAATTTTGTGTAAGCTATCATGGTGAACATGGCAGGTTTGCGACTTATGAATTAAGAATTAATATTAAATCATGTTGTAAGTATTGTATAGATACACATTGACCAGATTATACAATATTCTTAGTTTATATTCTTAAGTCAAGTGACTCGTTATGTATATGTTCTCATACGTCGTGTGTAATTCTAGTTCATTTATCATTATAATAGCTTTATCATAATCATACCGACTATCTGGTGAGGATTGTTGGGTTGAAATCCGGAGGGCCGGGTTTCGTACTAACCAGTACCACTGAGTTCCACTGGTGTGTTCTTTCCCATAGCCTCATCCTTGGTTTGGGGATGTAAACCAGGTGGTTCCCTGTATCAGAGTCTATCCTCTATGCTTGTTAAAGCAACTAGCAATCCAATTGTTAGTAAGAGTAGGACAGGTTACCAGATTCCTATATGCGTGTATCCTTCCCTTCTATCTAGGGTGGGTATAAATATCCTATACTGTATGTTAATGAGCCGTACAACAACATTCCCTTCATAATCATTATATCCATTAATGACTTCATCATCATCATTAGCATTGTATTCATAATGACTTCATCATCATCATCATCATCATTATATCCATAATGACTTCATCATCATCATTATATCCGTAATGACTTCATCATCATCATTATATCCTTAACGACTTCGTCATCATCATTATATCCGTAATGACTTCATCATCATCATTATATCCTTAACGACTTCATCATCATCATTATATCAGTAACGATTTCATCATCATCATTACCGTTTTCATCATCACCATCATCCTCTAGCTCCATAACGACTTCATCATCATTATTATATCCGTTATGACTTCATCATCATGATTATAGTTTTCATCATCACCACCATCCTATAGCTCCATAACGACTTCATCATCATTATTATATCCATAACGACTTCATCATCATGATTCTAGTTTTCATCATACTCATCCTCTAGCTCCATAACGACTTCATCATCCTTATTATATCCGTAACGACTTCATCATCATGATTATAGTTTTCATCATCACCACCATCCTCTAGCTCCATAATGACTTCATCATCATTATTATATCCGTAACGATTTCATCTTCATGATTATAGTTTTCATCATCACCACCATCCTCTAGCTCCATAATGACATCATCATCATTATTATATCCGTAACGATTTCATCATCATGATTATAGTTTTCATCATCACCATCATCCTCTAGTTCCATAATGACTTCATCCTCATTATATCCGTAATGACTTCATCATCATTATTATATCCGTAACGACTTCATCATCATGATTATAGTTTTCATCATCACCACCATCCTCTAGCTCCATAATGACTTCATCATCATTATTATATCCGTAACGATTTCATCATCATCATTTTAGTTTTCATCATCACCATCATCCTCTAGCTTCATAATGACTTCATCATCATCATCGTCGTATCGTCATTAACACTTTTCATTTATGGTGACTATCAATTTATAACAGAAAGTTACACATATTGGCAGCAATTTTTAAAAAAATATAATTTTATATTCATAAATCTAATTATAACAAAACATTGTATTAAATTCACCTTTTTTCAGAGCCTAAAAAATCTATGATTGTCTTTTCATTCAGTCTCACCCCAATATGTACCAGATAATGCTACGTTAAATCTTTTTACTTTTTCAAACAAGCCTCACAATGCCAGATTTCAGATTTAATCTTGGTTAGTAGGCTGTCAGATGATTCTCACTAAGTCAGCATCGCCGAGCATGGTAGAGGAGAGAAGCTGTGAAAAAGTCCGAGAAGAGTTGTAGTGGCCGGTGGGTAGGCTGCCTGCCTCTGCATGCATCACCGTCCAATACTTCACTGATACGGGTGAAGTATTACACAGATGCTAATGTGATGCAAAGCAGTATCAATCACATTTTGGCTATATTTTCGATCTGCCAAACACAGTTTATTTGAAAGAGTGAATTTTGTAAGATCAGTTACAGAGTTTGTTTTTATACCATTTCTTGACTAATACTTTATATTAAAAATTCATCTCATTTGTTAAAATTGTAAAGGTTAAATGTAAATTGTGTTTAATTGTTATATATGTGATCACAATAAAGTTTAGCAGCAGTTTCATCTTTATAGTTGTAATTTACTGAACCTAATATTTACTTGATAGGATATTATACTTTAAATAAAAACACATGAACATGTTGATTAAAATGTTTAATACTGAAATAATTATTATAACAATTAAAATGGACACAAATATGCATACAAACAAGGTATTTGTAACATAAATACACTGAATAACAAAATACCAGTTAATTAACAGTCAAACTCGTGGTGTATTTACTTTTGCACCCATTTAGATAATGCTGGATAATGGAGAGAACTGTAACTAACGTTGTAATAACTAGTAGTTCAATCCATTTGAACATGTTGTGCATAATATTTTGATGTTTAATGCATACATAATCTCTCTCTCTCTCTCTCTCTCTCTCTATATATATATATATATGTGTATATATACTACTCAACATTTGCTAAGGATCACTTTTTTGCCGTCTAAATTTTTTTGCTGAAATAAATAGCATTATTTCTAGTTTCATGGAATTACTTAGGGCAGTGTATGGTCATGTGATCTCATGACTTGATTCAAATTGTGTAATTGTTGAAGTATCAATGAAATTAATTTCCAATAAAATTATATGGAAAAATAAAAGTGATCCTTAGCAAATTTTGAGTAGTATATATATACGCAAAAAATATTATTAAACTAAGATAATGCTATAAAGAATCCCATACCAAACAATGTTTGGTTGAGCTAAGACAAATAATATAAGAGCCACAAATATATACAATAGCTTACATGCCAACCTTGACCTCCCTTTATTGCACATATTATGTTCCATCACAATTTGGATTCAATGGGAACATAATTGCTTATGCAAAACTATAGGTAATACTATAAGGAAATCCATTCCTAAATTTAGTTGAGCTAGAACAGGAAATGTAAGAGATATAGACTTGTAAACACAGTGTACATGCTAATTCGATGTGAAATTGGACATAGCACAATTTTTGGCTATTATAATTTGAGTTCCACGGTAGCACAGTGTTTATAGAAACCAAAATTATTAATGCAGCCATAGATACTACTGTAAGGAATCTCATGGCCGCATTTTATTGAGCTAAGACGAGAAATGTAAGAGTCTAGTCCTGTAAACACAGACATAAAATTCGATGTGAATTGGTATGCCGACACAGACGACGACGCAGACGCTGCAGTTATTACAATAATAAATTTCTTAATAGTCGAGCTAAAAATTAATTTGCTGTTACGCCTTCTGTTTCTTAACCAGAGAAATATATTCTTTATCACCAAATAACAACAATAAGGTTTATCAAAAAAAGGAAATGTTAACCTATCTAACATGGTTTATTAAAATACTCAATGCTAATTGGTTATTGGTGAGTTTTTAAAAATGCTATCTACCATGATTTATTAAAATACTCACTGCCGATTGGTTATCGGGAAAGTTTTCAAATGTGTATACGGGTAGGAGAACTAATTGATCGAGACAAAAGAAAGCCATGTCTGAATTGGCTCAACAGTCTGACCTGAGATGTGCGGTTGTGAATAAAGAGGAGGAGGAACATGAAGGAGGAGCAGTAGAAACATATGATGATGATGATGATGATGATAGTAACTCGGCAGTGAGTCATAATACGGATTTCCAGAACGAAGAAAGCCAAGATGGATGCAGATCTGCTGTGAGTAACCGGTCAGAAATTTCTGCCAGTACAAGTTACTAAAACCAAAGAGATCTCCAGCGAAGTTCAACCGTCTGATGACTTAAAAGAAGATTCTGACTCGTCTCCTATAAAACTGCCCATGAACTTATCCATTACTGTAGAGAATGACTGGCTGGATGATGTTATCTGTGCAGGTGAGGAGCTCAAGTCACCGAGTGAGATGGCCAAGATAGAGCTCGACCTATACCTGGCCGAGCCAGTGTCCAGCAAGAACCCTCTGTCCTGGTGGAAGGAGAAGCATGTACAGTATTCATGCATCAGTAAGGTGGCTAGAAAGCTGCTGGCTATACCAGCCTCTAGTGTCACGGTTCATGATGTCTTCTGTCTGGACAGTAAAACACCCAAGTATAAAATATCTCAGATTAAACCAGAACATGTAGGCATGATGGTTTTCTTAAAGAAAACCCAAAAATTGTACGAGTAATTCGAGTTCACAGAATCGCAAAACAAATATGAGCACATGTTATGACCCGTGGTAGTAGATTGAGGTTATGTGGATAGAAATGTTAATGAATGTGAATCTTCCAAAAATAAGTGCTTAAAGGGACTCATGGCAATCTTGAAGTAGCTATCAAATATTAAAATGGTATATCGATTTATTAATCCATTATCATTTTGACTTTAAACTGCTTGCATTTAAATAAAATGTAATAAATGTGTAAACTTCAAAAAAAAATCATTAGACTAAATAGTCTGTCACAGGTTTAAATATGTTATTGATACGCAATTTAATCAACAATTACTTAATTGTTAAAACAACAACTATTAAAACTATTATTAATAATGAGTTGCAAATATCAGGTTATGAAGAAAACGCGACGCAGGACTATCTTCTAAGATAATATGTTCATCTAGAGCTGTAGTAAGAAGAAATAATGAATTGTGAGACATGTACATTAATGTGTATCAGGATGCACCTGTTAGCTACGTGTGAATTATTGCCAGATGCTACTATTATAGAGGTTACCAGTAAAACCTCTTGGCACACTCTAAATTACATTTCCGCTGTCTATAAATCTCAGCAGATGCCTCTCAAAGTCCTTCTCCTAGCAAGCCACAGATTACAGTTAAAATTTAGACAGACATACAATTTGATTCCGTCTCATCGAATATACAATACAAATCTTATCTAAAAATATATATAACAATACAATTGTACATTTGCCACTCTATAAATAGTTATAAGAGACAATCAGTTAAGAGATCTAACTAGTTCCATGTAAGTATCCAAGTTATACACTTTATACAGATTTAAAATGTAAGCATCTATAGTTAATCGAAACTTCATGTACATGCAAATAAAAAATATTAACAGCTGCAATACAAAGAAAATACATTATATAAAACAGAAATTCAGCAAAAAGTTCATCTGAAGAACAAAACATAAACGCTTCTAAAAGATAAATCAATATACCATTATTTACAGTATAATACATTTAAAACAACCCTAAGATGTATTTTTAATGTTATTATCACCACCAATAATGTTTGATAGAGGAACACTGTATGTGTTGAATTTCGTAAGCAATTAAAACATAGTGTAGGAAAGTGTTTTATGTCAACAAAACTTAAATCAAATCAGGTTAATACATGATTTGGTCACCTGGCCATTTTCTATTTTAATATTTTTGGCACCTCTAAACATATTATTATTTATGGTTATGGCCCTCATTGAAATGCGCTGGAATGCACTTTGGAATTCACTTTGGAATTCACTTTGGAATGCACTTTAGAATGCGCTGGAATGCCATAAAGAGTTATACAACTATCATATTTCTTAAGATAAAACAATATATGGATGCTTCAGTTATAACACTAGCATTTTTCTTAAAATAAAACAATATACCATTATTTACAGTATAATAAATTCAATGTTTGAAGCCAAGCGTTATCTCCCTTGAAGCAAATCTCATGAAACTTCATAGG
Source organism: Cyrtodaria siliqua (assembly GCA_037043455.1). NCBI lineage: Eukaryota > Metazoa > Mollusca > Bivalvia > Adapedonta > Hiatellidae > Cyrtodaria > Cyrtodaria siliqua. Next base: position 1,535 of record JAWPHD010001400.1, on the reverse strand, counting down.
TGAACTGCCTGTGGTGAGAGGATGATCCCTATTGATTTTTAGGTCAAAGGTCAAGGACACCGGAACCCGATAATGAAACGCATTTTCCGCTCCATAACTCCTCTCCCCATGAAGCAAATCTCATGAACCTTCATGAGTGGACTGCCTTTGGTGAGAAGATGACTCCTATTTATTTTGAGGTCAGTAGGTCAAAGGTCAAGGTCAACAGGACCCCACCATGAAAAGCCTTGTCCACTCTGTAACTCAACTCCCCCTAAAGCAAATATCATGAAACTTTGTGGGTAGACTGCCTGTGATGAGAGGATGATCCCTATTGATTTTGAGGTCAAGCAAAGGTCAAGTCACTGGGACCAAATAATGAAAAATGTCCGCTCCATAACTCCTCTCCCCATGAAGCAAATCTCATGAACCTTCATGAGTGGACTGCCTTTGGTGAGAGGATGACTCTTATTAATTTTGAGGTCAGTAGGTCAAAGGTCAAGGTCACCAGGACCGACCATGAAAATTCTTGTCCACTCTGTAACTCATCTCCCCCTAAAGCAAATCTCATTTGTGGGTAGACTGCCTGTGGTGAGAGGATGACCTCTATTGATTTTTTAGGTCAGAGGTCAAGGTCACCGGGACCCGATAATGAAAAAAACTTGTCCGCTCCATAACTCCTCTCCGCCTCCCCCACCCCCCTGAAGCAAATCTCATGAAACCATGAGTGGATTGCCTACAATAGAGGACGACCCCTATTAATTTTGGTCAAATGTTAAGGTCACCAGGACCCAGCCATGAAAAACATTGTCCGCTCCACAACGCCTCTCCCCCTGAAGCAACTCTCATGAAAGGAACATTTACATATTTAACACAAAATTCTTTCTTTTTTAAGTTTCTTTTTATTTATTTTTTATACATTTACCTATCGTGAAAATCCTATTCCACTCAATCTTTACTCAAAAGGTAGGATGGGGGTGACTGGTAGTGGCGATATATTTGTTGCCCTTAAAAGGCGGCAGCTCTAGTTCTGATCGCTGCAACATTGGAATGAACAGTGACAGGGTTTAAATCACTGGTGGTACAGGCATTGAATAGGTCTATCGAAAACTACTATGAAGAGAGGGTAGAACAACAACACCGGAGAGCAATAGTGGAATACTGTAGCTGAAGAACAATGTTATTACTATTATAGAAGGGTGAATGCTAAACTATTGTAACATTATATAATTAAAAAGAACAAGATACCATTGTTTCGCATTGAGCCCTGAATATGGTAATACGAGCAAACTAAACAGTACCACAAACTGTTCCAGTCTTAAAAGAACACATTATATTATATAGGCCAAAGCGTTGCAAGAAACACAATTTTCAGTCTTAAAAGAACATATTTATCTTAAAATAGTGTATAGGTTATGGAAATGTACCATCCTCTCTTCATTATTATTTATATTGTATTATCTGACTTCATGCTGTTTGTTGTGAATGTGTTGGTCCACCAGTCTTCATGATAGTATTGTCTGGTATCTCTCAATCAAAATAGGAGCAATGTCTAT